>JALLLT010000020.1:600000-753873 GCA_025266875.1 Fennellomyces sp. T-0311
ATCCTCCACGTCGGGCCCCTCGCTTTCGCTGCCCAAAAAGGCCAGCGCCATCGGGCTCAACGGCCAGTTTCTGCCACAACTCAACCTCGAGCCGTTGATGCTCCACCCGCAAGACGACGAGGACGAGGAGGATCACGAACGAATAGATGGCGATGCACATAGGCGTATCCGTCTATTGGAAAATCAACTGGCTCGGGCACAAAAGGAGACGCAAACATATCGGGAGCAACTCGCACACCATGACCAGACCACACAACAAATGCTCACAGACTCGTTGGCTGAGAAAGAAAAGCAAAGCGCACAGATCCGCCAATTACTCAATGTCGTTGCCAAGCAGGAACAGCTCATCCAGTTGCTGCAGGAACGAAACACGCCCGAGGACGGAGACTATGTTGCCATGCGGATCCAGCTCCATACAATGCGACAGGAATTGGATGCGATCGTTGGCGAAAAACGAAGCCTGGAAATGCGCATGGCGTCGTTCTTGGAGGAAGAGTTGGACGAATTAACCATGTCACACGAAGATCTAGGGACTTTATCAGATCACCAGAACGATGAAATTTTGCACCATTTGGAAATGCGGCGACGAAGCAGCAGCGTGCTCGACGCAGATCAGTACAGTCTGATGGCTTTCGGTTCACCTACGAAAACAATCAACAGCAACACTCTGTTACCACCGCTGAATCAAGTGGACGAAGAAGACGGAGATGATGACGAGGACGCTGTTTCACGCTATTCATCGTTTGCATCTTCACCAATGACAGCCACAACATCATTCAGAGATTCAGGAATCCGCCAATCGCTCTCGTCCATGGGTACCAATTCGCCAACAACAGCAGCAGCCAACAATGCAGCAAGAAAAGCAGCCTGGCAAAAAGTCATGCTACCGCCAGCGACGCCTCCTCCGAGTCATCCATTGCCACCCGTACCGCCACTGGGCGTCATGGCAGCCACCAATAACATCGATGCTAAGCAGCAGGAGTATTCTATGCCAGAGGAAGAGCTTCCCTTACCACCAACAGAGCATGCTTTACAAGCTGGTGCACATCCATTGCCGCCCGTCCCCTCCCCATCCCGATCACATCGCTCTTTATCTCCACAACGTTTGTCCATGCATCCCCTCGTCATCTCAACCTCCCGTACTGGAAAGCACACATCGGCCGATGCCATCAACAAGCAAAACAACCAGCACCGATCCCTCTCACCTCCTCCTCCCTCTGCACCGCCCATCGTCTCTACACAATCATCCAGCCTATTAGCTGCTCTCAACAAGAACAGTTCCGTCGACACAGACATATCAGTTGCCACAGGAATGGCAGAAGGATCCGATGGTCGTGACAGAGGAGGCTTTTGGAAGGGAATGAGAAAAAAGTGGAAGAAGTAGCGAAGAGTCACGACCGTTTACAATTTATGTATATTAGTATCTAATCATTGTTCTACTTGGTTTTTTTTTTTTTACAAAGCATTAAAATGTATTATCAATGCACTTCCAAGGGCTTCATTTCTTCCGCTCGCCGTTTACGTTCGCACTCACAAACACCGTCGTCCCCGCGGATGCTGGACTTGCAATCATTGCAACAGTATACTTTGTCGGTCGCGCAAGATGTACAGTACAGCACCAACAAATGGCAATGGGTCGATCCACACTTTTGATAGATATCCCATTGAACACCGCAGCGTTGGCACACGCTGACGGGCGGTGATGAGTCATCATCCGCAAGCGCCAACGCTTGACGTGCATCGAATACGTAGTTTTTCCCCAGCCAGAGTGATGGTTTGTCGCTGTCGTTCCGCTTGCACCATTCGATATAGTTATGGATGCCGCCTTTGAGCATATGGATTTTGGTATCGGGTGAGAGGACTTGATGCATGTACGCGGTGGCCTTTTCGCATCGAATTCCTCTGAACGCACATGTTAATACAAATTTCAACTGTCATGCTATTTTTTTTTCTGTTTCCAAGGTTACCCTGTACAGTATGTAAAGATGGTTTTACCCTCCAGAGCCTGCCGATTCCGATCCACGTAATCGGGAAATCGGCTGAATTTGCGTATCTGGGGCGTTAATGCGCCTTGGAACAGCCCAATGCGGCTTTCATAGTAGTTCCGGGTATCGATCAAAAGTGTATCCTCTTTATCCCGGTGTTTCAGAAGCATATCATGAAACTCTTCTGGTTCGAGCTTTTGCACTCGATCCGAAGCTTCGGACAATTGATCCAAGCCGACCCGTGCTGGACGTCCAAGTGGACATATCTCATCCACGATTTTGATGGACAGGTCCGCGAATACGTGGCGACATCCCTTGGATGGTTTGAAAAATTGATAGCGACGGTCGTTGAGTGCTTTCAAATCCGTGCCGATTTCCTTGGAGAATGGATCGGTGGCAAAGATATCGGTGGTGGTGATCCAGTCGAGGTAGGCTTCCATTGCTTGGTTTGTTCCGCCCAATGTAATGTTGACACCTTCGTTTGCAATACGGACTTTGCCTGTCAGATCAAGTTGTTCACCGATTTTTTGGTGTTGGTGGGCGTACTTTGCCGGGTCGTCGATCTTGATGTACTTGTAAAAGAGAATGACTTGCGAGGTCCCGGGAGGGCATTCGCAGTTGACAGCAATGGGGTCTGAACCACCCTAACATACGCCACGTCAAGCTATCTATTCAGAAATAGACCAGGGCCGCAAACCATATATATTATTTACCTTGGGTGCCCGTCGCCGACGAAACTCCTTGCTGGAACCGTTGTTGTCTTGTTGTTCTCGTTCTTTCCATAACTGATCTTGCCATTGCTGAATCTCAGCAACATGGCTTTCGTGCACATGACGTCCAATGCCTTCGTGACAATTGTACTGATTACCACAACATTGCCATGTTGTATCGTTTATCTTTTTATCCCCAATGACTCGCTGTGCCGCCACGCTTCTGATTTTGCGAGCCAGGTTTTGGGGCATACTTTTTGTTTTTTTTTCTTAAAAAAAAGAATAATTTCGGATGTGCTGATATTTGTGGCGCCATGGATATATTCTGTAACCACATTTTCGTTGTCAAGGCAATCCAATCCACTGGTCACTATCGAAATTTTGACAATCAGAGTATCAACTAGTCTATTACATTTTTTATGCCAGTTCCAAAATTCTTGTTTTTTGAAAGGGTGTATAAAAGATCAGATGTGTCTGTCATCCGCTTGCTTTTTTTTCTTTCTTTCTTTCTCTATAGTCATCATGGATAACTTGAAAAGAAGGCATATCGCGCATCCTCAAGTGGACAAGGATGAGCCGGCGTATGAGCGCATATCATTGCAGGATGAAGAAGATTTGTATTCAGAAAAGGTCAAGGCACGAAGGGATTATCGATACAATCACATTTCAAAAGTATGTCACCAACATATATACACACCATGGACACTTTGTAATATTCAAGTTGCCGTAGTATGCTTCGTGGACATTGGAGAATAAGCATGTTCTTATACCAGTTATCCTGACAGCACTGTCGTTCTGGACACGCTTTCGAGACATTGATCGGTCTCATTCTGTTGTATGGGACGAAGCCCATTTTGGCAAGGTAAAATAAGTGGTTTTGTGTCCTTTGTTGCGAGTTCTAAAGTTTGAGTCCTATAGTTTGGATCGTACTATCTCAAGCGCGAATTTTATTTTGATGTGCATCCACCGCTTGGCAAGATGTTGGTGGGGCTTTCGGGATGGTTGGCTGGTTACGATGGATCCTTCAAGTTTGAGTCTGGAAAGGAATATCCTGAGGATCTGAATTATGCGGCAATGCGAACGTTTAACGCCTTTTGGGGTGCACTTGTCATTCCAATGGCGTACGGAACTGCTCGCCAGCTTGGAATGTCCTTGATGGCAAGCACATTGGCTGCCACCATGGTTCTTTGCGGTAAGTGCACACGCCCTCTTTGCTTTTTTTTTGTTCGTCCAGGAAGACTCAAACGAAAATCATTTGCTGGTTTAGATACTGCCTATTTATGCATCAGTCGTTTTATCCTTTTGGATTCCATGCTGCTTTTCTTTACATGTTCCACTCTGTATTGTTTGTCCGGACTCCACAAGTCGCGCATGAGGTACAATTCACTGCTTTTTATTTGGGTGGAGGCATTTGATATTAAAGTCAACTACGTTGTAGTCCGTTTTCAAAAGCATGGTGGTTCTGGCTGACAACAACGGGGGTCTCTTTGGGTTGCGTTTCAAGGTAAATGTTGTGGGAAACCGTATATGCACAAGTCGACTCACTATGTCTGTCAGCGTGAAATGGGTTGGATTGTTTGCCGTTGCCACGGTGGGTGTGTACACGCTGGAAGATTTGTGGGACAAATTTGGCGATCTGAAACTACCCAAGTTGGTGTACCTTGGCCACTGGCTTGCTCGGGCCATAGCCCTCATTGCCATCCCCGTGGCCATTTATATGGCAAGCTTCGTTGCTCACTTTACCATCTTGTCCAAAAGCGGGCCTGGCGATGCTCAAATGAGCTCACTCTTCCAAGCTCATCTCGAAGGAAACACCCTCGGTGACGGTCCGCTTGGTAAAAGAAAGGTTCATGCATATGCGTTGCAGCCATTCTTAATATCCATATATAGAAATTGCTATTGGTTCCCGAGTAACCATCAAGAACAGTGCGTTGGGCGGTGGACTACTCCATTCGCACGTCCAAAAGTATCCAGACGGGTCCAAGCAACAGCAGGTGACCTGTTACCACCACAAGGATAACAACAACAACTGGTTCATTGCCCACGCTTTTCCGCAAAAGAAACAGTACGACGATGAAGATGCGGAGGTGCAATACGTGGGGGACGGCGACGCGATTCGACTGGTGCATCAAAAGACATCGCGCAAACTGCACAGCCATCCCATCCCGGCGCCTATTACATCGGATCAATTTGAAGTGAGCGCATACGGAAACGAGAACATTACCGATGTAAAGGACAATTGGATTATCGAGTTTGTCGATGATATGGGTGACGCACATGCACCCAAAAACCGCATTCGTTCGCTATCCACTCGCTTCCGTCTTCGTCACGCGCATCTTGGTTGTTTGCTGGCGGCGCACAACGTCCATTTGCCCCAATGGGGATTCAAACAGGTGGAAGTGATCTGCGACAGAGACGCCAAGAAGTCTGATCAAAACGCTTGGTGGAATATCGAAGAACACGTCAACGAAAAATGTAAGCTAAATCATCGCTGGGTTGTGCGTGTATCATTTGCTAATGACAGGCATTTTTTTTTTTAAAAAAAAGTACCGGTGGCACCCAAGAGTGCGTATCGCTCAAGCTTTTTGAGCAACTTTGTGCATCTCAACGCTGCCATGTGGAGGTCGAACAATGCGCTTATTCCTGACCCGGACAAGGACGACAAGCTGGCGTCGACCCCCTCGCAATGGCCGCTTGTATCTGTGGGCTTGCGGATGTGCGGGTGGGATGACAGGAAAGTCAAGTTTTTCCTCCTCGGCAACCCCATTGTGTGGTGGTCCAGTTTTGCGGCCTTGTGGGTGTTTGTTCTGACGGCCATCACGTACAACTGTCGCATGCGGCGTCAAATACAGGATTTATCTCAAAGTAAGGCCTCTGCCATTTTCGGATGAAAGCAGCAAAAAAGGCACTGACACTACGCGACAGGTCAATGGGATAGGTTCCTGATGGTTGGCAAGACCCTGTTTGCGGGATGGTTCCTTCACTACGTTCCGTTTTTCATCATGGGGCGTGTGACGTATCTCCACCATTACTTTCCGGCCTTGTACTTTAGCATCCTGATGGTTCCGTTCCTTCTGGACCACTTTACGACCGGGGCGTCGACGTCGAGGCGCGCGGTGGTGTTTGGCATTGTGTTTGTGGCGGTGGTGGCGTCGTTCATCCACTTTTCACCGATAGCCTTTGGCATGCGAGGGCCGGCGACGCAGTACAGCAGCCGCAGATGGTTCAGAAAGTGGGCGTTGACAGATACTGTATACTGAAGTCATCCTTATCTGTACATATTTCATCTATAATCATTCAATCAGCAACATATTTTATCTTGGCTATCAACCGCCCGCCCAATCGTTGTTGGATAGACTACATAACTTCAAGCCACGACCTTTAAAGCACGCCCCCGAAATAATTTTTTTGACATTTCCAACTTTTTCACTTTTTCGTAATGAGCGTTCAAGGATTCTGGGGTAAAAAAAAGAAAGCTATGGGTGGATTGCTCAAAGCAAATGGGGTTGACCATAAAAATAGGCTTGCGTGTTGAACCCAAAAAGACCTACAGCCAAGTTGTTCAAGCGCCTTTCCGCGTTTCCATGGTAGTTTTTTTTTTCTGATCTAGAAATGCATGATCGATCTTGTTCATAGTGTGTGAATAACGCAGGCTTCTTTGGGAGACGACATCAAGGGAAAGGCTCGCACCAGTCTGTGGGTGAAGGTGGACAAGAATGATTTCGTCTTGTGCTCATTGACGCCTGAAAAGGTGAATGTCCATACTGACCCACACGGTTCGCTTTGACTTATATTTTACCTGTATAGACTGAACAACAGCCTTTGGATATCACTTTTGTCGAGGGTGAGGAAGTCACCTTCACTGCCAAGGGTTCCAAGTGAGTTGGACATAATGAAAAAACATGGGATACAAAGAAGACAAATACTCATTTGATTGTTAAAGCACCATTCATCTCACTGGCAACTACATTTTCGACGATGAGGATGATGAAGCTGGTGCGGCCAACATTTCCGAGTAAGTTTTTAATAGAGAGGCGTGCGACGCGTGTTTGCAGATCAAAGAAACCTGACCCGTAGCAATAGTATCGCTGCTCTTTTGAACGAACGACGAGGTAACGTACAGCTTGAAATGATGGTTATATTTCGTACTGATGCGTGCAGCAGGTCTTGTTGACGATGAAGCTGAAGTCTCTGGCGAAGATTCGAGCGACGAGGATGAGGAAGACGAAATGCACGAGGACGAAGATATGGAAGAGGATGAGGATGAGGAGGAAGAGGAAGAAGAGGAGGAGGAGGCCGTCAAGCCAGCCAAGAAGGACAAGAAGCGTCCCGCTGAAGCTGAGCAGGATAAGCCGTCCAAGAAGGCAAAGGCGGATGAGGCTGCTCAGAAGCAACAGGAGCTCAAGAAGCAACAGGAGCAAAAGAAGGCGGAGGAACTAAAGAAGAAGCAAGAGCAAAAGAAGGCTGAGGAGTTAAAGAAGAAGCAACAGGAGCAAAAGAAGGCCGAGGAGCTAAAGAAGAAGCAGGAAAAGAAGAAGCAGGAGGAAGCAAAGAAGGCCGAACCCCAGGTAAATGTGGTGTGTGCATGGGTAACTGTCACATTGGAGACTCATGGCGAGAACAGATCAAGAAGCTTCCCAACGGATTGGTCATCGAAGAGGTGGAGCTTGGTGAGGGTACCGAAGTGGCAAAGGCTGGCCGCAAGGTAAGATGGTGTGCAGTGGTTGGGGTTTTCTGAGGATGGATTAACTGATTTTTTTGTGTGGGTAGGTGGGTATGCGGTACATTGGCAAGCTGCTCAACGGTAAGGTATTCGACAAGAACATCAGCGGCCGGCCCTTCTTCTTCAACCTTGGACGCGGCGAGGTGATCAAGGGATGGGACATTGGCGTGGCTGGCATGAAGATGGGCGGCAGTCGCAAGCTGACGATCCCTGCGGCTCTTGCGTATGGCAAGCGTGGCGCACCACCAGATATTCCAAAGAACGCGACGCTGGTGTTTGACATTAAGCTGGTGGCGCTCAAATAAGTTTTTTTCATTACGGCATTCATTCTTTTTTTTATATCTTTTCAATTAAAAAAAACCATTTGGGTTTACTTTGGTTCTCGTAAAGCTCTAGGAGGGTGGTATCATTGGCACAAAAAAAATAAAACTGGGAGAGAGAGTTAGCACGCGCATGAGCTGCTGGCGTCTTGTCTGGCCGAATCGCTGAGGTCGACTTTGGTCACTATGGGATTGGCAGGGTTAGCTTATCTTGTCAATGGCGTCTTTTGTTTGTTGTTTATACATTGGTCACGTTGTGTGTCGTCCGTGCCATTGTCCATTCCGGGTAATGCATGTCCGATTTTGCGGAAAAGTGCCTTGACCTAACGAGTCCAATCAGTGATGTGTTGCCCAGGCAGCAGCAAGAAGAAGCCTACATTGAACCCCGCCTTTGCACTCGTTTCGATAAACATGACGTTGTACGTCTTGGCTTGGTTCTCGCCCTCTTCGACCGATACTTGTCTATAGATACCAATACATGTCAGCGTGACGTTGCCGCTTGGCCTTGGACCCCCGCTTACCGCCTGTCGTTCAGATCCGTCTTGTTTCCGACCAGCACAATGATGACATCCTTCCCGCGCTCTGCCCGGACGTCGTCAATCCACTTTGTTGTGTTGAGGAACGAGGTGCGGTCTACAGGCATGTGGTGGGTGGGCCGGCTGAGAATTGTATTTTAAAAAGGAGAGAGACGGCATCACTTACTGCTAATGTCGTAAACAACGACGCAGACGGATGAGTCTCGGATATAGCTCGGGATTAGGGAGCGGAATCTTTCCTACGTTACGGAACGATACGATGTGAGTTTGGACTTGCTCGATGGCGGCAGGGTGAAAAAAGCAGCCCATTTACCTGGCCAGCTGCAAACACGGAGTTCACGGTGGGTGTGGTTACGCGGCTTTTTGTGTTAATCACAGGCCACCAAATAGATTAAACCATTTTACCTGTATCCCCTGTGCGAGCCCATCATCAGTTCATGTTACTGCTGGGTACGGGTCTGTGTGTGTCACTTACATAGTTGGAGACGGATCGTACGATCATCCAGATACATGGTCTTTGACAAAAAGTCGATACCAATCGTCGCCTGTTGTGTTGTTTGGGTTAATTGATCCAGCCCCGGATCCAATGGCAGCCACTTGCCTGGTACGTATTGTCAAAGGTATCGTACATGAAGCGCGTGATCAGCGACGTTTTGCCCACTTTTGGGTGCGAATAAGCAAAAATATTTTTTTTTATAAAAAAAACCGCAATGATCATCTTGGCCAATCTCACATACCGCTCTGTTCGCCAAGGAAGACTAGCTTGTACTTTTTCAAGGGATTGGCAATGTCGTTGGTAGCCATTTCACAACAGAGGGTCGGACGATCGAGAAAGAAAAGAAAGAAGGGGTTTAATCACTCGCACACACACACAAAAATCATAAGGGCCCTTTCAAGAGAGATCCGTGTAACCTGCAGCTGCCCACTTCATTATAGTCGCTGTACATCATGCCGATAAACTTTAAGGGGGGGAAAGACGGCCACAAACATGACACGAGTAGACCATAAACTTTTTTTTGAAGATAAACTATTCATTCAAGAATAGACAACACGCACGCTAACTTAGAATCTAAGCTTGGTGAAGAACCACTTGTTCTTGCCGGTCTGATATCTCTCCTCGAAAAGCTTCTTGATGACCTGCAATACATGTGTCAGACAACGCACACCATCCACTCCCTCTTTTATATAATATATACCTTCTTGGATTCTGATCGCTGGGTGGCATCCTTGAAAGTCTCGGCGGAAACGGTACCCTTGATCTGCTCCAAGTCGAGAGCGTAACTGTACATCATACGCAATTCAGCTCCTCGTTCCATGTAAACATATCTATGTGTCTGTGCCTTACCGAGTGGGCATCATGTGGTTGTAGTTAACAATCTTGACGAAGGGCTTAACTTTGGAGCGCTTGGCAAGCTTCTTCTTGCCCATGGCGCGAGTGACCTTCAAGGGGTAGCGCTCGATACCGGCAACAACAGCGTAGCCGTAGGGTCTGTCCTTGGTGCCCTCATCGTGGTCTAATTTCGTTTATTTTCGTCAGTTTCGACGCGTAAAAAAAAACGGTGATTTTGTTTTGTTTCTTTGTGCTGAATACATACTGCGGACGACGACAGCCTTCTTGCCAGCATAACGACCCTGCAAAATGACAACGACCTATGATGAAAAAGGAAAGGGCAAGTCAGCATGTGTGTTTTTCATTGGCAAAAGAAATGGTGTAATTTCGAATGTCGATATTTTTTTTCGGTTCGGTCGATTATCGTTTTCGATCCATCCGTAGAGTCTAATCATCCATCCGTAACTGTTGTGATACGCACCTTACCAGCCTTGATGAATTTTACCATGGTGTCAAAAAGTAAAAAAGAGGAGGTTTATCCGCTTGCATCGGCTTTGGTTTTCCATAGCAACGATTCTCGCACACATTTTTGATACCCCGCCCCTTACAACACTTCACTCTCTTTTTACTTTTTTCCAAGCACGATACATGCAACAACGCCCATGCTGTCCGACAGTCCACTTGGCAATGTAGAGTGTCCTGTCTGTCAATCCGATCTAAGCTCTCTACGTTCCAGTTATCAGCGACAGGAACATGTCGAACGGTGCTTGACAGCAAGCGACCAACCGACGACGATACGACAAGATAACGACTTTGACTATTGCATCTTTTGCGGGAAGTGTATCACCCATTTAGTCCGAAAAGACGTTCATTTCAGTCAATGTCTGGATGATTTGGCCTCGGAAGAACGCGCTCAACGAGATGCATCGTTTGCTGGTCAAGCGATGCCCTTTCTCCATGACCTTGATATCTGTCCATGCTGTCACGAATTTTCTCCTATGCAGGGTCGACCGATACGTCAAAAAGTGATCCATATCAAACAATGCATCAGACGACGTGGAATGACCATGCCACAACTGTTACAAAAGATGCAGTGGATCCAATGGGATTATACGCCCGAACAAAAACGGCCTGTCAAACCACCACCGATTCAGCAACGCAAGATACCGCAGATGGTTGTCCAAGCAACGGTTGCGGCGGATGACGATGATGATGATTTCAGCTCAACGGTGATTGTTCACAAACGAGCGCTGCCGACGTTGACAAAACGACAACGGCAGGCACAGGATAAGATGGATGATGAGCTTCAGCTGGCACTGGCAATGAGTCGTTCCGAAAACAACAACAAACGCGTCAAATTGGATCCCAACGCGACATGTATTGTTCCCATTCATGATTCTCAAAAGTTGGCGCACCAAGCTTTGAATCTTTTGTTGTCGAGGCAAGAGCCCGCATGTTGCTTGGAAACCGAGCCGTTGCCACCGTCGCGCATCGGGGGTCGCTATCCGTGGTCGCTATGGGAGCTGGCATCCTTATCGACAAGTCCGGAAAGTCAAGTATTTGTGTCACCATTCATTCTCGAGCTTAAAAGTTCCACGGGTACAGGATAAACACAAAAAGGGTTCTATACAATGGGGAATACCATCTTGTTTTATTACTTGTATCATGCAGAAAGGGCGGAGTAAGAGGAAAGAATGAAAAGGTGTGTGCGTGCGTGTGTGGTGTGCGGTGTATACAAAGAAAAAAAAGAAAGAGTTAGATAATATGAAACGAGGAGGGTTAGCGGAGGAGGTTTTTTTGTATATAATAGATGCATGAGTGTATAAAAAAAGGACATGAACGAATTAGAACTGTTGTTGGTCGAATTGTTGGTGGTATTGAGGACCGTACTGCTGCTGGGGGGCCTGTGATTGCGGGCGAGCGAAAGGTGGCTGGTACTGCTGGAGAGGCGTCATGCTGTTGCGATGATCCAGTTCATCCTCGGCCATCAATTCCTTGACTTCCCAAACATTCTGCTTGGAGCCGACCGAGAATTCCAGATCCTCCTTTGTGATGGAGTCCCAATACTTGTAGACCATCATGACGGCCAGCAAGGTACATACGGTATTAAAGAAGGTGCCATCGATGTAATGCTTGACATTGTCACAGATGATGACGGAGAAAATGTACATGAGCACCTGGCCAAAGATAAAGAAGCAGAAGCCAAACAGAATATCACCCAAGGGCCAGCGGTCATCCAGCGATTTGAGCACAAGCACGATCTGAGAAATCACGTAGACGGCGAGAAAGAGGCCGTTGATGATAATGTAGAATGCCCACAAGGCGCCCGGGCTGCGTCTCGAAAAGGCACCCAGCTCGACAAACGTGGCGATGGCAATGAAACCGGTGAGAAGAAAGATAACGAACGAACTGATGCGGATGGACTAGAGTGAAAGGGTGAGTGGTTAAGATGGATTTGGCCAATGAAAGCAGATGAAGTGCAATTCCGTTACCCAAACTGAGAGCGGTGTGCCGTCTTCTGCAAACTGGAATCCGACAAAGCCGTTGCACATGAGACACCAGAAGCATGCCGTGACTAGACCTAGTTGTGCTGCCGTGAACCACTGGTTGTCTGAATGAGCCAATCCGTCCTTTTTACGAGCGTGTATAGATAGATATTACCTGGTAAACAGGCGAGGATTGCGGAATAATGCCGGTAATAAGGAGCATCTCAAGGATCAGGACGAGCATGTAGAGGTAGAAAAATGTGACAATTTCCTTTCGACCTGTAAACCTTCACGGTGAGCTTGCATTGAGCAAAGAACCACCCTCTGTTTTCGATAGTTACCGACGGCAGTGTACTTTGATCGAACATGGTAGGTCATGAACCCCACCATAATAATGGCCACCACATCAATGATTAACGTAGCTGGACAGGTTTGAGTGCGTAAGAAAACAAATGCGGTGATGCATGGCGTGGCCAATGTTACCTGGTTGAAAGATCAGGTTGTCGGCCAGTTCCACGTTACGAGAATAGCACACAGGCACAATGCCCTCATCCTTGCCAATGACGGGACAAAGCGTGAGTGGGACTGTTTTGCAAATGCCGTCAAAGTTGAAAGCGTCGAATTTGAAAGTGATTTCGACCATTGGTTTTGGTCCCCCTTCGATCGGTGGTAGTATCGAGAAGAAAAAGAGAAAGGGAAGCTCGAGAAAGGCGACCAGACTATTTTCAATGGTAAAAAAGCTATTTTTGGCGTCTGGTTTGGTCGGGCTCAACGCACGTATGTATTCCGCAGTTTCTTTTTTTGTAGTGCCCGTCCAAAAGCAACTGCAATTTGGCCTGCTTGCCTTTTCCGTCCGGGATTGTAACCACAAACGAGCCCGACCACTCTTTTTGTGTCCGGTGGCGAAAGCTTTTGTTTTGCTTTATTTTTTTTACCATGCTTGCCGCCCGATGCTCCCCACGTAGCTTGGTATGGCGTGCGTATCGTCGCTGAAGCTTGGCCAAAGGAGAAGACCAAAGAAACATAGACACAGACAGACAGGCATTCCCAATACACCAAAAATTAATAAAGTGTAACCGTACATACCTAGCTCTCCCATGGACACATCGTCCCCTAGCTTTCCTTTTAAGGCGAGGTATACACAATCACGAACAAAGGCGTACCTGACGCAATGCCTTTCGTCGCGCTTGACCGACCACCGTACCGGTGTGTCTTGTCGCGCCATGTCCGTCGATTGCCTTCTGTGAGCCGCTTGCATCTGACGAGCCGATCAGAGCATTGTATCCGTCCGAGCCAGATGTTTACGTTTTGCAGATTTATTTCGCGGACGCCCATGTGCGCAAGCGCTGTGATTCCTGACGTTGAGTACCTGAAGCAAATATTTGGCAAATATAAAGTGCAGAGCGGTTCAACAGCCGATCTCACTTTTTTACTCAAGAAGCGTTCGGCTATATCGGCATAAACAGACTTATCGATCGAGCTTTCTAAAGCATTTAAATAAGCTTTATTTATTAAAAATCTGCTTCTTTTCTTTGCTTTAGTAAAACTAAATGGGTTCCCGGAAACCTAGCATTCGACGTCGATCACTGAGCAAAACTGCGCTCTACCTACTTCCTGTACCGGCAGCCTGGTTTCTGTTTCGACATCTTGAGCACACCTTGCAGCAGTTCAATGGACCCGCACGTCAACTGTGCCGAGACCCGAACCACTCTTGCTACGATGTCCCTCCATTCACGCACACCCTACTGAACCGCATCGTGTGTGTTCTCGTACACTTTTGCAGCCAGGCCATGAACGATCCCGTCAGTATGCCGGTGACGATCACGCTTTTGGGCGCCGCTACGTCCGTGTATGCGATTACTTCTGTCGAAGGTGCTCGGCACGGCGGGCTGCTGGCCCTCTTACCGATTCTAATGATTACTGCTGGCAACGTCATTGGCACCGGTATCATCATCCCACTGCTTTGGATCCCCGTCTACGGTCTGTTTGCCAAACGACACACCTTTATTCCGACACGACGGGTGGTTGGCATCGCCTTTGCGCTGCTGTTGGGCCAATGCTTGCCACCTGCATTGATGATTGCGCAAGGTCCGCGGAGTCGCACCCAGCACAATATCATTGCCGCGTTCCAGTACTTTCCACTGGTCTATTGCTTTGTTGAGCATGCGTTGTCCAGAGTGCTGCCCAAGAGCCGTTCGAGCGTTCGCCAATCGAGAGACGGCGTGCGTGCCTTGTACGTCGGTCTAGGCTCGATTCTCATGTTTGTGCACTACGCCATTGTCATCCACATGTTTTACTTTGACAACAAATTCTCGCGATTGTCGCAGCTGTGGTCTGTCATGACGACCCACGCATTTGTCAAGTCCGGCGATGCGGTCACGTACATGTTGGTCTGGGATGTCGTCGCAGTGACGGCTTCGGCGGCTTATTGGGCATGGCTCGAAGATGGACGGAAAAGCGCCTTGTACTTGATCCTGGCTAGCGTGATTTTTGGCCCTGGCGCTGGCATCGCGGTTTATGGATGGAGACGAGAATGTAGAATCGCTATCCAGCAAGAGTTCCAGCAGGAATTAAGAAGGAAATCAGTGTAGTTTGTCATGTAAAACAAGCAAAATGATGAAAACCATTCGTTTTCGAAAATGTGATTTATATATTACAAGTCTCTATGAAGCACCAAACAATGCGTTTCGTCGCGTTGTGAACTTGCGAGTCAATGGTGGCTCGGGTGGTGCTTCATCCGCTACTACTTCTTCTTGTTCGGTCTTTTTACTGCTTGGTTGCTTGCCCTTTCCGCGGCGGGACGAAAACATTCGCTTTAGAGATTTGGCGGGTTTGACGAATCGATTTTGATGATGATGGGAAGAACTTTCATAGTCTCCTGATGGCGTACTTGCACGTGAAGTCCGTGATCGGCTCATACTCGATGCGCGTTCGTAGGAATGTTGGGACGTTGTTTCACTGGGCGCTTCAAACGAACTGGATGTCGTTTGTGTCCGGGTGGTCGTTTGCGACCGTGCCAGTGACGATCGAACGCCGTCGTCGTGAGAAGTTATTTCTGAACTAATGATGGGAGTAGTCGTCATTGTCCGTTCCTTGACATTTAAAGGAAACCCGTATCGAGCCGCGTAACCAGGTGGCAATCTGCATCCACCCCAGTAGTCGAGATCTTTGCTGAATGTGGATATGGCAAAATCCCACAAATCGTCGGCGTTCCACAGTCGTCGAGATATTCGTCGATCCTTTTTGTCGGGTATGGTATCAATGCTCCACGTCTCGGATGAAATGGGTGGCACCGTTCTTAGGCATTCTTCTAAATATTGAACCTGACCGTTTCGGACACTAAGAAAAATGAATTCAGCAAAGAGAAGTCAAAGGCAGTAGTCAATGCACTTGCCCGTCCTCGTCGTCTTGAACGTTTCGAAGTTGCTCCAAATTCTCTCGTGCTTGGTCGATATGACGACTGTAGATTTCGTATTCAATTTGATTCGCCAATGGATACTGGTTTTTATCGAATCTGGATACAACGCATGTTGAGTTTTCTCAGAGCTTTATGTTCGGAGCCACTTGCCTAAAGTTGTAATCCAACTTTTCTTTGTTCTCGAGGCGCACGCTTTGCACACATAATTGGCCCTGTGTCGTAATGCAATAATAATCCGCCAAGAGCCACTTTGACATGGATACTGAAAAGTTATCATAAAAAAAGTGGTTTGTGCATGTTAAACAAAGGGACGTTGCATGGTTTTACCTCCAACGACCGGTCCTTTACTCTTATCAAAGTCCTCTCCAATGTAGACAGGGCCTTTATCGGATCGGCCCCATTCACCGATACCAATGGCACCAAGTACAGCCATTGTTTCTGGGTCATAATTCTCGCTATTTCCCCAAGGATCATCGTTATCGGCGTAATAGATATGACGATCAATCTCGCTCCAAGGTTCTTGCAGCTGGCTCTCGAACCAATTATACCGTGACAGTTTGGATTGGGGTCGAATGGTTGCTGGTGGCGTATCATTTTTGGACCATTTGGCCGTTTCATAAAATCCACTTTCTACGGGAATCGTCTTTTGGTTGAGAGCCCAATAACGCATGGTTCCATCGGATGACGTTGTTGCCAGATTTTCGCATCGCATATTGGACCATGAAAGCTTATTCCAATGTTAGCTGTTTTGTTTGTTTGATTGTTTTGGTTGCAGGAGATTATGCTTTTCTTTTTTTACCGATTCAACAATACCATCATGTCCTGAAATTTTGGCGACAGGCGCATGATAGCATGCTCGTATATCGAAAATGTTGACGATCGCATCTTCACCAGCAGATGCCAGCCAGTAAGGGATAAACGTATTAAATTTTGCATCTCGAATAGGCCTTGCGTGCGCTTCGTCCGCTTGCCACACAACGCCATTGGATCGTACATCTATTATCTTTAATGAACGATCGCAACCGCCGGTGACTATCAATGAGTGAGGATCATGGGGTGACCAACTAGCACAATAAAGTGGACTTGCATCCACCTATTATTCAACCTGATCAATCCACGCGATATGAAAAGAAAAACCAACTTGGGCGTCCGACTTACATTGAACATGTACTTTGGTTTTTCCTCTCTCAGCGCGTCCCATACATTGACTTGGCTCATGAACGTCGACAAAAGCTCTGTAGACGAGAGTCGACTCGCATCTTGTTCTTCCTTTTTCGTTTCATCTTGCGAGAACGGGGTCAGTGGTTGCCATTGCTGATAAACAACGTCGTCCGAGTAATTTGAGTTGAACTGGACAGCTTGGACAATACTATTCATCGGGTATTTCTCCGGAATGACGGGGGCATGATGTACTTGTTCCATCTTTGTCAAAAAAGTCAGTTTCGGATAAATGTAAAAGTGCTTTTTTTTATACCAGCATGCCAAACTCGGCTACTTGCGTCACTTTGATGGTTTCTTCGGTATCAAACAGTCGACGGATTGTGTAGAGGCGTGTGATGGCGTGTTTGGAGCCAACCAACAAGTGAGTTCCAGACCAGTCTAACGAATGAACGGGTACATCGAGATGCTCGGTATGTAACAACTGTAATGTATAAAAAAAAGCAATTAATGCGACTCGATGCCCCCCTTTATCAAATATTACCTGAAAGCGCGACCCATCGACTGAAACATTGGTTGGGGCGACCAAATCTTTGACGAAATACAAGCAATACGTTCCATCTTTCCGACGACATGCCGACCCCATTGCAATAATGCCCACATCCTATAAGCATCTTTCAGCCTCCCATCTCTGTCTCTCTTTTCATGGAGATCTACCTTATCCGCGACAGCAATCGAGGTCAAGTATCTCTCGTTTTGGAGTTCAAATCCATTGGTTCTTAACCCTTTGGTTACTCTGTATGTCAAAAGGGGGCTGGTTAAAAGGCATTGTCTGCTACAAAAGATAAACTCTTTATATATACTCGGTAATGCCTTCAGAAAGAATCCTCCAGGCCAACGATTGGTTGACTGCGCAAAGATTCGGCATGCGTCGATTCTTCTGCGACAGTTGTATTTTGCGAGCCAGTTCGGTTGCATTGATGCGGACCATGACGAATAATAGTAAAAAGAAATATGCACGAAAGAAGGAGGGAAAAAATTGGGCGGATCAAAACCATGTAAACTGGCAGGTTTCACCGAAATCGTTGGGGTTGCTATTTGCACTACCCTAAGTGTGTACATAGTGCATGGTGACTCGACAGTGGATGAAAGGGGGTGATGCCAAGGGTAGTTCCTGGATGGCCAATTTAACAGCAGCGATAGCATATCACTCCTCCATGGTTCTACTGATTATTATTGTATTTTGGAGCCACTCTAATCCGGATACACTGACAAATGACTGCTTCTTTCTTTCTACGTCTTGTTCACATGCTATTTAAAGCTGCCCATCGCTTCAATGGCTAATAAAGTAGCTGCTGGAACAACCAGAGGTATCCCACTTGCAAATCATTCTTTGTATACGTTCATGCTTGATCCCGACATGTGGTTTTCAGAATGAAATACGACAGCTGGATTCACGTTGAACAAGCCTTCATTCTAAACGCCCATGCCGATGATATGGCTTCAGAATAGCCGTTAGTGAAAGCATGGAGTACTCTAGAGAGTTATATGATAGAGAAGAGCAGCATAATACCAGCCATGATTCATTTTGTTCGTATACTCGAAGGAGTGTTCCTACAATGGATCGCTCTCTGCAAAGCAACTCCTCTTGACCACGGTTTTCTCTGTTTCGGCTGCATTTCGCTTGCACACGCGTGGCGTATTCCTTGCCACTCAATTTCATAAGGTTTGGCATCATGTTTTCGCTTGGCAGCAACCTCACATGACCAGCACGTTTCATGCATTGACACGCGCATTGTCAAAGAAGTGCCGCACTTTTTTCTGGTTCAGTTTCAGGTAGACTCGATTGGCTTGATGTGGTAAGAGATGCCCGATTGGGGGCCTTGCTTATCGAGATTGTCGCTACATCAACCTCAGATGCTTCTTTCATCAACCAATCCATCCTTTTCGCTTGTGCATATCGTGACCTCTCCCACTTTACATCAAGAACACCACGGACTGTGCGTGCTACTCCGTTGGACCGCCACAAGGATACGTGGACTTTCTCTACTGAGCTGTTACGTCCCTCTGCGCGACGAGACTGTTCAAGCCACCCATTCATCAAGTGTTGTTGTCCAAGACCAAGTTCCGTGCCACCATGATCCTGTGGTTATCGTTCAAGCCTCTGTCTACCTTGTGATGAGCCTCACCGCTTCCACGCCTTTTAGACATCATGTTCAAAGAGCAGTGTGGCGATTGGATCCTCGTATTCAGCGAAGTGTAGGCTTCCGTATACGATATGCCTAACTACACGTTTTTATCTGCTGCAGTGATTTTTCGGAGCGGTGCAAATAAATACTGGCCGCAAAATTCTTTCAGCTTTTTTGGAACGGCATAATAAAATGAAACGATCAAGAAAGGAACCCCAAGAAAAACTCGTTACTGTTCAATCGGACGACGACAGCGATGCGTCGATTGGCGATCTCGTTGATTCTTTCGCCCGTCGACCGAAACGCGCAAAAACGAGATACACTCGCATGTTGACAGCATCGACAGGCAACGTTGAATCAAGTGACGATGACAGCGATGATCAAGACGGTGACCAAGACATTGAGGATTCCGAAGCCGAAAGTGAACAAGAAGACTCGGACCAGGAAGAAATGGAAGACATGGGCGAAGTTATGGAAGAAGAAGAAGAAGAAGACGAGGGACCACTGGTATACACATGCGATATTTGTCCGGAAAAAGTGCTAAAGACGACGGAGCAAGTGGAGGTGCACTTGAAGAGCAAGGTTAGTTTTTGAAGCGAAGATGGATTGGAGCGGGTCTGACTTTATGGTTTAGGACCATAAACGTCGATTAAGGTTCGTCAAGCGTCAAGAAAACGACGAAGAGAAGGCAGAGGAGGCCAAGGAAGCAGAAGAGAAGCCAAAGGATAAAAAGAAGGAGCGACAGGAAAAGGCAAAGCAGGTTGGTTTCTGATTTGCAGTTTTTTGATAGACATACATTTGGTACTGAGCGCGCACATGTCGATAGAAACTAAAGGAGAAGCGGAAAGCGGCCAAGCGCAGAAAGTGGGAGCGCGAACAAGCAGCCAAGAAGGCTTCAGAAGAAGCTGCGAAACCAAAGAAGGATGCTTCTGGCAAAAAGCCAAAGAAAAACGGCTCTGTCAAGAAGGCAAAGTCAATCAAGAAGGCAAAGTCAGTCGACGGAAAGAAGTTAAAAAAGAGTGCATAAAGAATTGTACGTATCATGCGCGCATCGTTTTTTTCACAACAAGGCAAATAATTTATTGGGATTAAGTTACAGGCAAGAAGTTTGGGGGATGTGCGTATTGTAGTGCTTAGTGCGCGCTTAAACGATTCAGAAAGCCGTCCCGGTGGTTGTCCACGGGCTCTTGCTTCTTGTGATTTACCAAATTGGCTACTTGTGGCAGCAGCGAGCGCTTCTTTTCCGGTGCAGACTGCTTGCCTTTCCTTTTGGGAACTGGTTCCTGCTTCTTTCGATTCCAAAGGGAAGACTTGGCTTCTTTCTGTTCAGCAGCCTTGTTGCGCGACAGTTGCCGCGAGAGGAATGTCGACTTTTTCTGGTCCGCCGGTGGTGTCTTGCGAGAGTTCATGTGCTGCGCGACTTGCGGAAGAATCGACGATTTCTTCTGACCGCCGTCTTGCTGCTTCTTGGAAACGACATCCGCCAACTTTGGCAAGTACGTGTTGATCTTGCTTCTTTGGTCGTGAACTGGCTGTTGCTTTTCGTGCTTGAACATCTGTGTCTTTGCCATCAATGAATAATGCTTCCAGTGAGCAGACAAATCTTACTTAGTACTTCGGATATGTGTGGTAATGCTACCATGTCCAAACGCCATGAAGTGCGCTCTCTTTTATACTGAAAATGGGTGCAAGTGATCAGCCTTGACGTAATGTACGTCTTAACGGGTTTAGGACGTGCGTGTCAATGGGAGCACTTGAACAATCTTGGAAGGGTTGAACAAGATGATGATCCATGACTTCATGAACAGAAAAACCTAATACAGAGCCTTTTAAGCTTCTATTGTTTTCGATCGAGCTAGCTTGATCTGGTTCAAATGAAGATCACTTGCGTGACGCACAGAATGTATATATTAAGCATGGATTGTTTATAGCCTCCTTAAACTTTGTGCCTTTCATGGTCATGCCTGCTCAAGTGTGCGATAATGCTTACCCTGCATAGTTATGCGGGCAAAGAATTAACTATTATGACTAGTGGATTTTAAAAGAGAGAGAGTGCCCAAAATGTTTATCGCGAAGCGTTCCCTCAACAAAAAGATAAGCGACTCATGTTCCGATCGGTAGCACGCTCATTACTGCACAAAAGGACATTTATAAGCAGTGGTAATTGCCCGTATTATCACGTTTTATATTGAAACTGACAAAAGATCGTCTTGCATTTAGCCGTTGCCAAGGAATCGGTCAAGGTTGACAGCGATTGTCTGGTATGCAAAACAAAAACGAACCATTTTTCTTAAAAAAAAAAGAACCAGTTCATTCTAAAAACACACACACACACACACACACACACACACACACATTGCGTAAAAAAAAGCCGTTAACTGCAACATGGTCCATTCGAACACTTTTGGATGCCAACGATACATCACCACGCATCACGGATGAGCAGTTCAACCACCTATTCCGGCTAGCGCAGCTGAGACCACCGGAGAGCCAAAAAGCCAAAGACAATCTGAAGCGTGATCTCGATCAGATCTCACGATTCACCGAACAGATCGAACAGTTAGCGTTGACGAACGCGGAGCCCATGGTGCAGTTATGGGAGACGGGCGTTGGCATGACAACACGAGCGGATGTGGCAGCTCAAGATGCAGCCGAGCCCCGCGGACGCGAGTTGTTGGAGAACGCTGAGCAAACGCACGGCAACTTTTATGTTGTGCAATCCAAAATTGCATCCGCGGAATAAAAACGTGCCCTAAAAGCGTGGGTTTCGGCATTTCTCACACACACACACACACACAGCGCAACACATTTTAACAAAGGACCACGGAACGCATCGAACAGACTGGACTATAGGATCTCTGTTATCATTGGTCACCCGCGAGTAAATACACAAATAAAGAGCCGGCTTTTTTACTTTTTGTTTTTTTTTCCACTTTTTTTTTCACTACACTTTAACGTAATAGAGTAGCGATGCTCGTTCGTTCGGGTGCAACTCGCCTGCCCCCGACCACGACAAGTCGCTCTGGACACAACAATACCACCCAAAGTGCAAAATCGCCACCATTCTGGGCAGGCGGAGTGGGATCTTGTGTAGCAACTCTTGTCTCTCATCCCTTTGATCTCACCAAAGTACGATTGCAAACTCTACGTAAACAACAACCTACCAACAATGCCTGGCGACGCTTTCAACCCAGTAAAATGTTCAAGATCATGCTGAGCATTTCCCGCACCGAAGGCGTCCGTGCGCTTTACAGTGGCCTGTCAGCCAGCTTATTACGCCAAGGCACTTACTCGACGATCCGGTTCGGTCTCTACGACAAATTCAAATGGATCGTTGCTCGCGATGAGAGTATGTTGTTGGTGGCGCGTTTTTTTTTTACAGTTTGCTAAAAGGTGATATACTCCTTATCTAGAACCCACATTTGGACAACTTCTGTTTTGTTCCACAGCAGCAGGCATTTTGGGCGGCGCCTTTGGTAACCCAAGTGATGTTGTCAATGTACGGATGCAAAACGATGGCCAGCTTCCTGCTGGTCAGCGCCGCAATTATAGAAATGCCATTGATGGGATTGTGCGGATATGCCGTGAGGAGAGTCCACGTGTGCTTTTCCGTGGATTAGGTTCAAGTACGAACCGTGCGGTTTTAATGACAATATCCCAAATGACGAGCTACGATGTCTTCAAGGAAATGTTCATTGCATTCAAGTGCTCTGATGGCCTGGCGACCCATTTCGCGGCTAGCTTGTCCGCCGTAAGTTGTGTTTGTTTATTCCCAATGATTGTTTTTTTTTATTAATTAACAAGGGAAATAGGCACTGGTCGCTACCACGGTATGTTCGCCCCTGGATGTGGTGAAAACTAGGATCATGAGCGCCCATCTGACTGACGGCAAGCACCCAATCAAAATTATGATTCACATGGTGAGGACGGAGGGTTTCGGCTCGCTTTTCAAGGGTTGGATGCCAGCCTTCGTCCGCTTGGGTCCACACACAATCGTGACATTCCTCGTGATGGAACAGCTCAAAGATTGGCATGTTCAATGGTCTTCTGCTGCCACTCTTGCTTAGATGTAAATATTATATTCATACCTGCTGTGCGTGTGCCACATTTAGCCTGGCAATGCCGCCCACACATAACTTGTATTATATCGTATAGCACCATCCCTTTTCGCTTATTTTTATTATTACACAACATAGATATATCTTTTTCCATGACTTAATCGAAATACTGGTGGGATGCAAAGGGGTTAGATTAGCAAGCCGCATCGTGGTAGCATGTTGATGGATCATTGGTGCAGAAACATGGGATAATGAAGATCTACTACTAAAACAAGTTAGAAAAGTTTGCACCATCAATTATGTGCTTAGAACCAACGCGCCTGCAATCGACGTATCCGCTTAATAATTTTATTGCATGGCCATGCAAAGGTCTGATTTTTGCATTTCTTGTCATCAAGTCGCCACAGTTCCGAAACTGAGATGAAGTGACCTCATGATGAGCTTATTTAACTCACAGGCTCACACGTTTCTGTTGAATTACCCGGTCGTGTTTCACGTCTTGCATGAGCTCATGTGCAAGTAGATAGATACTCTCAGGTTTTAACCTTTGTCCTCTCTTCCCTCCGCTGACATGCCACTCTTGTTAACATGCTCTG
The DNA here is from genome assembly GCA_025266875.1 of Fennellomyces sp. T-0311. Classification (NCBI taxonomy): domain Eukaryota; kingdom Fungi; phylum Mucoromycota; class Mucoromycetes; order Mucorales; family Lichtheimiaceae; genus Fennellomyces; species Fennellomyces sp. T-0311. The sequence goes on from JALLLT010000020.1 coordinate 623,510, forward strand.
TGCCTAGTATATCCGTAAAAGTATATGGACCATAATCTATCGCATATATATAGTGCTGAAGGAACAGCAGAGGCGACAGCCAAATAGCTTAATGCGCTTGTAGAAATAGTATCATAACCAGGACCAAATATATTAATATAGTAGGATTAAAATCCTAGCAGTCAATGAATGCCACACCACCGATATAGCAATATACGTACACTTTTCATAGGTTTAGTAGATTCAGTCCATGCGGAAACCTTTTTCATGCACGTAGCAATAGCTAATGCCACAGACTTTCCAGTTCATATACCGATATATTTCAATATATATATTGAAAGTGGGATGAGGTGTCGAGTGATCGGCAGGGATATAATCACTAGGGTAGTAAAAACCTAATTTGCAGCAACACCACCTGGGCCCAGTTTAAAACGCTTAGTGATGGCGCGTGGCAACTCTTCCTCGTGGTGGGTCACAACAATAAGCGATTGATCCGGTCTCATGTGATCCTCTAACCACTTGTTGATCTTCTTGATCATTCCATCGTCCAAGCCTTGGAACGGCTCATCCCAAATAATAAGCTCGGGCATTTTTACCTATACACTGCCGAGTTAAAAAAAAAGTCGATCAAATACACAAACAAAAGCGTACCAACGATCTAATCAGCAACACTAAGCGCTGCTCACCGGATGACATGTCTCGCAAACGTCGATCCAAGAATGACTCCATGTTGAAATCCTTGAACATTTCCTTGACAGTTTTCACCTGTTCATCCGACAGCGACCGAGGTACCACGACATCAAAGAACCCTGTTCCCGCAGCTTCCAATCCAGTCATAGATTGGTTAAAGTATAAATGGATCTCAGGGCTGACAAGACCTAAAAAAGGAAACCTTAGTGCGCTCTGAGTCATTCTTACACAGTATTACTTACCAACGCGCTGCTTGATCTCCCAAATTGATTCGCCAGTTCCTCGACGGCGGCCGAATAGATAGAGTTCGTTGGCGTAGGCTTGCGGATGATCACCTGTCAGGAAGGAAAGAAGAGTGGTTTTACCAGATCCATTGGGGCCCAGTAGCCTTTTGAAACGAGAATGGGGATCAATACATCAATGTGCGGGATAAAAGACAATTGTGTCTGCAAGCTTACGCCCATTTTTCGCCCTGGCGTACGGTCCATGAAATATCATCAAGGATCTTGTTACCGCTGTAAATGACATTGACACCCTTCAACTCGACCACCGAAGGTCTGTCCTGCTTTTCCTGCCGCTGGATCATTTGCTGATACTCTTCGCGGTCCTTTCTGTCCTGTTCTCTGATCTTTTCGCGCTTCGCCAGGTATTCAGATGGCTTGCCTTCCCACTCGACTGCCAAATCTTTGAGAGCCACAACATCGGTAGCCCAGGAAGGGAATTCGTCTTGCGGTCGCAAAACAAGAACAACAGGTGTGTCAATATCACCTAGTGTTTGCAACAGACGTGCTCGATGCTGAACGTCCAAACCCACTGTATGTGTGTGTGCTTTTAATGAGAATCCCTTGAATCATTGCGAAGCGAGCGGCTTACTGAGAGGTTCATCAAGAATAATCATTGTTGGCTTGCGCAGTAAAGCGCGTGCAATGCGTGCACGACGTGTCTGACCATTGGATAATTTGACAAAGGACAATGGCATCAAGTGTGCGATATCCAGTTTCTCGGTTACTTTGGCAAGAGTCTGAGGGTCAGCCTTGTTTCCAAGATACTGAGCAAGCGTTACATCATTATCAGGGTCACTTTTTTTTCAGGGCAAATAAGCTTTTCCATGCACAATTCGCGTCTTTTTTTTTTTACCTAAAGTTGAAACGTTCTTGATAATAGTGGCCATTGTAAGAGAACGCGCCTGAATCTTCTTTGAATGACACGAGGTCGATTTGCTCAGAAGGGAACGAAGTATTTGCAACTGGCCATTTCGCCGAACTCATGGGTTGTATTTGGTGTCGTCCGGCAATTGCCTAAACCACGATTCCTTTTTGTTTTAGCACTTCTTTTATGCTACAATGTCATGCATTGAGAGATCTAACCTCAGCCAGTATCGACTTACCAGCACTGACGGGGCCGACAATGACAAGACGCTGATCGCTTTTGATACTCAGAGACAAGTTCTTCAAGGCAGGTTCCTTGACGCCAAAGCGATGCACGTTGGCATTCTTGAACTCAACGAGCGTATGTGTGAAGCGACGAGCGCTATAACTAAACCGGAACATTAGCTGACAAGTAAGGAAGAGAAACAAGATGGTACTACAATCAAAAAAAAGATGTGAGCAATCGCTATCGGGTAAACCGACTTCCACTAAGGTTTTTTTTTTGGGGGTGCAAAGAAATGACATTTTGAAATGCTTGCTTACATACTCAATGTCGTACAAACCGTTCTTGTGGATAAAGCTCACGGAAGTCCTCCCCCTCTCTCACATTTCGTGCCATGCTGTGATCCATATCAGTGGTTGGGATATTTTGCGACTATTCGTATGATGTCACATAGCGCCTTAGGTAATCTGTTGTAATATGGCTTGGCTTTACCTAATCAAAACTCTCACGTTAAAAAACGTATACTTAGGAGAATGATGATGCACCTGGCATTCGCTGTGCAGGGCTATTGGGTTCTTATATCGCATGACCAGCGAGGCTATTAGCCATTACTGTTAACGACCGATGTACCCCGCTCTCGCATGATCGTTTATCTGTTTAGCTATTACATTTACTTTTTCTGTACCGAACTCGTATTCTGCAAGAATACGAGAGTGCACCGCAGTGTAACAGCGCATATGGATATGGATTAATTTTACTTTTGAGGCTGGGAAGAACCTAAACATCCTTGTTTCGGACACTTGGGTATTTCTCGAAAACACTTGCTCCTGTCGTTAAGTGATCCCCATTCTTCACGTTATGGCTTGAGAACACACATCACAGCTTGTTTTAAGATCTGGCTTGTCTGGTACGTCTGGCATTGTAGCCGGCATGTACACTCACCAATCCATTTCCAGACAGCGCGCATACACCTAAACCCATTGGGTGATAAAGGTGATCGTCTAGCGTAGCCATGACGTTCAAGAAGCCTATTCAAATTTAATGGTTTGTCGTACGATATGATGGTTATCACAGTAGCATTCGAGATTAACCCTTTTCTGGTTTCACTAAATGTGCACAGAAGTTTTTGGATTTGAGTTTGTATTTTTCCTGACTGGATATAAAACTTGGTTGAATTCTCCCCCGTCAAAGCGAAGATCCCACCTTATTATACGTCATCGTTAATGCTAAAAATACCCGGCTGTCGCGTGATAGACCTTCACTCTTTGCTGTTACCCATTTTAACCTGAGAGTTGCTTTACGTTCGTTTATCGGTGCTATCTACGTCTGAGCCAAATGGCCATTTTTTAATTATGCCTAAGTATTACAGCATACTAAGCGTTGAAACGGATGCGATAATGACTTGCAGTAATTAATGCCCTGTACCATGTGTGTGTGTGTGTCTGTAGCACTCCGTTTATACGTAGACGAAACCCTTTTGGATCTTGTTTATATTTGTAAAGGACCGGCAGATTTGTATATCTACTTTTGCTATCCATTGCTACCTGATAAGCTTTGGTTTCCAAGCAGATAATATGTATCTCGATTATACGTATTACCTTCACCTGTACCTCAGTTCTATGTAATATAGCTTCTCTTCACTCACGACAATGTTATTGCAAGCTCATTAGATGTCAATTTTTTTCGATCCTACAAGAGAGCATAGAAGTGGAATGTGAGATTTTATTTCTCAAGTACTCGTACACTATCTGCAGATAGATCTTTGTGTGGAGTGATCATATCTGGCAATGGCTCCTTTTGATTTAAAATGCGAAAGGTAGTTTATAATGGTGGTCCTCAGATTGCAGTTAGTATGGCAGTTATAGACAGTATAATGTAAAAATTTGTAGAAGCGAGGATACGTTTATTGAGCATAATCTCATCTATTCCCATGTACTTGGAATAATGTATTGCATTATTATGGGACCTTACGTAGCTTCTTATCTGCAATGTATTCTTTGATTTCCAATAAATTTGTCGAGCCTATCACATACTGCCGTGTTTCGATATAAAACCCTATCGTGCTGGGATGTATCTGTAGTTGGATCTTGGCCTGTTGGTAAAACAAGAAAAGCCTATCGCCGATAATTAAATTTAGAGATAAGTGCCATACGTTAAATATATCCCTATTAAAGCATATAAGCACCTGCTTGACGTATATGTTTCATATAAAGATGTTAACTTAGGACGTGGTAGCACAGAGCACTTGATGAGCAATTTATCTTTGGTGATCAGGGCTATTTTTGGGGCGAATTCGCTTTCCTCTTCACCGTTTTCTTTTTAATAATGTTAAAAGTACATACTATGCTATAAACCTTTCGTTACTTTTTTTTCTTTATCATCTCATGTAACATTTTTTATTAGAATTTGGGCTCGTTTTAAGCTCTTGCAACCTATATAAAGCTGAGGAGTAAGCTGCGGTATCCCATAAGATTATATCAATACATATTAGCACATTCTAATTACCTTCAAGAAAATAAAACTTCAAAGCATCTTGAACCCAACGCTTATCCGTTACCATCTATAACTCTACTGATTGTGCTTCGTAGTATGTACGTATCACCGAGATACAAACATTGTCAAGTCAGCAAAGGACCTGTTTATTCACTCGTAATAATATTTTAACATAAAGCGCAGACTTCCACGTAGGATTGTACTATTGTTTTCCAAAGAAGTATTGTGAACGTCTCTGTAGATAGGTTCAGGAAAGGTCTTGGAAACGGGTCTATATAGTAGGGCTGCGATGTAAGAGCACATCTATGTTTTGCAGCTGCTGCAGGCTGCATCATTGTGTCCAATGAAAAAGATTGATCAAACTCTCGAGATGTGTCGCGCATACTATTGGATGTAGCAAACAGCAGTTATCTTTGGCCACTATAGCTGGATGCCTTAAATTGTTAAAGTTTTCAGCACACTTTTAGATGTAATAATTTCATTGATTAGTCTTCGCTCCGACTACATACATAATTATTCCTGTTGTGACTTGACCCAAAGGACAAACGATAGATAATCAACTTGTCTAGTTCTAGATATGGGACCGACCATACGTACCGGAACATTGCTTTAGGTTCCAGTTTCCGTCTCAAATTCACGTCATACGTATCGATATCCAGGGCGTCATTCACATGATGTTTGCTTACGTACGACACAATGTTATTTTATAGAGTGGGTTTGCTTCTACGTTTGTATACCCCGCAGATAACACGTTCTCTTTTTTCAGATGTCTTGGTAACAGATAACGATCTGGTAGCAGATGGTCCGATTAGGAGAACTAAAAGAGGGTTGATAATGATCTCGAGAATAATGACACCTGTTAGTACAATTAACTATCAATGTTGGTCTGGGTTGAGAATCAGATCAATATAATTATGTAATATATTTCTAGATGAAGAATGCTCCGTGCTTACTATGTGAGGCAATTGTTGCGAAAGATAACTTTAATTCTTCTTTACATAATGCCAAGTTAAATCCATTCGTATGCAGCCGATCGCAATTGTGCTGGAGTAACACCATATGTAAAAATACCCGGATATGTAGAAGATGTGCTAAGCAGCGTATACAGTCTCTGAAAATAAAAAGTGGGTTACGAAAAGTTATTTTTGTGTACAGGACAACGACAAGGGTTACTCTGACCACAATTACATGGTAACATGCGGGAGGATGGAATAACGCAGGACACGATGGAATCCCAAAGTCGAACAATTTTTATTTCCTTTTGTATGACTTGTGGAAACCTCTTGATGAAACATCCAATCTGCCTCTCACAGAATTCAATCGCCATGGAAGAAAGGAGAGACTGCTCCCGTCCTTCCAAAGATTTTGGGCCCTAGATCGGTCGCATATCAACTTTGCTTTAACCATTTAAGCGATAAATGGCAATCTCCGCCTGCCTGTTCTTGACAAGGTCTCGTACCAGGTAACCAGGTTGAGCTCATTACTTTTTTGTAGCACTTAAAGTTTGCGCGTGTCCCGCTTTCTGACCGTCAGATGGTTGTAATCCTAGTATTCATTACCTGTGACAGAACGCTTCTTTGATGACAATACGGATCATATGTCTCCCTCCTCTTTAAGCAATTTTCGTACTCTTATAGCGTGCGTATGATTGAAAGTGTGGTACGTGATACCGTGCAAAAAAAAAAGAGTTCTTCGTGGTTGACTAAATGGGTGACAAGTCAAGAAATGCATATGCTCCATTTTTGCTCAGGCCTTGATTATATGTAGGACGTAGCTTTCAGCTCTTGCTGCAGCAACTACTTCCACACTGTTTCTAGATTGTCACGCGATCCCTGCGAATGATAATCCAGAATGAGAATGCGTTGAACATACGCAACGCGAAAGAAAGGATGGCGCGTGCGAGAGTCATAAGGGCAAATGGGATTTTTGAAAGCAATGCTCGATTGTGCATCGGCTGTTGTTGATATTATCGCCAATGTGCAATCTACGCAGATAAGGCACTGATAGTGCGAAAAGTGTATTGTATTGAAGCAAACGATAGCAAAGAGGGCACTGCATAAAAGGATGCACGTGAACAAAGGACGGGATCTTCCGTAATGGGTAAAACGAAAGGGTCCCCCAAAGTTCGGCTTTTTCCATGAAGGACGTTTGTTGTGTTACATCCTCCAAAGTCAGTCCACTCCCAATTTGACTATAAAACGCCTCCTCTTACACCCCCACCTTTCCCCGCTTTACCACTTTCTTTCTTTTTACTTTTGTTGAAATGACTGCCGCCAACAGTTCGGCCCAGCATACGGTGGACGGAACGGAAGCTCAGACCAAGGCAATCCAAGGCCTTGCGGAAGAATTTGACGTGACGACTGAGCGACTACGGATTATCACCGACCAGTTTGTCGAAGAAATGCGCAAAGGATTAGATCATGAGGGCCAGACGGGTACGAGGACAAGAAAAGCATATGATCTATTTTTGTTTTTCACTTAGCAACATTTTTTTTTAGTTGCCATGATTCCTAGTTTTGTTACCGGACGACCAACCGGCGAAGAAGTCGGCCGGTACCTTGCGTTGGATTTGGGTGGCACCAACCTTCGCGTTTGCGAATTCGAACTCAAGGGCAAGGGTGATTACAGCGTTAAGCAGCAGAAATTCGTCGTGTCGGATCAACTCAAGACGGGTGACATGCGCGACCTGTGCGACTACATTGCTGACAGTGTCGACAGCTTCTTGACAGAGCATGGCACGAAGCCTGAAGGTGGCGAGATGCTTCAACTGGGATATACATTTTCGTTCCCCGTTCTGCAAACAGCAATCAACCGCGGCGTATTGAAGCAGTGGACCAAGGGTTTCTCGACCAAGAATGCCGTGGGAAAGGATGTTCCCTTGTTGCTACAGGATGCATTCATTCGACGTAACCTACCCGTCAACGTTGCAGCTGTAAGTATACCTTTTTCTTACTTTCTGGGGTTTCCCGGGGGACCCGACCCGTCCCCCCAACAAGCGATTGCCGGTGGGGGTGGCGATGGAGGGAAAAGGCGGGGTTATTTTGGGGGAGAGATTTTTTGGGCTGATATTATGTCATAGATTGTGAATGATACAGTGGGTACTTTGATGGCATACGCTTACAGCTATCCCGAAACGATCATTGGCTGTATCCTGGGCACAGGAACCAACGCAAGCAAGTATTTTGTTGTATTTTGGTTATATTTATTTGTGATACTAACTACATGTTTACAGGTTACTTTGAACAGACTCAAAACATCAAAAAGTGGTCGAATCCGGCTGGCTCGGAGGAGATGGTGATCAACATGGAATGGGGAGCTTTCGACAACGAGCGCCGGGTGTTGCCACTGACCATGTACGACAACAAGGTTGACCGGCAATCACGAAACGTGCACCAGCAGCTGTTTGAAAAGATGGTTTCGGGCATGTACCTTGGCGAAATTACACGCAACGCAATGATTCACCTGATCGACCAGTATCTGCTATTCAACGGCGAGTCATCTGCAGTGCTGAACACCCAATGGGGCTTTGAGACCGCATACCTGACCGCCATCGAGAAAGATAATACCCCTGATCTGGCCGAGACGAGGCATATTCTCGAAGAAACTGTAGGCGTTCCTTCGACAACATTAGCCGACCGACAAATGGTTAAGAAGATCGGTGGCTTCGTAGGCCGCCGTGCTGCACGCCTGGCTGCGTGCGGTTTGGGTGGTGTCATGTCTCACTGTGGCAAGGTTGGCCAGGATTGCATTATCGCTATCGATGGATCCTTATACGAATTCTATCCAAACTTTGAAGGCCATATCCGGGATGCCATGGCCGAGCTATTTGGCCAAGAGGCCGCTTCCAAGGTCAGATTTGCTTTGGCTAGAGACGGATCTGGGTTGGGCGCTGCGATCATTGCCATGGTGGCCCACAAGCAACAAGCAACGCATTAAACTCGCATCACTTTTTTTTTTTTTACTTTCCAAATTCTCCTATAAACTCCCACCACACCCCCCATTTTGTAATCTGTTTCCATCGGTTGTGCAATAGATGATTTTCCCGATGTCATCGATTGGTCGGGACCACTCATTCTTTCCGTTCTGTCCCATTCTGGTCCCTGCACAGTTCAGTTATACCGCCAGCGACCCTTTATTTCTGAATTAAACTTTGAGCAATGTGAAGCGCAAGATCTCTGGTCTTGGTCAGTTAAATTTGCTTTTCAAAATCAACGCTCTACCTTTACCTATTGGCCCAGTACCGAAAGTGGCTTTTCAGGGCAATGATCCATTCGGATGCGTACATATCGATCACTGTTTCGTTGAGCATGTAGTCTACCCGCGGGTGTTGCGTACAGAATTCTTCCTGTGCCTGGTTACATTCCATCACCCACTCATCTTCGCTACTGATCATCAATGCGTAGTACTGTGTAATGAAGGTCTTGATACCGAGATCTGGGATGCGGGGCAACAACCGTCTCCGCGGTGGCGCACGCGACAGACGCACAGGAGGCACGTTGAGAAAGTCCGGACTCGTCATGGGTTCCAGCCGATATCCGAGCGGATCATACGGATGGAAAACGTTGTGAACCCGTGTCCCTGATGAAGGTCGATAGTGTTGGTAGTCCAGGCCCCGGAAAATAAGCGCCGCAGCTATACATATATGGCTTCTGATTGAGCATAAAGTGGTCATTCGCAGTAACAAAAGGTACCAATAGGACTGCCGCATGTAAATAGATGCTGGACACTGAAATCAAGCTTGGGAACGCAAACATCAGGCGCGGAACACGCATATGGATCGTTTTGTTGAACGCTGACATTGCTTTGCATTGCTAGAATATCGTATGCTGCAATTCCACCGAGGGAAAAGCCAATCATGTGGACATTGTCGGGGCTGCCGTAATCGCGGTATGCCTCGTTGCATTGACGACAAATGGTATCGATGATACACTGACCGTACGGTTTCGAGAAATCTAACCGGGAAACAGGTACATAATTGCAGCTTAATTGACGGGTAAATGAACTTACAATACAAGCAATCCATTAGCCATTGATTTGTGGCTAGTCGTACTTTGGGCACGTTATCCATTGTCGCCTGCTCCATTTTGGCGTCGACTAGCGCATGGACGACACTGTGCCATTCTGTGCTATACGAGTTTTGTCTGAGACACGTTTCACATATCGCTTTGCATGAAATTACATTGGATCAATGTATGAACCGACCTATGGGAATGAACTTAATCTCGACAGCGTCGTCTGGATAGAGTGAGTCTAGAAAGTCCTGTGTATTTTTTTGGATCGTAGCGACTGACAAGTGACAGATAAGCACATGCGCGGTGGAGTATCAATGCTTATTACCGTGGTGCGTGATGTTTCCGTATTCTTCGTACTGCTGTCCCATCCCGTGAATGAAGAACACCAAATGCACTTTAGAGATGAGAGGGGTCATGAGCTACAATGACGACGAATGGGCAATGAGGAAGATGCTACCTGGCATGAGAAAAGAAGATCAGGGCTGAAAAGGGGGCTGTCAAAGGATTAAACAGCGCCCAATGGGCTTAGGGATGACAAGGCTTAGAAAAACAGCACATGATTCATGTATCAACTTTTTAATGACAGGTAAAAATCCAAACTTTTTGAAAAGCAAGAGAAGGGTAAAAGAACACGGTGATGACAGCTTTGAGGGGTAATATTAGGTGGTAAGAGAAGGAGATGCTTAGCTATTCGAGGATGGTGACAGCTGTGCCTTTCTCTCCAGGTACTCCACGAGTTCCGGGCATCGTCGATAGCCTTTTACTGCGGTGCGGGGTGTCTGTCATACCATTCATGAGCCAGGCGCCAATTTGATTTAGTCAATGCCAATGTCTTACCTCGATCTCACGTAACCACGGGTGTTCCAGGACTTGCTTGATGGTGTATCGTTTGGATACGTCGACGACCAGCATATTGCTAATCAGATCTTTGGCTGTTACGAAAATAGCATCAGTCAGCCGAGAACATGCAGGTTTTTTTGTGTAAGACAAACAAACCTTCTTGGCTAATTTTGGTCCACCGCTCTGGATCATTGAAGCTGTATTGGCAATTCTTGATTCTTTGCAGCATGTCCTTTTTCTGGTCTGCGGTTGCAGGAGCCGAGGCTTTTTAGATTGCAAGTTTAAGAATGAGGGGGGGAGAACAGCCAAAAGGAAAAGTGAAACGCAAACGTACCATCGTAGAACGGAGGCGCTTTGACCAAGGTCAGAAAGAGCATCACACCCAAGCTCCAGATATCGACCGACTTGTCGTAGTAGCACTTGTTTTCAAGGACTAATTCCGGTGCAGCTGTAAAGAGATGGTAAGAAGGATTTCCCTTTTTTTGTTTGCCGCATCGTACCGTAGGACTGCGTGCCACACATGGTCTCAAATGGTCGTCCGCGATAGAAGGTTGCCAGGCCGAAATCGGCGATTTTGACTTGAAGCGTCTTCTTGTCCATGATGATGATGTTTTCGAGCTTGAGGTCCCGGTGGGCGATTTCCTGGTCGTGGATGTACTAATGTCGAGCAGGTTTATTACTACTCCGCTGGCTTGTTTTTTTTTGTTTACTCACATCAACCGCGTGGAAGATCTGGTCAAATACGATCTTGACCTCGTCTTCGGTCATTGGGTTTGGCATGGTTGAGATATGATCGAACAGATCACCGTCAGGTCCCCTGTATCCGCGTCAGCAGGTGGCATGAAAGGTTGCGGATGCGGAAGCTACTTACAGTTCCATAGCAATGAAAAACGCGCCGTTTACTTCCAGGATACGTTCCATTCGAACAATGCATGGCTATATATATATAGGGAGAGAGCACTGTGAATAAACACACACGTGCTCCGACGAATGGGCCTTACGTGATGCTGGAGCGAAGTGTACACTGCGATTTCCTGCAGCAGTGATTGAAGTGTTCGGGGGCGACCAAGATACTTGTCCTTGGCGATTTGCTTCAGCGCCACCTTTTTGCCAGTAACTAAGCATTTGGCTCGATAGACTTCGCCAAATGAGCCTGACCCGATTCGGTCTTTTCGTTGGTACAACACGTCAATTCCGTAATCGCCAACCTGACGATAATGTGTGTCAAATCATGTCGTGTCACCTTTCAAACATGACTTACATCAGGCAGAACACGAAAGTATGTTGGGAGGCGGATCTTCAGGGATAAATCTATCGGTAGGTGTTATTCACGTACTGCTGAGGCGGGGAGGGTCAGCTTACATGGCATGCTGTCATCTGTCTCCTTGAAGCTAACAATATCACCGTTCTTTAATTCTACCTCGGGTCTCTGCATCTTCTCGCCATTATGCCACGTGCCCTTTTTACTACTGTGCGTATGAGTATCCTTTTCCCCGTGCATTTTTGACTTGCATTACCTTCGGTCATTTAGCAGGATCGCTTCTTGGCGGGTTCGACCCTGGTACTCGATACGCTGTATGCTCACATGTCAGCTGTTGCGCACAAACACTTTGGTAAACAACTCACGGTATAAATCATGCAGTGATGTTTTTCAAGGACTGTGGGCACTCTAAATAAAGCACGGTAAACACTCTGCAAGGAAAAAAACACACACGCTATTCCCACATACCTGATATCGCAAGTCGAACCAGATCCGATGAGGTATCCACGGCGGTCATGGTTAGGGTTCTTTTGCTTAACATGACGACCTTCTGCGGACCGTTCCAGTAGCTTGGACTTTACAATTTCTGGGTTCTGGCTTTCCAAGAACCCCCATACGTATGGATTACCCTTGAAGATCTCTTCGAGTTCAAGTTCGCCGTCCGGTAAGATGCCACTGAACTCACGCGCGTAGGAGGTGCTTCGTTCCACATTCAGTTCGACTTCAGCTAACCCGTTGCTTAGCATATAAACAGGCTCGACTTTGGGTATCATAGCAACTTACGGAGTGCAAAGATGCCCTTGCTGTCATACGATCGCTTTTTGACACGGCAGCCTGTTCTCACTCCAAGCGAGCTGGACGACGACGTTTTTGACGAGACATAGGAACCTACGCTCGACGTTTCTTTGCCGCTGCTTTTGCTGGTGCCGCATTTCCGCGAAGAGCTGCTGCTGGATCCGGCGCTGTCATTCCATAGCGACTTCTTTTTGAAATCGGTCCTAATGCCCAGGGAGTTGGTTGTTTGGCGAGGAATGTCTCTAAGTTTGCCCATTGCTGCTTTGCCGAGGCTATGTTGAATGTAAAAAAAAGGTGTTGAGTGAAATGACAGAGATAAAGAAAAAAGGTGTGAGAGAAAGGGTCGAAAGAAAGGGCGCCCTGTTGCTGGTATAAGAAGATAAAATGCAGCAACCCAGGTGCTACCTGAACTTTATTTTTTTTTCTAATGTCAAAACACTTTCATTCTGCAAAACTAATCTGGAGAGATCTGCAGACCGCTCCTTGTGAACTTCATTTGGACACATTGAAATGCGGACAGACGTTCCGATGGCGACAAACCGATGATCTTTGGTAAACGAAACAAAAACACTACTGTTATGGAGCCTGAACCCCGTGCACGTTATTAGGTCATGTGTGCTTAACGGAAGACTCTACACGCTCAAGCAGACTCGTAAGTTGGGTTGCGAATAAGCAGTAGTGGATGATTGACACACACAAAGCATCCACGGTACTCTACGGAGTGTTTCCGGACCAAGATGAAAGTGCAATGCGGGCCACATTGAGAGACTACTTTCAACTGGATCGTGTTTCCTTGGAAGCGTGCTATCGCCGCTGGAGCCAGCTTGACGTCAACTTTAAAGCCAAGGCCGGGTATTTTGAAGGAATCCGGATATTGCGACAAGGCTCGTTTGTACATACTGGAAGGGTTTTGCATGCAGCTCATACTTTTATCTACGCAGATCCATGGGAAAATCTTGTTGCATTCATTTGTTCCAGCAACAACAATATTGCGCGTATCTCGCAAATGGTAATGCTTTCACAAAAAAGTGGTGTGACCAACAGTAACATCGAGCACCATAGGTACAAAAGCTATGCGTTCATTACGGGCCTGCTGTCGCCACATTGGACGGTGTCGCTTATCATGACTTTCCTACCATCGATGCACTTGCGCAAGACGGTGTTGAAGAGAAGCTGCGTGAATTAGGATTCGGATACCGTGCAAAATATATTGCCCAAACTGCATCGCAAGTAAAAGAAAATTCTGCAGAATGGTTATGGAACCTCCGCAAAGCACCCTACTCGGAAGCGAAGGAGGCGTTGATGTCGTTGTCAGGCGTGGGTCCTAAAGTGGCCGATTGTGTGGCACGTTTAACAAAAACAAACAAACAAACAGAACGCTGACTTTCCTCCCCCCTAAAAGTGTCTGATGTCGTTGGACCATCCCGAGGCTATCCCTGTGGATACACATGTATGGCAGATCGCGTTACGTGATTATGGATTTGGCAAAAAGGGCAAGAGCTTGACAGCCAAGTTATATGATCAAGTTGGTGACCATTTCCGAAATTTATTTGGTGAATACAGTGGCTGGGCACATTCTGTACGTTTTTTCTTGTCCACATGCAATAATCTACTAAAATCGATCGGCTCCACAGGTTCTGTTTACTGCAGATTTACGCGCCTTTGAAAGTCGGTTACGCGTTGCCAAGGAAACCAATGTTGTTGTCAAAAAAGAAGGCACCAAGGATACTGCTGTCACGGAAGAAAAAGTTACAATGGAGGCAACCTTAAAGAAGCGAGGGCGGGAAGTGATAAAAACAGAAGAAACCACAGTATCGCTGCGCAGAAGTACACGTTCGAAAAAAGCTAAACCCTTGTAAATAAGGCGAAAGTAAACTTTGTCTTTGACAAAATTTACGTACTTGACATTTATGGAGTACCACATTGAACTGGACAAACAAAACGACTTGGGGAGAGTTTAACCGCCACTTGGCGAATCACAAATAAATCGCAGGGTCTACGTATTTGAAAAGATGGATGTGCTGGTTAGAGCCTACAAAAAGGCTCCACTACAGCTGTGTCTACACTTGACTTGCAGGCGCAGTTTGAGCCGTATATTCCTTGCTTACGACCTTTTAGGTATTTAATTGGATCAGATGCAACCCAACTCCATCATAACCAGTACATAAATAAAAAGTAATCTATTTGCACCAATGCATATCAGAGTCCTTTGATGGTGCATTCATATCGACGGGTTTCGTTCATGGCTGGTACGTACAGGGTAAGTCCATAGCAGCAATCAAAGCAAAATCGTCGGAACGCGGTAGTTGGTAGGTCACGATAATTGAGTCTCTTGTGTCCAATTCTCCATAAGACCGTTTTGTCAAGTGGGTACTCTTGTAAGAGTCATGCAGTTGTCCTGCTTGATCTTGATGCTTATATGTGAATAAAGTTCATCTGATTCGAAATACTTTGACGGTTGGGTCTTCTGGTACTTCGCTCGAGCTGTTCAACATACTCAACCGGTGCTGCCAAACAACCGTAACAAGTCGAAGGAGTAATGTAGTTATACTGTGATGAACATAGGCAACGAATTGATGCCTGGTAATTATTGCTCAATTTGGGATTGTCGGCTTGTTCAAGATTAAGAAAAATTGTTATCTGCTTAGATGGTTGCAGTAAGACGCTACTATCAAATTGGTTGCATCAATAACTGATAGAAAGATTATCTGGTTATTAGTATCAAGATGTTCCAAGACTACAAGTCGACTAAACTGGTTGCGTATACCTAACGTTCGTACTCACAGCAACTTCTTTTACCGTGTACACATGGGGATGAGCCAGAAGACCTCTCTTTAAGTATACAGCTCCAGAAGCTCTTGTACGCATCCGTGTGCGGCGGATGGTTAACGTAAAAAGTATTCGATATGATGACTCCCATAAAATATGGTATATACGACCACAAAAGATGTTCTTGAGGAGATTGTGGGACGGGAAGGTCTTTTTGTCCACTGCCTTTTCCCTTTTACATGTACCCGCAACGGAAGCGACGCAAACATTTTGCCGATGTAACGAATGCCATCATCCATGCCAAACATGCCAAAGTTCATCGTTTGGCAATCGAAGGAATTATAAAACTGCTACACGATCGATCACGCGCATTGGGATTCACTTACGATTTTGAAGAGGTCGAGAATGGGTCTAGACAGATAATCGTGCGCACCACAACTACTGTTATCGATGCGAAGGAATGAATTCGTCAGCATTACGTCTTTAGGTATCACAGGTAGATACTGATAGGCAAACGAAGCAGTGACAGTCGGCTGTACTGATTCATGCGTACATCTCTAGCGTTCAATACGTCTCCTAATAATCAGGACCGAAACACTGATCTGATCATGACTGCATTGAAGCGATCTGTGGCATATTGATCTGTTTGCTTATCGATACACGAAATAGCGCGAGTGCTGTGATTATCGTAGATGATTTATTATCGACATTGCACAACATGACTGCGGTAACACGAACGTGAAAAAAGTAAGAGACTCAGTAAGGTACTGTGAGAATCCGACATATCTTTATTTTGGTAGCAAATTCACGTATATTTATACTTTTGAAGAGACACTGTTAATCGTAAACCGGCGCTGCGCACTGGTCGATGATTGATAAGCATTTTATCAATGGAGTTCCCAGTATCGCCGTACAAGTTCGACTTGGATACCACACTGACGACGTTGATCTATAAGAGTATCCAGTGAAACCCTCGAATTACCGCACGTAATCAGGAAGTAAGCGAAGCGATGGATTTGCATGATTCGCTGCTTGACCTCGAATTGAAGATTCGCGAAATAGTCTCCGCTGATATGGCAGTCATTTTGAAACGCTGCATGAATGTGAGTAGACTCGTCGTACTTGGCTGTGATGTAGGCTCTGTGGTAACGATCCGCGACAACTATCCTAGTGAGCTACAAATCCTGTCCATAAACAACGACTCTGCTGTCTCGCCGCTACAGCCGGACAACGTTGCAACGGGGCCGACTATGTTGTACACCCCAAACGGAAGTCCTAGGATCGACTCTTCTACCTTGTTGCCGATTGTAAAAAGCAATGTATCCAGCCTTGTAGTACCAAGGATCAATATCGACTGCAACAACCTACAGGAAAACCTCGGATACTTACGGTTGTCAAATATTTGTATGAAGATGTTGTGATGTGACAAGGACCAGATAATGTCCTTGAGTGGTTATATGGAGCTAACCAGCTGCAAACACTTTTCATTGTCAACTTGCAGAAGATCGCGGACAGCGACATCATACCAAGACGATATCACGGCTCAATATCCAAAACTGTACCCATAGTCCAGCTAGCGCGATCGAATATGTGCGCCTTAAAATTAGGATAGTTAGTCACTTAGCTTGATTCAATAAAACAAAAGATTGAAAGGAATGTATCGTTTGACAAGAAATCTTAGTAACATGAAGACATGGAAAGTGAAAAGTGGCTCCTTAAAAGGGTATGTAGCATGCCGAAGAGTTCAAATTTCCAATCGATGTGGATAAATCTTCTAAATATGTATTGTACCAGACCACTTGAAATGGAGCTTCATACAACGGCTGTGATTGACGCCTCCTGGACTGGATTGTAAGCGAAAAGAGCCTTGTCTTCATGGGTGCTGGTGCCGGTTTCCACAAGTACACAATACAACTGTACTGGGCTTTGCTGTTTGACATGGAAGTTCCATATAACGGTCGTGGTTGACCTTCGTTGACTTGATCGTAAATGGGAAGTGCCTTGTCGTCATCATGAGTACCGCTAATGTGAGCAAACTTGGATTGAGCTAGGCTGTTTAACAAACGTTCACTGTCTTACCAGTTATAGGCCTACCCGGGCCATACATTTGCTTAACAAGGCTTTCTACATTACAATGACGCTGTTAGTAAATTTGTAAGCGATTTTGTTACCAATATAACAAGGTGTAATGTTAAGTGCTGCGGCAAGTATATCGCTCAGACACTAAAAAAGTGTATGGTCTATTTGAGAAATGTTCACGCACATTGAACTCTTGTGAAAACTGGCAACTTACATGTTAATGTATTGCGATGTATAAAGTCGTTCCCGTTGTGTATGCAATCAAGATTAAGTGAAGCTGCGGATTGACAATGGGGCAGCAATGAGAATAAGCAGTCAACAAACCTCATATGAGCACAGTGGCATAATTTTGGAACGCAACCTCGACCGTACCTTGTCAGATCGACCACTATCCTCTTATGTACTATGAATTACCATCGGCGATATTATGCATTTGCTGACCTTCTATGCGTGGGGACAGCACTTTAATGACCCGGTAATACCCGATGAGTTATTTATGTCTAGAGGAACCGACAATAGCAAATGCGCTTAGAAGTACTGTGTAGCAACTCATAACAAAATAACTAGCACCTTTCTTAAATGAAAGTTACTTTGACATTAATGTCCTTGGAACGATGGATAGTGAGTACGAGTCTTTCGCGATAACAGTGAAAAATTCTCAAATAAAAAAAGATAATCTAGGCCGGGTCTTTTTCATGTGTTTTCCTAAGAAGAGTAAACATGTTTTTTCTACGCATAACTAAACACATGCAAAGAAATCACGATGGAGTTTGTTCTACTTATTTCGATGTAACTCCTGGAAAGTACCTTTTCAAGGCACCAGAAGGTGGCATTTTCCTCTTTACAAACGGTATGACTTCAACCGATGTGTTGTAATATTCAGCAATGCAATATAATAATTTCTTTTTGACAGAGAGCTAAGAATGGGAGAAAACGATCACGGTTGCCGGTTTCGGTGGGACGTGGCGCGTGATATCCACAAACATTGGCCAAGTCGTTTGTACAGGGATGATCGACATCCAACTTGCTGGCCGATTCGCTTTCCGATCAGTTTTGCTTGACTGGGTGGTGCGCAGCAAGTCGTGGAAGAAGCTAATTTTGCGTAGATCCGTCGTAGAAACACGTAGCGAGTTTTATAAGAAAATGCCAAAAAAATCTTTATGGCCGATATAGACTGTTATAATGAGGGTGCGGGTTTTATAAAGGAGATGGTGGCAATTTCGCATGAGTAAACAATGCTGGGATAATCACGAGTTGCTATGACGCGCGGCGGCACCTTTTTAATGTTTTGATTTTGTGCGCACTCTTCTTTTTTTTTCCCAGTCATCGCCGGCGCCAGCAAAGCTTTATCTGGATACCCGATATTGCTTCTTGAGTTCTGTCGTGTCGCTTGAGCAGTGATACACTGCAGTACTCGATCTTTTCCGTTCTTCGGAATGCGAGGAGATTTGGTCTGCACCGTGCTACTGTACTCCTGTCGCTTTGACCTGAACCGGTTGTACTGTTCTTTATGGACTTTATGATCTGGAAATCATGGTCTTGTTGCACGACCATTCATGTACGTTAAGCAGGCCATTCGCGCACCCATCTGGGAGTAGCTGTTTGGTGACTGTAAGATCGGTAATTCTGTTATTCAGATTGCCACCACCGCATCTCTATTCGGGAGCGGTTTTAAGCCTTCAAAAAATTGCCTACACGGCTGGCTCTTTCGGCGCTCGACGGTTACGACCGGACCAGAAAGCAAGGCATCCAGGAGTACGGCCAGTGGAGGCGAGGTAACATGAAATGAGTGGATTAGAAAGATGCTTGTTTTGACATTTTGCAAATAGGCCATCGATCGGACAAGACCGGGCTTTGTGCCAGTGTACTCGTTTTGCCAAATGATGATAATTGTCATTTTGCGTTGACTAATGTGACAACCCCTCCACTTTTCAAGTGGTTGATGACACATATTAACATATCTGATGGCTGAATAGGGTTCAAAACTAGTTTTTGCCTTTCCATAGTGGTTTGTGTAAATGAAGACATTTATCTTGTATATTTAGCATTTATTAAATTCAAATGTATTCGTAAATACTTTGTTAAGAAGCATTAGAGCAGCTTTATCATATGTAGCTTAAAATAAATATCTCCTTGCAATATTATGCGAAAAATACCATAAAAATCACTTCCAACCGGATACCTATATGTTCTTATGGATATGAACGTTTGATAAAATACTGCCTAATCTTCAGCTGCAGCGCCGTTTCATTGGCTGCTGGTGCAGTGTGCTCTTACGCGAGATCGTGCCTTTTGGAATTGTAGGAAGCACTTTATGCTCTGGAACGATCTTGAGCTTTGATTTTCTCGGGATCATAATTAGCCACTCGCAATGTGCTGATTTCAACCAACACTGCGGTATGTGATCTGTTCTCCTCAATAACCGTACGATGTTGCAACCACGAATCTCGCTCTCCATTAGCGTCGGGTATATCTTTTTACCATGGCTCTAAACATTCGAACTTCGGAACCATTTCGCTCAACTTCCTATACACTTACATTGCAACCGCGTCCGTATTTCGACCAATGTGTTGATAGTATCCAGAATTGGGAGGCTCTTCCCGGAACAGACCGGTGGCTTCATAGAGGCCTTGCTCGTTCAGAACTACCGAAGGACACAATCCGGGGTAATCACGTTTAATCATGCAGTGATAATTCCTTCATCGACCGGCTCCCAATGATAGTAGTCCAAAAAGTCTTTGGCAGGCTTGACAGTGTGTCAGGTTTTGATGTCCCTTGAAAGATCGGCAGTACCCACAAAAACAGTTTTTACAACGGATCCTTCAATCTTAGTATGCTTCTTAGCAAAAGTCCTTGTCTAGTTACTTTACCTTATATTCCATGTGCACATTGTACGTTCAGACCTTTGGCATGCAGTAGATCTTTAGCCTCCTTTGCCAGTTTATCTCCTCAAACATAGAGAACTGGATCCGCCATCGTATGAATACAGCCTGTTTTGCAAATCTCTCGATGTAATCTTTTATGCAATTGCCACTCGCATTAGTATTTTGACAGCCAATAATAGTCTTTCCATTTCTTCCCCTATTGCTTTTCCAAAACACTTCACAAAAAAATTATGGTTTGAAACTGGAACCACTGTATGGTTACATAGCACCTTGGCCTGCACGAATAAAACAATTTTACAAGTAGACGAGATTTATTAGTATTTGTGAATTAAAAAGAAGTTTTACTATTAACTAATCTGTACTATTGATTAAAAGTAGCCATAGGCTTATTTGAAAAAAGGCGCTTGGTAAAATCGAGAAAAGAACAAAAAAATGTACAAAATGGGTTCAGAAAAAAATCGTTTAAGCATTGCTACCTGGAATGTCTATTTTTTTATTACTATGTAGAATATTTTGCATGTTTCTTTGCACATCGACTCATCCAGTCTTGGCAATCGTTCTGAGTGATTGATTGCACTGTTTCCTCGACCCGGTATTGGAGGCTGTCACCAGTTTTGAAAGGACCAGTGGAGACTTGATTTTTTGCTTTACTCCAAAAATGGCTGCTAGGAGTCAAAAAGATCGATTTGGGCGGGACAGGGATTCTTGGTTGCCTCGATCATTATAAACTGTGAAATTCTCCATGACAAAGTACGTGTTCTGTTGCTCACGTTCGTTCAGGATATAGATCACGTTATCAGAAAATGTCGGAAATGAGCCACTCTTGTACGATGAGCCGGCTTTTGCTTTTCGAGATTCTGCAATTTCTTCAGTTTGGGTGGCAAAATGGCTTTTTGAGTAGTTAAATGCTAAAATACTGTTAGTATTGGGACATACAAAACTATCCAACTGCACGGAGAAAGATTTTTGCCTTTTTTAACCTCGTTGGTGCAATTGTAACAGATGCCATAGAGAGCTTACACCAAATCGAAGAATATACACTTTTCCGTATTACACTACGAAAAGCGTACGTATTTCGTTCGAGCCTCGTGGATCCTGGATTTGCAACAGGTACGCTTTGACTGCATTGTTAGTAAGTGGTCGCTCGATTAACTTTGGATTGTCGGCATTCCTTGACTCATTTGTTATTTCGAACATTACCTTGATATTCTTTGTTCAGAGCACCAGCTACCTCTTTCTAAATGATCCAAGGACCATGCTTTTCGACGAAACCAGATATAAAAATTGCTGATCCATGGAGAGGCCAATGGATGGCGCTTCTGCACGTGGCTTCCATCCAGGGTCGACACCAGGATCAGCTTCGATCATATCACGAAGCTTGTACGCCATCAACTTGCCAATCCGGGTGGATTTTGCTGTCTGGTAGCCGTTGGTGTTGCTATTATTGATCGCTTGAGTGAACTTCCCAATTCGATCAAGAGTGTAGCCATCACGGACACCCAAAGTCTTCGCATATTCACCAACGTGCGGCGAAGTGACTTCTTCATTTTAGGTAACTGGATCCTCTTCCATGGCGCTCACGGTTTCACCAAAGTGGAATTTTTCAGCCTCGTAGTAGAAAAAGATAAGTTGCATAATGATAGTGGGTGCGACTTGTGAGGGAGATGAAAAACATCGGCTTTATATAGCAAGGTCCAAAATTACGTCTGCCGCTTACTTTGAGAAGGCTTTTTGAAAACAGTACTTTGGGCACCAAACTCTCTTTGTTTTCATGGAACGTGGGTATTCGCTGGGCTGCTAGCTATGCTTTTGAATTACAGAAGATATAAAGCAAAGCACAACGTGAGTGTCTATGACAGTACGGCGTTAATTTGCTTTCTTAAGATTTGATGTGCTATATGATGCAGCAATGAATGAAGTGTAGGCGAGAACATTAAGGAGAGGAAGGAGAAGGAGGAGTCACGTAAAGATCACAGGTAGGTATGCCTTCAGTACATGCTGCTTTCCCGGTTCGTAAGGTCTATAACGTATTATCGTATATAGCACGAATATATTACTTTCGCTTCTGAGAGACTGGAAGCGCGTTATTACGTAGTCTACAGAATGTGCTGTTTGCTAAGTGAACAACCAGTATCTATGCTGACAATGCACTCGATTGTGAGCCTTCAATTTATATTATTGACCATTTGCTAGTTGGCCGCTCCAATGGATTCCAATAATACATGTTCTCTAGGCAAGTCAATCAATCCACAGACACCTAAATTACCTAAGACCAAAGGTGAGATCCTATATCGACTTGGCGTTTGTGGTTGCATAACATCAAATGAAAAGCCTATTCATGGTTAGTCCCGCATATTGCTGTGATACGTACCGTTTTAGCTGCGATTGAACATTTTTTTGGTTAAAGCAATTCCTTTTCATGAAAGCCGATGCGTGATCCACAGTACACGCCATGTTCCGAACCTATCCTATAGAAGAACCGCTTCTCGATTTCACGGCTTGGCGTGACCGTTTCAACAGCAATGACACGTTGCCATTATGTGAATTAGGTGCGTCTTATTCCAGTTGACGAATCGATCGTCTTTCTAACGACTTCGTAAAAACAACAGATCTGCCGACTTCTTGGACACACGCATTCAATGGACCAACGCTTGACACCAATAATGAA
Source organism: Fennellomyces sp. T-0311 (assembly GCA_025266875.1). NCBI lineage: Eukaryota > Fungi > Mucoromycota > Mucoromycetes > Mucorales > Lichtheimiaceae > Fennellomyces > Fennellomyces sp. T-0311. The sequence continues at coordinate 646,352 of JALLLT010000020.1, forward strand.
TCGAAGCGATTTAGCTTAATCGATCGCGCTATAGCCAGCGAGGATGTGGAAATGCGACAACCTTCGCCACCGCCTGTCGTCCAGCGCGAAGAACCTGCTACTATTGCCGTAGACACTGAGGGCGATCTGGATACCATATGGGAAGAGCAGCACCAAGAGACCCAGCCGATACTGACTTGGGACGACCATGTGGAAAAGACGCCGTTCCTGACAGAACTGCCACCGGACGCGTACGAATCGGTGTATCAGAGGTACTCACGCGTAAATACGAGATAATTTTAGTACTCATCCTTTGCCAAAGCCATTTCCAAAGTCAGAGCACGCTCATTGTCAAGGAGCAACAGCTTGTGAACGTACGTCGTATTCGAGTTGATGGGAAAGGGTTGTTAATGCATTGGGAAATAGAGTTTGATCCGAACACTATCGGGCTATCCATCCGTATGCTTTCGTTGGAACAATAGTGAATTTGAACCCCGGGTGACTGATATGCGAATTCTTGGTGTGAGTTTGGCTGCTGTTCAACCGTACGTTCTACCTGTTGGCTCCCCCAATATATATCTCTGTGGCTAATAAGTGGTCACGATAGGGTTATCAAACGGTTGTTACAGTTCGGTGCACAAATGAAACGGCTGGAATCCATGGTACGGATATGTAAGACAAACCCAGCGTAAGTTATATTTAGGTTTTCTCCCAGATCAAACTAAAAGATCAACTTCATATAGTCGATACGGACTTACTGGCGTTGCGTTTGCATGCTGCATAGCAGAACTTCATTTGCAGTTTCAGCACTCTCTTAGCACCGTTTTTGAATCCGCGAAAGAATGGACGGTGCTGAAGGTGTACCACCACGTGGCTACATTAGCAGATACAGTGGATCGACTTGTGGGGCTTATTCTCATGGATGGCGCTCTGAAGGTATGCGCAACGCTGACGGTCAAAGGAAGGCTTGGTAACGTTGTAAGGAAAGAATGCACCTAGCGGAGCGATTGAAGAGTTGTATCAAGTTGGGTTCTATATCCCGTTTGGTAACAAGCTACTTGAAATACTGCACATGGAGATTGCCCCCTTTGATTATGCTGCAGTGGGAAATTCGGCATTTTATCGGGATATATCTCTTGGCATTCTGTGTCATACCAGCATACCTTATCTCTCCATGTTGAGCGAATGGGTTGGTCTGAGCAGTAAGTCGTTGATCACTGATCCAGCGTTTGCGGATTGGAAGGACCTTGTGGACGAATCACCTGTGCGCGACCCGTATGGTGAGTTCTTTCTTCATGATGTACACCGATTCAAGGAGGCTTTGGTAGATCGATTTCGGGTAGGTGTTAGAAATGGGTAATATATATACTGTCCCGGGATTAAATCCTGTTGAATAGCCAAGAAAAGATGACGAGCTGCCGTATTTTTTAAATTCTATGCAAGCAGGCGTCATTCTACGCACAGGAAATGCCCTGCAGCTTTTGCGCCGCTTCCAACCAGAGCATCCACTGTGCCGCGTAGGAAATGCTTCAGATTTTGGCTTACGACTGATGCCCCTGGAAGCACAAAGCAACAAGTACGTTTTTTTTGGCTGGGGTTGTCATCCCACTTACGTTTTGCTATAGATATATCCGTAGATTACATGCATTTGCAGACCGTGTTCGCCAATACAACAAACAACAGCAGGACATCATCATCTCACAGGTTTGCAACACATGATTAGCTTAATGATGACACGTGTTTTAATCTGAGTTGTTACAGGACATGTCGGTGCCAAGCGTCGAAATGGAAGAAGATGACGACGTACCGACACTCAAACCTCTGCGAGAGATCAAGCTTGTCAGTGAATTCCACCGAACACTTGATGCCATCTTGACGTGCCACGAGAGCGACTCTGACGAATCATATATCCCCACACTGGACACGATCACGGATCAGAGCGTGCGCCAACCGTTGGCTATCTGGTGTCCGCTTGTCAATGAAAGTGCCATGAAACTGTTCACACAAAAGTTCCACATTCAAGCTCATTTTGAGCTGATTCGCCGGTTCTTTTTGTTCGGCGACGACAGGTTCAGCAGCGGGATCGTGGATGCGTTGTTCAACAGCAGCCAAGGGGTGATGGGCTTGAGGTTGCATGGCAGTTATCGCTGGCCGCCACATACTTCGGATTTGAATATGGCTTTGCGGGCCGTCCTTCTGGAAGGCCTGGCGCATATGCCAAGTCAAATCAAGGGGCATATCTGCACAGGACATGAGGATCAGGATATAGACGATCTCATTACGTTTGGCGTACGCGAAGGAGACAGTCAGTGGCGTGATCCACGCAGTACGTGAGAAACGTGGCTAATGTATGGCAGGGGGAATACTCATTAATGGAATTACAGAAATCGATGCACTTAACTTTTTATACGTCTCGTATCGGGTTCCATATCCGCTCGACATTATCATCACTGGCCGCACGTTGGACAAGTACAACCGCATGTTTACCTTCCTGTTACAAGTACACCGGATCAATGTAGCAACCAAACACATTTATCAGAAACTCCAGCTATCAGAGAGTCCAGTACTGCATCGCATCAGGTTTCAGGTTCGGCAGTTCACGAATGCGCTGATGCAGTATGTATTCGACACTGCGATCCACGCGACCTGGCTATCGTTTATTGATCAGATCAAGGGTGACACGACGTTGTTCCAGACAATGGATCCAATCATGTTTGGCGAATACCACGAGCACGTTCTGGATCGGATGCTGTACCAATGTTTCCTGAAACAAAGTCAGCAACCTATCAAGCATATGCTGGATCAAGTTTTCGAGGACATGTTAGCATTTGCGTTTTCGGCAGATCAAGAACCACTGCAACTATTCGATCAGTTCTGTGAACATGCTTATCAGTTTACTGAAGTACTACGCAAGCTGCACGACCGCGGGATCGGACGTTTGGGCAACGTGATGAATTCTCTGAATGACCAAGGCAGCTCTGGGTTGTTTGGTGACTTTCATGATAAATTAGATGCGAAGTCGGGACAGGGCGCTTTTGCCCACGAACTGTTGACCCGTCTTGACATGAATGGATATTATTCCAATAAAGTAACTAATGTGTAAACCCGGGCATGCTTGCCGACCGCTGTTGTTGAAATTATAAATTACTGTAGAAGAGTACAAACCAAGATGTGGGGTGATACATGCAGCAATATTGTCTAGTGCTTTTTCGGGGGTGGGAACAAGTGATTAAAATTAGAATAGTAGATAACGTAAGTAGGAAAATAATACAGTAAATGGTAATATCATATTATGAAGTGGTGGAGGGGATCGCGTATACTTTGTTCAAAGAAAACTGTTTCGGTAATAACCGTTTCGCCAAGGATTTCATTCGTGCGCCTACTGAAAAAGATGCGTGAGCCTTTTTCTGATCTGATTGAGCTGCACTGTTGTGATCCGACCTCCATGGTGGTGGTGTCTTCGTTGCTCTGGAAGCGCTGTTTCCGAATCCTCGTCGATATAGTGGATCGATGGCGGATCAGCTGAAAACGAGACACTGCGACGACTACCCGCGCTCGGCCGTTGGCGTTCCAAGCTGGCGGCGACTTTGGTGGGTGTTGTGATGGGCGGCACCGCAGGCAGTTCATCGTCTTGTTGGTACCATGAATCCAGCACGGGGAGGGAGTCGTATAACGATGAACGTTTACAGGAACTGCGGGAAACCATGTGTGTGATTGATGCGTTGAAAGTTGAGAAGTAGATAAAGTAAAAAGAAAAAGGCATTCTGTGACCTTTTATATGCAAAAGCCGGCACTGAAACCTCGGTTGGCTGAACCAAGCAAAATTCACCGTGGTGGTAATCGGCTCCGACTGCTGCCATGGAAACACAAGAGATCAAAATTGTTTATGGTAAGTGGGTTACACAGATTATTAGGCCTTTCTCTCCATAGCAACTCCTTGACAGTTCCCCCCCGCAACACTCTCCTTTTCACAACAAAAGGCCTTCGCATTCCTTTTCTTCTTTTCCTCTTTCTCTCTTTTTTTACTCTTTCTTTTATTTTAATTAATCGCAAATGGGTAGGTTGGAAGAATCTCGGTACATTGTATAGTAGCTGATGTCCTAGCTCATTAGTTGATCAAGTGAACGGCGCGTCATCTGGTGTAAGTCTTTATTTCGTATATTTTGACAGCGGGACAAAGTTCCTGAGTGGTTTGCATCTAGATTACAGTGGTGCGCAAGAAACTCCAAGGTTATGTTGGCTTTGCCAACCTGCCAAACCAAGTGCATCGAAAATCGGTCAAGAAAGGATTTCAATTCACTTGCATGGTTGTTGGTATGTTTCTCTCTTTTAGAATGGGAAGCGATCGAGAGAGAGAGAGAGAGAGAGAGAGAGAGAGAGAGAGAGAGAATACGGGGTGTGGGTTGCATAAGGGGCTGAAGGGGAAGGGAGGTTGCGTTTAGAATTCAGGAACTCAGACATCATACTTTAGGTGAATCGGGACTTGGCAAGTCGACACTTGTCAACACATTGTTCAATACACAGCTGTATCCGCCCAAAGAGAATGTTGAACTGACGCACGAAACTCCTCAGACCGTCGAGATCCAATCCATCACTGCAGATATTGAAGAGAATGGCGTCAAGCTGCGATTGACTGTTGTTGATTCGCCTGGTTTTGGTGACTTTGTTAACAATGAAGAAAGCTGGAAGCCAATCCTTGACAATATCGAGTCGCGCTTCGATGCCTATCTTGAGCAAGAGAATCGAGTCAACCGTCGCCGGATGGTCGATAATCGCATCCACGCATGCCTTTACTTTATCATGCCCACCGGTCACGCCCTCAAACCGCTGGATATCGAGTTTATGCGACGTCTTCATACGCGGGTCAACCTGATTCCAGTCATTGCCAAGGCCGACACGTTGACTGAAGAAGAAGTCATGGCATTCAAGCAGCGCATTTTGGCAGACATCAACTACCACAAAATCCAGATCTATCAGGCACCTGTCTACGAATATGATGACCAGGAAACCATTGCAGAGAACCGCGAGATCATGTCCAAAATCCCATTTGCAGTCGTGGGCTCTGACAAGGAATTCGAAGTCGAAGGTGGGCGTCGCGTACGCGGCCGCAAATATCCGTGGGGTGTGATTGAAGTGGACAATGAGGACCACTGCGACTTTGTCAAGCTGCGACAGATGCTCATCCGCACGCATATGGAAGAGCTCAAAGAATACACCAACGACGTGTTGTACGAGAACTACCGTACCGAGAAGCTCAAAGCCATGGGTATCCAGCAAGATCCTTCTGTCTTTAAGGAAGTCAATCCTGTCCAAAAGATGGAGGAGGAGCGCCTGGCTCACGAGCAAAAGCTGGCCAAGATGGAGGCCGAGATGCGGTCGGTCTTCCAGGCCAAGGTTGCGGAGAAGGAGACCAAGCTCAAGCAATCCGAGGAAGAGCTGTATGCTCGTCACAAGGAGATGAAGGAGGCGCTCGAGAAGCAGCGCATGGACTTGGAAGAGAAGAGACGCCGTCTGGAAAGCGGAAGACCGATCACTCCAGAAAAAGTCAAGAAGAAGGGCTTTTCCTTCAACAAATAAGTTTCCTACATCATCTCTCCCGCTCTAGTTTGCTCCTTCTCTTTTATAATCGCACACCGTTTTTATTCTCGATAAAGTTCGCTATTTATTTAATTCTGATTAACACGCAAGTGGAACGACTTGGGTCTGACAAACTGATCGAAACCATGCTTGCTCATCGAGAACCCCAGTCCACTATCCTTTGCGCCCACCCAGGCCAATGCAGGGTCAATATAGTCGCAGCGATTCATAAAGCATGTGCCGCATTCGATCTGGTTGCCAATCTCTAGTGCCTTGTCGACGTCTTTCGTCCAAATACTGGCCGTCAAACCATATTGCGAGTCATTCATCAATCGAACCGCTTCCTCGTCCGAGCTCACAGGGACAACAGCCAGCACGGGTCCAAAAGTCTGTTCGTTTTCCTTTTAGTATCGCAAACTTATTTCTTTTTCCACGAGGTTACGCACCTCTTCTTGCATGATGGTCATGTCGTGCTTCATATCCACAACTATTTGAGGTCCAACATAGGTAGTGCCGGGCTTTACATATGATTAGCACGCTCCATGGTGTTCTGCGCGAAGAAATACCTTGGCATTCGGGAAGTACTTGTCCGACTGGATAAGCAGCCGTGCCCCTTTGACAACTAAAACGCAAGGGATCAGCAACCATCCTGCCTCCCTACTTTCCGCACTCGACTACCTGCTTCTGCCAATTGGGCGCGAACTTTGTCTGCAAAGCGTAAATGTGCCATTGGCCCAAGGGTAGTTTCAGGATCGCTTGGATCACCCAGCTTGTAGTTCTATACCGGCTCGCGTGAGGAACACACACGATTACCAGACGAAACGGCCACTTACCTGGGTAATGGCTGTGGCCTTTTGCAGGAATGCCTCATACACATCGATATGAACATAGCATCGTTCAATCGAGCAGCAGCATTGTCCTGAATTGAAAAAGGCCCCGTCGACGATGTTTTCAGCTGCGAAGTCTATGTCTGCATCCGCCCGCACATAGGCCGGATCCTTTCCGCCCAGCTCCATGCCCAAGCCGATCAATCTTTGCGAGTCACCGATGGCCTTACGAATCGCCTTGCCAACGGCAATGCTTCCGGTAAAGCTGACATATTCGATTCCGGGATGTCGCACCAAGTAGTCGGCGCCATTGTCGTCGGTGTGCATGGCTTGTATCACCTGTTGGGGTACACCCGCCTCGTGAAACGTTTGGACGAAAAGATCTGCACACTTGGGTGTCTGAGGCGATTGCTTCAACAAGACTGAATTGCCTGCAAGCAATGCAGGCACCACGTTATTCACTGGTTCATCCGTTAGCGCATAGGCGGTTCGCTTTTAGGCAATAAAAGGGAAAAAAGAAAACTAAAAATAAATTTACCCATGGTGAGGTAAGGGTAGTTCCATGCAGCAATGATAAACACCGGGCCGAGCGGCTCTTTCCGCAGGAAACGCTTGACACTGGCTGACGTTTCGACGATTTCATCGGCCAAGCTTTCCTCTGCCACGGAAATCATGTAGTTGGCTCGTTCCAACACGCCGCCGACTTCGCCTGCTGCGTAACGCACGGGGCGCCCCATCTGCGTGACAATTGTTTCGCCGACTTGTTCTTTCTTTTGCTCAAACAGCGCGCAGAACTTCTTGAGGATCTTTACGCGGTCTGGAACCGACACTTGGCGCCACGCAATGAAGCCTTCCGTTGCCCGGGCAACAGCAGCGTCGATATCGGCGTGGGTTGCGCAGGGGACTTCAAACAGAGGTTGCTGAGTGACCGGTGACAAGACCTGCATGACGTTGGATTTGGAAAGAGGAGAAAAGCAGGAAAGGGGAAGGTGAGAGAGAGAGAGAAAGAGAAAGAAACGAGGCTTTGTATTTTGGCGAGATGGTGTAACTGTTTTCTTTTCTTTCTCTTTACTTTTCCTAAAAAACAGCCCAATGGAGCGTGTGTTTACGAAACGCTTTCTAATAGCTCTGCTTTGCACTGTTTTCCTGCTTTCCCTTGCTACGCTGCTTTCGAGCTTGTTTCCGTTCCAGAACCGGTTTGGCAGTGCAGCCATTGTGCAACACGAGTCAGCACCCACCGTCATAGAGAGCGACGATATGACACCCGAGCCGGAGGACACGGTTGACGTTGACACAGCGCCCACCAAAGCGGACGCGTGGAAGCCCAAGCAGTTTGACGAGCCTAGTCTGACGATCAGACAAGCGATTCAGCGGAATGTTCGCAAAGAAAAGCGTGACAAGATCCTGCTGGTAGCTGTAGCCAATCAGGGCATGGGTGATTACACGCTCAACTGGATAGAGTCGTTGAAACGCACCAAGCAGGATGAACGGTATCTCGTGTTTGCCATCGACGACGCCCTTGTGGATACGATGACCAAAGCCGGGCACGGAGCCCACGTTGTGCGGATACCTGACGAATGGTTTCACAAGACGCTCTCAAGTGGATTTGCAAAGTGGCTGGATAAGGATTATACACCGATTACGCATGCCAAGACGCTGGTGGTGGAGCGGCTGCTGTACATGGATGTGACAGTGTGGTTCTCGGATGTTGATATTGTGTTTACGCATCGTGGCATCTATCGCTACTTGCTGGATAAGCTAAATGCACGCAAGACCCAAGTGCTTTTCACGCAGGAAACAGAGCAAAAGATCGTCAACTCGGGCTTCTACATCATGCGCCCAACGGATTTGAGTAAGCGGATCTTGGCCGATGCCATTGTCATTCAGGATAACCAGCCAAAGGTCACGCAGCAGCGGGCAATCAACCGAGTGTTGGATGAGTTGGACTTGTCTTACCAGACCAGCCCCGTGGCATTACTGGATCTGCCGCTCTTCCCGCATGGGAGACTGTACTTTGAGCGCTCGATTCCAAAAAAATACGAGATGGAGCCCATGATCGTCCACGCCAATTATCGCGTGGGCGACAAGAAAAGGGAAGCGCTGCAGCAAGCCAATCTTTGGTACCTTTAACAACTCGCCCCGCCGTTGCTCCTATTCTCCACCATTTGTATCATAGTTATATAAATATATATGTTATATCAATTAAAGTGCATTTTATTCGCGTTATTACACTTTATGGATCTTCCAGAGCAAGCTCTTTTTGTCAGTGTCAAGCTTGCATTCGGTCAATTTCGTACCACCTGAAATCTTCTTGTGCTCGATGCAGCGGGGAACCATATCAAACAAGTGCGACGCAGAAATGATCTTGAAGAAGCCCTTGTGCTTGGGGTCAGGTACGGCAAGCCAGAGTTGCTTGGGAGGATAGATCTTTTCGTAACCACCAGTATCCTTGGGCATTTTGGTATCGACTTCGCATTGCCACAACTAAAAAAGACAGTTTCAGATTAATAACCATTGATTAATTGATGAGGCTATGCGAAAAAAAAAAAAAAAAAAAAAAAAACTTACCACAGCGGCATCTGGGAATCCGCCATCACCATCTCCCGTATCCCAGCGAGTCGAAATACACTTTGCATTGCCAGCATTGTTGGTTCCATGTGCAGAAAAGTATTTGGTGTTGTCGTGGTTACGAATATCCCACACGCGTGGATGCTTGGAAGCGGTTGGAGTAACGAGGTTACCACTGCTAATGAATGTCAAATACTCCTTGCCGACAGCTGATTTGAAGACGTAGTCGCCGGCCTTGAGTTTCTTGGATGCCTTGAGAATGGCGTTGCCATCCTTCTTGCCAGTTGGACTAACTCCCTGTGCAGCAACCAGTGCGGCGAGTGTAGCCAAGACAAGGCAGTAAATCAATGTAAACGAATGGCGGGGCATTTATTCACTGTAAAGGTGAAAAAACGAATAAACTTTGATAACAGAGAGAAGAAAGAGGAAAAAAGGTCATTTAAGGTCGATTTTCATTTAATCGGGTGTATTGATGTCGTACAAGCCATTAGCGGACCATCTCTTATAGCGTAACAGGGTAGCACCCTTGTTTGGCTATTATGGAATGCATTTCAAATTGCGATATGTTACCTCAAACCGAGAATTATTCCTTATTGCGTCGAAATGAGTTTCCTATTGTTCCTGAAAGAAAAAAGTTTCTTTCTGCTCATTATTTCATGCAGCATGAAAGCCGCTTTTTAATTAACCGTTGTGTAATCTTATTTCAACCTCCCTCATGCTTCATTCACAGAAGTCGACAGTCTTGCCCCTTTTAACACGCGAAACGCGCGCTTTCATCGGCGGGGCACCAATAATAACACTCTTCTTCCTCCCGGAACGTGACGGTACCAAACAGACCACCCTCAAATTCAAAGCGCGTGTGGGATCGAACCAGCCATTGCCCTTGTCATACATACGTACACCGCCCATTGAAGAAAGAAAATTTCAAAACAAATGTCACAGGAAGAAGGAACTCTGCATGTAAAAAACGATCATTGTTTTATGTACGTGTTTCAAGAGCAAAGACAATTGCGAATTGATGCTCTGAGTGAATGAAAGAAACCATAATCGACACGAATATCGAAGGTTTTTAGACGGATGTACAAAGTTGCCTTTGTAGCACTATACGAAGCTTGATCTCATGGCAGCAGACAGTCCTCGCGTGGGACAAACCGTAATTTGTACGGTGGTGTCTGTAAGACTAGACCAGTATCACGTACATCATCAATATCGGGTATTGACCCATTACTTGGTGGCTGCAATGCGCATCTGGCAAATACACGGGTCATGGTACTGAACATTTGTGCTTCCGCCTAGATATACAAGTGAGCAGCGACGCAGTATAACGATTGCTTATTCTTCATACCAAATAGGAGCCTGGACAAGCGCGCCTACCCCATCCGAATATGTATTGGTCGCGCGAATTAACCTTACGCGCCATATTTGCTGTCATGGTGTCGGTATTGGCCAGGAACCGCTCAGGAATGAATTTTTCGGGGTCAGGAAAGCGGTCTTGACACTGATGCATGGCATACGTGATTGGCACAATTAGTACGTCTTTTGGGAAAGCATAACCGCGGCACGTAACTATCGCATGTAATAGTATTAGCAAGATCCAAGTGCTCATGATGTATAACTTGCCATCCTTTTCGAGCACATGAGGAATCACCAGGTGTGCAAATCCTCGATATCGTATAGCCTCTTTTTGAACAGCAATCAAGTACGGAAAGGCATTGCGTTCAGAGAAATGCGGCAATCGACCATGTTGGTGAATGAACCTGTCCACTTCGTCTGTTATAGTTTTGCACACGTCAGGATAATGGCTAAGGATAGCAATTGTCCAGCTCAAAGATACTGCTGTCGTGTCTGTGCCCGCCACAATAACATCCGCTGTTGCTTCTCGGTCAGTATAAAAAAGGATGGCTGGTGTAACAGACACTTACTTGCAGCGACAAGCAGGTCTTCATCATCCAAACCAAGCTCCGCTTTCTGCATAAACAATCGTTTAAGCATGCAGTCCTGATCCCCGGTAATTGCTTCCTGTATCAATCTTTGTATCACTGGAGTGCGTATTTCCCGGTCGTACTTTTCGTATGCCTTACGACGGCGCCTGAGTGCACTGATGAATGACAAGGACGGGATAAAGTTGCTAATATCGTTATGGAATGCTGAATGGTCAGTGAATTCGTCAAGCATTCTCATTAGGTCATCGAAGAGAAGGTCTTTTTCCGACCATTGTACTCGTGTTCCAAAGCATGTCTGCAGTACATAGTTCAGAGAACTACGTTTAAACGGGAGCAACGGACTGACACCATCTTCAGAGCAACTGATGGAGATAAGACTATCAACAAGGTCATCGACCTCACGTTCGAGAAGCGAACTGAGATTGTTGACGGATTTCGGCGAGGTTATGGAGAGCAGAGCTGCACGAAGATTTTTCCAGTTCGTGCAACGATCCGAGGTCATGATTCCTCTGAGTTACTCTTCAGTTCTCGTATCCACACGAAGAGCAGCGCGTACCTTTTGTTACGAGCATTGTATATCGCAGTGAAGCCATGGTTTGCTCGGTTCGATGCGACTGCTCCATTCATGACGAGAAGTTGGTATGCAATCTATTGAACATTGTTACCATTGCAATCGTTAAATCAATATGCGTTTTTACCTCGGGATCGCTTATGCAAATCCATGGCTGGACACCCATCTGGATTCGAATGACTGGTCCCAACTCATCGTGCCATTCCTTGAGTTTGAAACCAGGAGGTAAACCGCCAAAGCTCAAAAGGTGGCCTATAACGGCGGTCAGCAATGACGCGTCAAAACACCTGTTCTTCTTACCAAAATACGGATAAGCACCTTTGGGCGTTGGAAGGGCATCCAGCAATCTTTTCTGGTTGCGACGGTTCTCATCCAAAGTCATCCAGTTATACAATAGACTGCCCACGACGACGACAGCTACTACAGCCATCGCAATGCTTGTATACTTGCTTCCTTCGATCAGTACATCCATTGTATGCGAATCACGTTTGCTATCGCCTTCCTGGTTCCAGTATGCAAAAGATTCAGATGCTCTGGAAGAGAATGCAGGTTTCGGTGGATCGAACAAGGGAAGGAGATGTATATCGCTGAGCCCTCGCTAAAAATAGCTATCGGCTCTCCCGCATAAAAAAGGGATCTGTTCGCAAACAAAGCTCACATCAGTCCGCTGCGCTGCGAACAGAATGATCAACGATGTACATATGTGTTTGGTTAATGTATCCGCATTATGTGTGCGGCTCATTTGTATGTGGGAATCTGCCAGGAACATCTTTTTGTCATCAGATGATGTAAATCCGAACAATAGCCGAAGACGGGAACACTCTGAGAAGTCTAACTACACAGAAGGATGAGACAGCATCCCATCGTAGCATGCACGTTGTTTACAACGTATTGTGATACGTATAAACTGTTTGAGCAAGCTACTGGTAATACAAATAGACACGTGCATACCCGTAGACTTTGGTAAAAAAGTGATCGTTGGTATGTACTTTTAACATCAAAAGATACTTAACAGACCTGTCAAATATGCTATCCAGGCCGGTTTGCCATGGCGTACATCGTACGTATGGTGCATGTATTTTATAACCGACACAAACCTTAATTTTTCTCAATTTTTTAATTTCAAATTCCGCTTTATATATATAGGTAGAGAGGGTTACACACAGCTAATCGTGTCTGCCAATTCTTCTGTGGGACTTCTGTCGCCTAGAAAATTTTTGAACTTCCACTGCTGCCTCTTTGGCATTGTGGCCTAAACTATATGCTTTGATATATTGCACGTACTGATTATAGTATCGTTGTATGATAGCCTTGTCTACTGTCTTATAGAGTAACTAGTGAATGTTTTTTGTAGGCCGGGGAACGAGTAGTCACATTGCAGACGCGCTTCACGTTTTGCTGCAAGGTGGCGAGTGAGCTACCATCATAATTAGCACAAAATAAATTATCAGCACCTTCTTTTCATGATAAGTCATTGACCAGAGAAAGTTCAGGTCTGGCAATAGGCATTAACTGATTCGCTGATATGTTTGGAAGTTCCCAGTCTTCTTGCCCCTCAACGGATTCAATTGTTGATTTCAATGACTCATCAGGATTACTGGTAGCAGCCTTCTTAAATTGTCAACTGGTACAGTTCAAATTTGCAACAGCTTTTTGACACTTTATTTTACCAGCCATTCTTTAAGAGATCGAAACAAGAAGGATATAGATGAGCAACGGCACGCTGAGATCCAAAACGTAGGTCCAGCCAATGACAGCGGGTACACCAGTGTTACACAGTTATTTTAAACTCAATAAGGCATTTGGGTATTCTCAATTTTATCTCGACCTTAGTATATTTTGCCCGAACTGACCAACTTTGAACTCTTATAAAAATTTTCTTTGTTAGAAAAATAAATAAAGTGGCTCGTAATAACTATTTACAAAGGCTTTCTCTTCCATTATTACGAATTAGTTTTACGAAATATTGACATAGAAGAATGTTATAACGATTCAAAGTTGGGGTAAATTTGTGTCGGTTATTAAATACATGCACCATATCAGTCATCATGACGTACGATGGTCCTCTTCATTTGCTGATCCACAACTATATAAAAACATCGCATTTTATTGACTATCGAATGTGATGCATGGAATACGCACGTTTTCAGATGCGTTTGATATTACATGCATTACATGTTATGAGAAAGAACGCGTTTCTGGGAAGGCTCTGGTCGTACAATGCATTCCAGGGCCACTGCTGACAACGACAAACAGCCATCAGTTCTGGCGTATTTTTATCTGATCACGCCGGAAGTAACCAGATTTATCAAGTGGATTTCTACGGGTTTGATTCTGAGGTCGTATATGGTACTTATCATGTTCATCTCGCGTATCTGCTTCCGTGGTTCCACCGATATGACTAAGAGTACCACACTAAGATCAAGGCAAAGTCAAGGATGTCAACACAGATCCCTCTTTGGGAAAATTGGATTACCCGCCACAGTGTAACCGTCCACTCTATTGGGTTTTGCAGATCTGGCCCTTCCAGTACCTCACTTTGACTGAGACATCGACCAAATCCAGCTGCGCGTGCCGTTCTGCTGCACTACAAGTCTACTGGCAGGCGCGGGAAGGGATCTATTACGGTTTTGATAGCCAGTACAAATATCTAGCAATTTTGTTATTGTCCTCAATATTAAATAGGAACCTTTGTGTGCGGTGTGAATTCCTCATGAAGTACGCGTCCCGGGCTGGGAAAGCACGGAGTGTTTCTTATTTAGTAGCGTATAACCGGTAGTCACCACCGAAACCCTTCTCTCTCTTCCACAGCAATGAACACCAAATTCTGGTTGTCATTGGTAACATGCATACCACTTGCTGCATTATCTATATACTATTTTGCACATTTACCGGCGGCTCCCAACTTTGACCTTGTCTGCCAAACGTACGGACTCCCTGTGCATACCGGGTTAACCACTTTCGACAGCTCGTTATGCACAATTGTCTTGATCTTTAGCCATGCCATGGGGGATACGCTCGGCTACAATTTTGCTTGGATGTTGCTCGGCTATTGGGGTCTGCTCATGGCTGTATTTGCGATTGAAGGCTCACGCACGCGCTCCAACGTTTTCCTCGCCATGTTCTCGTTCTGGGGTCTAATATCCAATTTTCTGGGCATGTCCAATGTCATGTTTTTGTTCTGGATCCCGGCGTTCTATTACTGTTTCAACAGCACCGCCACCAAGGATGTCCGCAACTTTACCGTCCCAACGGCACGCGTCAATGCAATTCTCCTTGCCATACTAGCCGGTTATGCCGCACCAACCGCGGCCATGCTCTTGATGGATCAAACCTCGTCATTGTTTATGATCGTCATCATTGTCTGGCAGTTCGGGCCTCTCTGGGTGGGACCACTGTATGAGGTTCTGACGTCGGTCTTGGGTTGCTGCGATGATCCGGAGGATACGCGCATGACGGACGAAGCGCGTGAAAAGATCAAAATTGCAGATAGCAGGAACGCAGTCGAGCGTCTTTACATGGTGCTAGGCCTTTGTAATACTGCCATTTACTACAGTATGTATATCCGCCTCAAGATGTATGATATCCTATCAGTGGAAACTTTCGTCGACTTATTCACTCTGCGCGGCGCCGAGCTCACCGTCACCACCCTGGAAATGGCGCGTTTCGTGGGAACGCATGTCTTTGCCATGGATCTGGTTATTTGCTACATCGCGTGTGGAGTGTGGGCACTGTTTGAAGATGGATTGAAGGGAGCGCTCATCATGTTGGCTGCTACCGTTGTGCTGGGCCCCGGTGGCGGGTTCGCAATGTATGTAGTATACAGAGAAAATCGCGTGCAGGACACCACTAGATTAGCAAAGAAGAATCAGTAATGTTTAATAACTTATACGAATAAATGGACTAGTAAACTACTTTTACAAAAGATATTTCCGCGTTCTTCCCCCGGATTGATCCATCTGCTTGTTCAGGTGACCCAGGCGCAGCTTGAGAATAATCGCACAGATGGTGGCAAGCAGCATAGCTCCACCGTTGATCATATTGGATCCAACGTAACGTGGCGCATCCGATGTCCAGCCCGAATAAAGGGCAAATGTACAAATCAACGCACCAAAGTTACCCATTGACGACACAATTCCGGTGGCTGATGCCACATCCACTGCATTCTCACGCAAGTTTGCTGTCCATGCCATACTCTACCATATCATCTGTCAGCGGAATGAAGCTTCTCTGTTACCCACACCATCTTACCAAGGGCACTGTAGGATAAGTACCACCCGCTACCACCATCAGCCCAAAGTACCGTGCAGCAATTGGCTTGGCAAAGCTCAAGATAACAAAGCCGGTAAAGGACGCAGCCGAGCTTCCAATGATGAACCATCCACGGTCCTCGAAATGATCGCTCAAGCGTGTCATTACATACACCATAATACCGCCGAACACGTAAGGAGGGATACTCATCAAACTGACCTCGATAGAGTTGTATGTACCCAGTTCTTGCACAATCCGTGGCAAAAAGTAGCCTAAGGATGTGGCTGCCATGACAGGAGTAAAGTACAAAACGCAGAAAAGCCAAACCTTGTAGTCTAAAAGTTGTGTCTTGACCTGCAGCCAATCAGCCTTGGAAAAGATGGACTTTTGGTGTTGTTCTTGCTCCTGATGCTCCTCTTCGGTGAGTGCCAAGCGTTGGCGAATTAAGAGAAGCTGTTCGTCTGTAAGAAATTGCTTGCTCGTTTCAGGTTTTGATGGCAAATAAAAGATGGTGGCGACACCAAAGATGATGGATATGATGCCGGAAATAAGGAAGAGCCTTTTGATAACATCGTAGTGAGTTTGAGGGAATGTTAAACATTGCTCACAGCACCTACCATTGCCAGCCGTACAGATTGCCCTTGGTGTCAATCAATTGCACAGCTGCAGAGATAAGACCACCAAAGGCACCTGCAATTTGTATGTATTAGTGGCTGCTCTACTAGACATCCATTATCGCGTACCCGATGTTGGACCAGCCAAGTATGTAACGCCGATTCGGGACGATATTTCATTGGGGCGATACCATAGCGTAGTGTAGTAAGCTGTTGATAATTATGAGTCGTAGGCAGAGTTATATTTTGTTAGGATGACATACTTATGCCTGAAAAAGCAGGGTTATTAGTAACAAGGACATAAACATAATATTTAATGCCACAAACCTGGCCAAAAGCCTGCTTCGAATACACCCTACCAGAACTGAGTAAGTTTCAAACAGTTAAAGGACTGGGCATCCTTTGGTTACCAAGAGAAAGCGCAGAAGGTAGAAGTGCCACGCTGTGGAGATAGCAGCCATGCAACCGGTAACGATACTCCAAGTGATCATGATGCGGGCGATCCAAAATGCTGGATTAACGCGCGCCATGATCAGATTGGAAGGTACTTCAAACACCTGTCAAAAAGTCGTGTAAACAAACAGGCAACGTGGACAAACGGCTACACAAGAAGCTTACGATATATGCAACGTAGAACAGACCGAGACCAATATTATTTTCGCGCGCCGTGAGACCAGCAGTAGTTGCCAGATCGTGACCCTGCTGCTTGTTCATGGTCATTGCGTAACCAACGTTGGCGCGATCTTCCACGCTCAAAAAGTACAGAATAAAGATCCATGGAACAATGCGCCAGTCAAGTTTCCGTAAAAGAGCCTTTTCGTCTCGCAATTCCTTTTGTCTTTGTTCATCGCTCAAAGAGCTAGTCTTGTCATTCACACTGCCACCAGACGCGTTTCGCTGCCGTACATCACTGCGATAATCTTCGCTAATGGGCAAGCTGGTGTTCGATTTGGTAATGGTATGCGCCAAAGTCGACATGGCATGCGGTTCTGAAATCTTGTCCGACTCGAGAGAAAGCTCGATTCACGGGCTCGGTATAACAAGAAATCAAGCCCGTGATATGACCAAAACTCTGTTCGTTCTGAGTCTATCTATGCAGAGGCTTCGCTTCTCCCGCTTCCTATTTGAAAATGACATTTCATATTGCTTGGTAGCGTTCGGCGGCTGCCACAGCGCATCATGCATAAGGCTATGTAAATTAGCTGGAATCTGCAAAGCTTTTCCTCCAAAAGCAAAATGGAACAACGGCACGATGTTCATGGTATATGCATCATTGTTTATTTATGCTTTCGTTTCTTGGTAATAAGGATAGTCTGTGTAACCAAATGATCCAGCAGTGTTTGTGTAAAATGTACTGCGATCATACTTGTTCAAAGGAAGACCATGCTCCAATCGGTGAGGTAGATCGGGATTAGCGAGGAAAGCACGACCAATCGCGATCAGGTTACCGGTTGCATCAGCAATTTCTGTGGCTAATGCAGGATGGGTCGTATAGCCGCCAGCTGAAATGAATGGACCCTTCCATTTAGCACGGAATGGATCGAGGGTATTCACAGTGTCGTTCTTTGTCTTGCGTCCATAATCGTCTCGGGGTTCGATCATGTGAATATAGGCAAGGTGAGGATGGCGCTGTTGAAGTTCATCCACGATGTATCCCCAGGTCTCGTACGGTGTTGCGTCTTCCATATCCTGGAATTCAGACCATGGCGATAAACGAACAGCGACACGGTCCTCTCCAACGCGATCGACAACCGCCTTGGTGACCTCCAAACAGAATCGACTACGATTCTCAATAGACCCTCCATATTCATCTGTGCGCTTGTTGCTGGATGTGTTTATGAACTGATCAACGACATAGCCATTCGCCGCATGGATCTCGACGCCGTCAAACCCGGAATCAACAGCATACTTTGCCGCCTGCGCAAACTCTTCAACAACTTGGCCGATCTCCTCCACAGTTAAAGCATGAGGCACCCCGTAATTCTTTCCGCTGAATAAACACGGACCCTCGATGGCAACGGCTGATGGTGCGAGAGGCAACGCACCACCGGGCATGAAGCTGGAACAAGTTGCACGACCAGCATGCCATAATTGTGAGAATATGAAACCACCTTTATCATGCACGGCCTTGGTTATTTTCTTCCAGCCTTCACAGTGCGCGTTGTTGTAAATCCCTGGACCTCCGGGATAAATTCCTGCTGATGGAGACACGCCCGTTGCCTCGGCGATAATGAGGCCGCCTTCTGTCGTACGCTGTTCATAGTATTCTTGCACTAAAGCATTTGGTACTCGATTTTCATCACATCGTAGTCGAGTCAATGGCGCAAGGACAACACGATGCTTGAGCTCGCAGTTGCCAACTTTTTTAGATTGGAAAAGGGCAGAAGAGGTGGCCATGGTTAAGGTGAAACCCGCACTCATTGCTATGAGGACCCTATTTATATTTTACACCAGACTATACAAGGCATCTCCGATCTAGTATACAAGGGAATGAGTGGTTTTCTGCATAGCGGGATTATACTAGCGCTTATTACTTCCACCGACGATCAACGATATTTGTATCACCAGTAGGACTTTTTTTTTTGCACCCAAGTAACATGGTCTATATTTTTTATAGTAAGATCTCTTGTGGAGAGCTTTCGTTTCCTCCTTTGAAGTGTATATGTCAAGGACAGAAATTGCGTTTGTGATTGCCTGTTTTATTGTCAAAGTCATAATATATTATACCTTGTTTGTAGGGCGAATGCCTGCTCTCCGCTGACGTGATCTTGTCACTCTACATGTCTGACTTGTTCATTATACTGTGTACCGATCAGTATGGTCTACTAAGCCCCGTGTTATCTCGAGTGCTACAGACGCACACTACAATGTTTAGAAAGCTTGATATGTATACACAGATCAGCCATCCAATTCGTCTAGTCCGAAATTTTGCTTCATCAGAATATTAAAACCTTGATAGGAATAATTCTCGCCCTGAAGACGTTAATAATAAATAGCATGGCTTTTGTGCAATGTTACTCAAACAGAAGAATACCGATCTAGGCTGGGTTAACTTGATGTCCTTGCTCTGAGCCACGCTTATGTCCCTTATGAAACGTCTGCTAAGTTGCTTCATTTATTTACTGACTTGTACGCAATCTGCGCCACGTCATTGTTAGACCTACAGAGATGTCAACCGTAAACTTTGGAAAGTAGAATCGGATCAAATAAATCTGGGATAAAATGTGAAGTTTTGAATAGTATTAAAGCACTTCAAGGTTCCCACGATGTACACTTGCATATGTCATTGGCTGGCTAACGCTTTGCTGGGACATGCGAGCGTGCCACTGACTTCCTGAGCTTCCTTCGTCAAGTTCCCTCAAGCAATGGAGGTGTCTCGTTTTAGGCTTTTCATGGCGTGATCTCGAGACTCGTTGGAACAGCAGCATTGACAATCTTTGTTTTAGGTACTTATAACATGAATAAATAGGAGACAGCTATTCACAATATATTGTCATGAAGAGCCTGATGAGTTCTTTTGAAGAGAGGATTCCTCAACCACATGAATATAGTACTTTAATCGACCAATTGAAATTCTGGAATAGGATACTAACGCATCCACAATCACAAAGAGACACTGCAAAAAATTTTTGGGTGAATTTTGGTGAATAATTTTTCGAAGTGGTTAAACATAAGCTTTTTAACCACTTGAGTTACTAAAAATGGTAGTACAAATGGTTAAAAAGCTTATGTTTAATCACCTCAAAAACTCATTCACCCAAAAATTTTTTGCAGTGAGAGCTCGGAAGCTGTTTCGGTTACAGCAACTCTTTGTCATGTAGGAATTAGATTCCTCTATGTTTCGATAGAGAATTTCTAATTTTTGATTGCAAGTAAATGCAAAAAATGACCTGTAAGCGCATAAAAACCCGGACACCTATTATAGCAGTGCCAACGATCTAATATTAGAACGTATGCTCCGTATATTTAATAGCTCCAAGCAAATTATTAATGAGAATCAGCTCTATACCAAGTCTGTCGCATCTCTGAGATTACGGACATGGAACAACAGATTATAGATAAAGATACACTGTGTACATACTTGAAATCGTAACAGCGCACGCGAAACAATGGTGATTCAGATTAGGAATTAAAGCTGTCATTCAATTCGGATTTAGCATAAGCCGTATCAGAAAAAAGCATCTGCAAATTTTGATATAACATTTTGGTAACTTATCAATTTTCACACAAGTCAGAACAAGATTTAATGTGGTGTATCATGTAAGGTATCCATAAAATGATCTAGCGATGATAAAGAAAGCCACATTGTAGGTAACGATGCCAAAAAAGACCCAGAGATACCCAGTAAAAAAAAAAGATCCAATGCAGGCATGAATGCTGTAATTAGGTTTTTCGATTTCTTATACACATAACTATAAGCTACATTACATCATGCCTTAAAAGACAGATATAAAAAATGGTTTTAAGCGTTGGTACCAGTTACCGGGAAATAAATAAACAGTAGTCGCGGACAAGACGGAGAAGTTTTGTTCCGACGTTCGTTACATTTTGAGAATGCAGTGCCGGTAATGGTCTGAGATCAGATAAGCATTGACACATAGCTCATGCTGCACCGAGCCCATGTGAGAAAAAAAAGGTAAGCACACTGTTGGTACGGTTGTGTGGTGCAACGATGCACAAAAATCTAGATTTAAAGAACAAATGTTAAAGATAACCTTTATATTGAATAAGTCAAACAGCAAGGGACTGTTGATGATGTATGAGAGACACTCAAAATGAGAGGTCTCTATTTTGCCAACTGTTATATTGGGGTTTTAATTATAAGAATTCCAATAATGAACATAGTAATCCGTAAATCTGCTGTGCCATGAAGTTGTTCGGTAATAATAAAAACAGTACATTCGCGTTGATCCATCGCGGATATACATAAAAGATTCGAATCAACCAGATGCGCGGGTATAGTCCTATGGTGCGCCGATTCACAAACACAAATCAAGATTTCCTGATGATGGTTATTTACTATAAATGAGCATTTAAAATTGTTGCATTCTGTCTCCACTTTTCCTCAATGTCAGTTTCGGTGCACTCCAAGAGCGAAGATGAGGGGCGTTTACACCAGATCGAAAATGAAGACATACAAGCATCTTCTTCGCCGTCCCAGATAACAATAGACGATGGAACAAGCATATCCCCGGAACCGCCAGCGGACGCAGTTAACGTTGAAAAGATATCAATGCCACATATGCTACAGTCATTTTATATACTGTTTGTTGTTGGTATGAATGATGCGAATATGGGTATCATTATTCCAAGCATCAAATCTCACTATGGCGTATCACAATCTGTGGTTTCAATCATTTTCCTTTGCGTTACTGCTGGTAACTTCTTTGGTAAGCATCTTCATTGATAATAAAGGCTACCTGCTTTCACTAATACGCAAATATATAAGGGGCTTTTATAAACGGATACTTGGTCCAAAAGACATCACAAAAAGTAACAGCAACTATCGGTGCCGCCATACTCTTCGTGGGACTTTTCATCTGCATATTTGGTGTACCATTTCCGGCTATGTGTGTTGCACAAGTAATTGTTGGCTGCGGTACTGCATTATCAGATGCTTCTACAAACGTTATTTGTGGTGAAATGCCGCGAGCTACAATGATCCTGAACTTTCTACATGGTAAGGTTAAGATCAATAAGAATAGGTTATTGTTTAATATACTCTGTACCGGTAGCTGTTTACGGTGTTGGAGCACTTGTGGCGCCCTTGATTGCCGCTGCTGTATTGGACCATAGCAAGCCTTGGACAATTACGTATATATACCTGGCTGGATTAGCCTTCCTCAATATTGCGCTTACTGGTTACTTTTTCCGTAATCTCAAGACCCGAGCAGAACGCGAACGGCAGAGTGACGGTGACGGCAATCGTCGTGCAAAAAGGAACCTTATCAGAGAAGCAACGATGCGCAAGACAACTGTGCTTGGTGCTGCTTTTATTTTGTTCTACATGGGCGCCGAAGGTATTTAAAAACTGATTGTTGTATTTCTTTATACGCGTGTATTCATCTCATCTTTACTCTCGAATTTTTGTTGCACAGTCGCGTTGGGAGATTGGGGTTATACTTTTTTGATTACAGTCAGAAGCACAGATACGGTGATGATGGCACAAATTATGGTAAGTCTTTTATAACTATGGGATCGATGGTGGCTAATAAACAAGTACTTAGTCTGCATACTGGGCTGGCCTCTGCGCTAGGCGACTGTTTCTGGCGTACTGGACTCTTAAATTTGGGGAAAAGCGCATGGTTTACTTTTATCTCGGAATAACTCTGGGAGTATTGTTTATTTTCTGGTTTGTTCCTAATGTCGGAGCTAGTGCTACAGGTAAGCTACCTCTTTGACTTACAATATGTAAAAGATCTAAAAGTATAAAAAAGCACTGGCAATTTTAGGAATCGCCATCGGCCCCATCTATCCGACCGCAATATCCGTCGCTAATAAAACGATACCGGTACGACTGTACGCTGTTTCAATTGGATTTATTGCTGCGGTAATAATATTCTACGATACCCTTGACTGACAAAGCTAATAGTTCTTAAATAGTTTGGCAGTGGCGGAGCAGCACTGTTTCCGTATATCACTGGTGTACTGATCGGTGTCAAAGGAGTCGCGAATACTTTGGCACCCCTCATTATTGCAATGACAGTCACCATGATTGCATTGTGGGTTTTTGTTCCGAATCCTACGAAAGTCAAAAAGGAAACCGAGGACATTAGCTCTTCCTATGATGTTGAGCTTGCTGAATCAGATACTCAACATCGCCGCAGCACGCTATCTTAGAAACAGAAGCTTGTATCGATGATTAATAAATATTGATAGTTTTTTTGACAACTTTATTTAAGTTGCTTTATATCACTTGGTGCGTGAATACTTATTATATTCATATGTACAGTATATCTAAATGATATTCCTTTGTATATTTTAAACCTTACGTGTCTCTAATCTTATCTTCTCAGGAGCATCAGTAGATATACGTTTTCCTTCTCATCCTTCGGCTCTTGCATTACTTTCAATCATATGACGTGGGATGGTCATTTCTATCAGCGCAATTGGACTGGGTCCAGATTCGCCATCGCGAACTATAGGATTCTGTCATTTGGAAAGAAATATCACGAATTAAAGATATTCTGTTACACACATCCCCATCTGGCAACCTTTTACAGTCCTTTAGGCTGAGCTAAATAATAGTACCTTATCGGCCAGCTAACTTTGGCCAGACGCATCCAAGCTAGGCTTTCGGATCTTTGCGATATACAGAGTATGTCAAATTATAGTAGTGTCAGCAGCATTGTCAATTTGAAATGACCAAAGTATATTGCGTGCTTTTCTTGCTTTGATTAATAATCAAGGGAGATGTGGCCAATACAGGATGCAATTTCCACGTTGTGAATGAAGTGAATATAAAGGAACATGCATATCTCTATGTAACGTCAAGCGGTAATAAAGTGCTCGCCGTTCGATTGAGGAAAATATTACAGTGGCAAGTACACTTTTTTATGGGGATTTGAGATAGATGCTTATTAGTGGGATAGCCAGAAAGGGTCAAGTTGTACGTGACACAAACGATCGTGCGAATGTCCGAGTATTATGATTACCATTAGTATTTACTGCAAGCCGGTGCAATCTTCGGCCGATAAAAGCTGATTGTTCATAACCCCACATTAACCTGCCAATGTTTTCCTCGCCAATCTGGGCACAAGCGACGCGGATGATGAATGTTTATTGATTATTCAGCTCCAATCCGAACCGTAGATTCAGGCACCACGGAGACCTCTTTTCCGATTCAAAGAGCGAAATGAATAAAAAGGTGGGCCAGGACCCTCCTCGCTCTCTTCCTTCTAACCATTCCCTTTGACCCATGGCAGCCAAATCCGCTCTCTTTCAACCCATCAAGATCGGCAACACACAGCTCGATCATCGTGTCGTCCTCGCTCCCTTGACCCGTTTCCGTAGCGACGAGCACCATATCCCCACTGCCTTGCAGGAAGAGTACTATACGCAACGCGCAACCAAGGGCGGTCTTCTGATTACCGAGGCGACGTTCATCTCACCTACTGCCGGTGCATATCCAGGAGCCCCTGGTATTTACAACAACGCTCAAATCGAAGCGTGGAAGAAGATCACAGACGCTGTCCATGCCAAAGGAGGTATCATTTATCTTCAACTGTGGCATGTCGGTCGAGCAACAGCGTCTGTCATCCTTCCCAACAACGTACTGCCTGTTTCGGCCTCGCCTATTGCTATGAGCGGTCGCAACAACTATTCGCGCAAACCTTACGAAGTTCCTCACCCATTGACTGTCGACGAGATCGCGTCAATTGTCCAAGACTACGCACAGGCAGCCAAAAACGCCATTGCCGCCGGTTTCGATGGTGTCGAAATCCACGCTGCCAACGGCTACTTGATTGATCAATTCACAAACACCAACAGCAACGCGCGAACTGATCAGTACGGCGGTTCGATTGAGAATCGTACACGATTTGCTTTGGAAGTCGTAGATGCCGTTACCAAATCGATAGCCGCTGAACGTGTGGGCATTCGTCTGTCACCGTGGAGTGAAGCTAATGTAACTTGCGAGGGAAAAAAAAAGAAAGCGGAACTTTTTCACTGATTTTTCGATTTAGGGTGTTTTGGATGCCACCCCATACGACACCTGGGGTTACCTTGTTGGTCAATTGCAAGAGCGCCACTCAAAAATGGCGTATATTCATATGATTGAGCCTCGCGACGACTTTTCTCGCCGCACGCGCAATGATACCGTGAATAGCTTGGATCCTTTCCGTAGCATTTGGAAGGGAACCTTCTTGTCAGCTGGCGGTTACACAACCAACCCCACACTCGCTGCTGACATTGCGGATAGGACCGGCAATCTGATTGTCTTTGGCCGCGCATTCATTGCCAACCCTGATATCGTCGAGCGCCTTAGAAACGGCTGGCCATTGACACCATATAATCGCAAGACCTTCTATTCCCGTGGAGCAGTAGGTTACACAGACTATCCATTCTATGACCCCGCGTCAGCAAAAGCAAAGATCTAGAATCTGCATATATAGCACTTTCTTATTCATACATTAAAGTAAAATAATATATATAAACTCATTTTTATGCTTAGCGCATGTATCTCGTGAATGGTAAACGAAAAATATAGCCGTCCTCTGTGAAGAAAGCGTACACTCAATGTGTTAGATAGGGTAATAGATATGATGACCGATGATAGCTTTTATAGATAACCCTAGCATTTACTCTAGACATATTATCACCATACTTATATCACAAAAAAGATACATAGCTAGTTAGACAGCGCCGTCGAGCAGCCCAGTTACATAGCTCGACCTTATGGTAAGAGGCAGTCCTCCCGCGGGACAAAGCGAACTTTGTATGGTGGTGTCTGTAAAACTAGACCAGTGTCACGAACATTGTCAATATCTGGTAGCGATCCATCACTCGGTGGCAGCAGCGTGGATTTGGCAAATATATGTATCATTGTGCTGAACATCTGTGCTTCTGCCTATATGTACGAGTGAGCAATCATAGAATATAGCAACCACTTGATCTCCTCACCAAGTAAGAGCCGGGACAAGCGCGTCTACCCCATCCGAATATGTAGTGGTCGCGCGTCTCAGCTTTGCGTGCCAAGTTTGCTGTCATGGTATCGATATTGTCTAAGAACCGTTCAGGGATAAACTTTTCCGGCTCCGGAAAACGGTCTTGACACTGATGCATGGTATAACTGCATGGCACAATCTGCACACCTTTTGGGAAGGTGTAACCACAACACGTAACTAAAGTAGTCTACATAAGACTCACATTTCTTTTAAGTGACGTTAAAACTCACCATCCTCCTCGAGTACATGAGGAATTACAAGATGTGCAAATCCTCGATGTCTTATGGCTTCTTTCTGAACAGCAATCAAGTACGGAAAGCAATTGCGTTCTGTAAAATGAGGTAGTCGGCCATGCTCACGAATGAACCCGTCCACTTCATCGGCTAACTTTTTGCACACCTCGGGATGATGGAGAAGAATAACGATCGTCCAACTCAATGATACTGCTGTGGTGTCTGTACCCGCCACAATAACATCGGCTTTCTCATCATGATTAACAAAAAAAAGTGTAACATTGGTACTAACCAATTTTACACTTACTTGCTGCTACAAGCAAATCGTCATCTTCCAGCTCAAGTGTCTCTTTTCCCATGGACAGTCGCCTAAACATGCAATCCTTTCCACTGTTAATGGCATGATCAATAAGTCTGCGGATTACAGGAGTTCGTGTCTCTTGATCGTATTTTTCATGTATTTTTTGTGTGCGCTTTAGTATATTGATAAATGATAGTAACGGAAGGAAGTTACTGATGTCGTTATGGAATGCTGAAAGTTCTGTGAAGTCGTCAAGCATTGTCATAAGCTCGAGAAAGAGTGGGTCCTTTTCCGAATGTACTCGTGTTCCGAAGCATGTCTCCAATACAAAGTTCAAGGAGCTACGTTTAAATGACAGTATAGGATCGACTCCATCATGAAGAGTACTAGTCGAAATGAGCCCATTGACAAGCTGGTCAATCTCGCTTTGGAGAACTGATGTATTGTCACTGACAGATCTTGGTGACGTTATCGACAGCAGCGCTGATCGTAGATTCTTCCAATTTTTGTTCCGGTCTGATGTCATTATACCTCTGAAAACTCGATCGCTTCAGTGCATGTGTATTCAACTTTAAGCGTGCTTGAAACATACCTTTTTCCACGTGCATTATACGCTGCAGTGAATTTGTGATTTGCACGGTTAGATGCGACTGCCCCGTTCTTGACGAGAAGTTGATATGTAATCTATTTGCATTGATTACAATTATACGTACTCATCGGATAAATAAGTTGCCATTTTACCTCTGGGTCACCCACACAGATCCAGGACTCGGTGCCCATTTGAACTCTAATAACAGGGCCCAGTTCGTCATGCCATTCTTTGAATTTGAAACCAGGAGGCAAGTTGTTGAAGCTTAAAAGATGTCCTATGGTATTGTATCTATTTAGATGCAATACACTAAACAATCGATCTTCTCTTCCCCAGTATACCAATATACGGATAGCCGCCTTTTGGGGTTGGGATAGCACTGAGCAATCTCTTTTGATTGTGATTCTTGTCTGGTTTAGACCAGTTGTACAAAAGGCTTCCTGTAGCAACAGTAACTAGTACCGCTGTCGCCAAGGTTAGATTCCGTTTTGTTTCGATCAGTGCATTCATTGCAGATAAAAAAAAGTCATAATTTTCACTCTATATATATATCTGCATCACTCCGCACGGGAAATACTCAGGTAATTCGGCTTTCTTCGGTAATATATCACATCGAAAACGTCTTTATGCACTACGTAAGTCACGCAGAACCAATTCTCTTTAAGTCACCGTTAAGCTCAGAAAGATCCGGATAATTGGAACGAAAAACGTGATTTAATTATGGCCTTCGCCTTTGTATCGACATGACTAATCATAATACGTTAGGAGGCTCTGTGACAAACTTTCCGCATGATTGGATTGCACAAAGCAACAGAGTGCTTTCATACATGACTTAAAGTTTATGAATATCGCCTGCAAGATCTATGGGTTACGTGAAGTTATCTAGATGCTGGTATGTAGTAATATCTATAAGTATTGAGTGCTTAATTCATCGATACCCTATACTAGTTAACTGTTAACATCGAAGTAAAAGTTTATGTACGTAATACGTCACTTTAGCTTATAGTACATATTGCTTTAAGAGGATGCTTTTTATCATTGAATATCGATTGCTATACATTAGTAAATCATAATTGATATACGCTAAGCGCCATGTTATATCTGGCATTTTTGCACGTGTTGAAAAGGTGGAAGGAATGTTACTGGTAGTAGAAGTGATAAACAGTAATTCGAATTAAATACGTATTACACCATCCGATTCAATTCATTCCCGCAAATTTGTTCGAACTGTCGTTACGTATACTGAACTGCACATGCTTGATCAAGGTAATGAAAATCGGCATTTCATCACGCGAACTTTGATGGAATACTGAGCTCATGCCTCTACAAATTATCTGTGTCAAGTAAGAAAAAATAAGCTGTATTCAGAAACCTAGAACAATATGAAATATCTATGAAAAACATTGTAACAATCGACTACGGGTGTTTCTGTAGACTGACGCCATCAACTACTACTGGAATCTGTCAAGCTTACCACATCTTTTCCGGCGTCAGAGTTACGGAAAGCTATTCAGCTGAAATGAGAATTTAGAATGTATAGTGATCTTATTCCTTCACAAAGCCTATTTTCTGTGTAGATAACGCAGTAGCAACAGGCCGCCGATATTGTATTGGTCATCCATTCTAAAGATAACTGTTAATAGTTTTGAACTCTCGGCCAAGCAGCCGCTCCCAAGATCCTCTCAATAACATGTTATCGGTAACCTGCCAACGTCAACGCTATCATCCACTGCTTTGGAAATATTCACGTGATTTACCAAAAGTTCGTCATTCCGTGAAAGAGCTTTCAGATCACGTCGAATTGTTTGAAATCAGGAGCAAGTGAGCCGATCAATAGGTAATTGTGAATCGCACGAAGAAAGAAGAGAAAAACTGCCATTGATACCATGGGCGTTGTGAGCATGAATATTCGTGTGTTGGAGTATAACCAAAAGGTTGGCTGCTTGACAAACAGCAAAGCGGGCTTTGTGCTGGCTTTTGACTGCGTCGGGAATAATGAGCATGGTCGACCGCATACGACACAAGAGGGCTTAAGCTGTAGGTGCGCCACTAAAACATGACGTACATATAATCGAGGCTCGCGAAAACATTTCTCACGGTGCACCTAACGATCCACTGTGGGCAACTTGTAGCTTTTGAAAGGGATTGTCGGCTGATGGTTACACGACTACCCCACATTCATACGCTGACAACTTGATCATTTTTGGCCATGATACACAATCCTGATACTATTTGCTATACCTTGGGGAATTCGCTGTCTATAAGCTGAATATCGTACCATGTGTTTGTAAGCTTTCGTTCAATGGTCGATATAGGGATATTTCAGTCGTTCTTTCTTCCAACTGCCAGAGTTGGGGTGCGTGGGTAAATAAGAGTTGTCAGAGCATCGTATACACGAAATACTAAAAGGCATCGCAACATGCTTTCAGCGAGCAATCGGGTTAATTAGCAGTTTACGTATGTTTACTACGACATGATGCTGCACCAACTGCAAGGGCAAACTAGTCGGAAGTAAGAGCGCACATGATCAATTACTAGCGCACATATTGCTATGATTTGTGTTTCGTTCTTGTGAAATGTTCGCAATAAACTTTAGGCGTGTAAAGGAGGGTGGTCTTCCGCAGTCAATTAATCATCTGTTACCATATGACAAATAGCAGCTAAAGTTAGTTCGCAGGATATTATGTCAATGCATAACGACTCACCTATCCAGCGAAATGTATTGCTCTGCACGGTTACTCGGACAAAAAAAAGTAGCAAGGCGTGCTTGGACAGATTAACAGAAAGCGGTAGAGTAAGTCATCAACAATTAGTAACCACGGTAGGATGGACTTGTCTCTCGTCCCCAAAGCAGTCGGACATATCCGGCTAACCTTATAAGACGCCCTGAATTCCTTCTTTGGATGGATAAGTTATTATTCAGCGGAATACATACTGCGACATTGATAAGTAAAGGGTTATTTGCAGCCAGCAGCAGCTGTTTTGCTGTTAGCGAGGCGGTAAGGGTGGGCGTCATATTACGGCAGTCCAGGCTGACGCCCAAAGGCCATTGACGATTCCGAAATTGGAAACGAATAAGGTTGCTCGAGGATAGCCCACTTTCAAAATTTCACACGGTGTCGACCTGTTACAAATGTTTCTGCAGTCTGCGAGTGAAGTGTCTTCTTCTTTCTTCTCCACTCCACACATTCCTCAATAATGCTCTCTGCCGTTTTAAAATCGCCATCATTGGTTAGGTAAGTTTCCTCAATCCCCATTAGCTTGAGCTGGCCGAAATGACTTTCTAAACTTTTGACATTAGAGCATCGCCTCTTGCGCGACGTGCCTTCTCGACAAACTTGCCTGCGCTCCAGCAAGCTGCTGCTGCCAGCAAGTCGTCTGCTGTTCCCAACGTCAAGAACTATATCAACGGCGAGTTTGTCGAATCCCAGGCTACAAAGTGGATCGAATTGAAGAACCCGGTACGTGTGCTTGTTCATCCTCGCGCGGGAAGGGCTAATCTGGTCATACACACAGGCCACCCAAGAACTCCTTGGTCTGGTTCCTGAGACCACCCGTGAGGAACTTGAAGAGGCCACCAAGTCGGCTGTATCTGCCGCCAAGGAATGGAAGAAGACCACGGTTTTGCAGCGCCAACGCGTCATGATGGATTTGCAGTACTTGATCCGTCAGAACCAGGACAAGATTGCTGCAAACATTGTCGAGGAGCAAGGCAAGACCTTCGTCGATGCCAAGGGCGATGTTTTCCGCGGTCTCCAGGTTGTTGAGCAGGCGTGCGCGCTGACCAGCCAGATGATGGGCGAAAAGCTGACTGTGGCCAAGGATATGGAGACATGTACGTGGTATTATCAAATCAGAAATAGGCTTAATACAGATAGCGGGTATACTGACGCTGAATTTCGATTCTTATCTCAGACATGTTTCGCGAGCCATTGGTAAAGTGGGATCGAATCACTGTCAAGGCAGCATGCTTACCGCCATTCATGTAGGGTGTCACTGCCGGTATCTGCCCATTCAACTTCCCCGCCATGATTCCTCTGTGGATGTTCCCATTGTCGATTGCCGCCGGTAACTCGATCATCATGAAGCCTTCTGAGCGCGACCCTGGTGCCATGATGATGTTGGCTGAGCTGGCTGCTGAAGCTGGCGTTCCCAAGGGTGTTTTGAACATTGTCCACGGCTCGGTCGACTGTGTCAACTACATCTGCGACGCTCCCGAGATCAAGGCCATCTCGTTCGTTGGTTCTGACCGTGCTGGTCAACACATCTACACTCGTGGCAACGCCAATGGCAAGCGTGTCCAGGCCAACTTGGGAGCCAAGAACCACGCTGTCATTCTTCCCGATGCCAACAAGCAGGCCACTTTGAACGCTGTTGCTGGCGCCGCATTTGGTGCTGCTGGCCAGCGCTGCATGGCTTTGAGCACCTTGGTGTTGGTTGGTGAAGCCAAGGAATGGTTGCCCGAATTAGCTGAGCGTGCCAAGCAGCTCAAGGTTGGCTACGGCATGGATCCCGAGGTGGATCTCGGACCTGTCATTACCGTCCAAGCCAAGGAGCGTGCCGAACGTTTGGTCCAGAGTGGTGTGGATGAGGGCGCCAACTTGTTGTTGGATGGCCGTGGTATTGTTGTCAAGGGATACGAGAAGGGCAACTTTGTTGGTAAGTGTACTTTTATCCGTGGTCGCGGGAGATCGTTTAACCCTTTCCTTTAAGGTCCCACGATCATTACCGATGTCAAGCCCCATATGGAGTGCTACCGCGAAGAAATCTTTGCTCCCGTTCTCGTCTGCTTGAACGTCGACACCTTGGATGAGGCCATTGAGATGATCAATGCCAACCCTTACGGTAACGGTACCGCCGTCTTCACCAACTCGGGCCCCATTGCTCGCAAGTTCGAACACGAAATCGATGTCGGCCAAGTCGGCATCAACGTTCCTATCCCAGTACCCGTTCCACCCTTCTCCTTCGTAAGTAAACACTCCTATGCTTCTCGTTTTCAATGTACTGAGATGTGTGTCCTTTTAGACCGGCAGTCGCGGTTCCATTTTGGGCGATATGAACTTCTATGGCAAGAGTGGTCTTCACTTCTACACCAAGCCCAAGACCGTCACTTCCCTGTGGAAGGAAACCGATGCCTCCCATACCCGCTCGAGCGTTGCCATGCCCACCATGCAATAAGCATGTTGACAAGTAGACAGTAAATAAAAGAAAAAAAGACTATTGCATCTCCGTGTTCGCCGAAAAAAACGTCAAACTGTATAAAGTGTACTGTAGCAACATTGAATGTCACTGTCCGAAACTGTATAGGGGCTGTACAAGCGAACTTGGTCCAAGGATTCGACTTTCATAGAGAGTACGCTGATAAACATCCATGCAGGGCCATCGGTTATATTTTTAGTCACAAGATCTCCTTTGATCTGAACACCATCTGGACAAAGTATATATAAACAAGTGCATAACAAGCATTGTGTCGGATGGCCGTTCCTTTAAATCCCGGTTTTTTACTCGATGACAATACTAGTTATTACTTTTCGATCCAAAAAATATTAATTGCAGCGATCTCTGGAGCCTGACGACATTTGGCATAGCGAATCTATATAAAAAGAGAGGGGTGAAAGGGGGGCTAACCAGTACTAGATAGAGGAGATCACCACGTTTATTTTTTTCCTTTTCATATTTCTAAAGGCGAGGCTCTTCGGCTATGCGTGTGGCGCGTTTTATATCTATTGGACTTTTGATCGACACACTATTTATTCATTCCCGGGATTCTCCCCAACCGTCTCTCTTTCCCTCTTTTTAACCTTTCTTTATCTGAACATGGCCACGACAGAGGACGACACGGTCTATCATTCGTACAGTCCCCAGATCCCCACATCTGCTGCCGGGCCTACAACCATCATCATCATTGTCGTGCTTGTACTCGTTACATGTTTCATTCTGAACTGCTCTCGAGTCCGTGAAACTCTCAACAACCGGAAAATATCCCAGCGATGTCGCAAGTTGCAAGAACAGCAACAGTACTTCCACGCCTCTGATAGCCCATCGTTCGGATCATGGTCATCATCTACTTCTACCGTGCAGGGGGATGCTCAACAAAATACCAAGCACGACGACCCGGGGAATCAGGATCATACGACTATTAACGTTCAGGAACCTCCAGTAGCGGTGACAAGATCATCACAATAGAAAAAAAAGTATTTCATCAGCATGCATTACTGTAGAGTAGTATAGCATTTATACAATGTATTATAATCACCCAACCCACATTTTTGCGGCGTAGAAGGAATTCTGCACCTTTATTACTAAAAAAAAAGCATTCAGAAAACAGTTATGTGTGCAAATATGTACAAAATGTGTTGCTATGTGCAAGGAGGAGGAGGGATCATTTTTTTCTATGGCTTTAGTAGGTCATTATCATCGCCAAAGACAGAATCATGGGGTGAAGCAATCTCGTTGTCGCCATCAGGTGAGTATACTTCCTCGTCCATCCTTGATGCGCTATCGTCAGTGGATGACGTCTCACCGTTACTTATTTTGTTGCCCATGTTGATCAGACACGCATCCTCAAAAGAGAGACGGTCCAAAGTGCTGAACGAAAAGCGTGTTGCTGAGTTGGCACTCGTGCTGAGGAAACCGGAGGGGGATGGTGAAAAGGAGCTTTTCATGGCGTTGGAAATGTTTTCTATGATGGAGGGGGAGAGTTGAGTGTCGAAATTTATGACAATGAATTTTATATCCACCTTCCAATTCCGCCAGCGCATCATCCAGCAATGCCCCGTCCTTGGCAGCAGCTGTTCTACCAACACGATCGATACGACTTGCATATGGTTCGGGTGCGTCTTGCGTCAGAATGAGGGGACGCGCCTGTGGAACAAACGCATCTTCATCCGACGGCGGTTCGTAAGTGTGGAAGCTGAAATGTTGGTCCATCCACAGCTGTTTTTCGTATTCGCATGTCGATATTTCCGCAAACGAAAGCCATCCTTTTGTCCGTTTCTTCGTGCTCATGTCATCGTTCTGCTGTGCCTTGACTTGGTCCCAATCAGGTTTCCTTGAAACTTCCCACTCAGCTACGTCCCCCTGCTTGACGTTCATTTCCAGTTTTTCAACAACCCGTCCGCTTTCACGCTTCTTGACCAATGTTTGGACCAACCAGCATCGATGAAGTGTTAGAATACCACGTGGATGCACAGAGTAAATGTCTCGATAACCAGTTGATAAAGGCTCACGGTCCGCGACATTGCGATCCTCTTCCTCGTCAAAGCCAAACATGCGATTGTCGCGGTCGGATGTCCATCGATCGACCATGTTTTTGGAGTTTTGCAGTAGGTTGGATGCCTGTGCCTTCCATGACGAAGCCGATGCCTGGCGCGCGGCTTCGGGAATAGTGCCAATGAGCAGGTAGGGTGTTTTGCTCACTGGAAGAAAATGAGTGGCCAGTTTTGCTCCCCTTGAAACGCTCACTGATTCAATGGAAGAATTGGACGGTATTCGCATTCGACTGTTGCTAGGTTCCTCGGTTGCCAGGTTTCCTGACTTTGGGTTATCTGTGCCAGGCATGATGCGTCGTTGCTTGATGCGCATTACCGAATTCAGCGTGGTGGCCTGTGCACACATGATTACCCAATTTGTTGATCAGCCTATTTGTTTCTTGTTTACCTGCTGGAACGACACACGTCGATGGTCTGTGGGATACGGGTGGTATTTTGGGTTAATGACTTTTGCCTGCACATGCCCGGGGATTTCTGCCGATCCTCCATACGGGTTGATTGCGTACAGATGCGTTGTTCCGCGGGCAGTGCTGACGGCACACCACAACGAATCGGTGGAGAAGCGTACGTCTTCAACAAGGGCATCGGTGATACCTCGTGACAAAGTGTAGATATGAGTCACGGGTTGTTCGCCCGAAACAAGCGAGAAGATGTAAAAGGTGTGACCCTGGTTTGATGCTGACAATAGCAAGGTGCCTGATGGATTGAAAGTAAGGTTGGTGACAGTGTGGTGGTGGGAGCGAAAGTGAGCGTAAATGGAGGGCAATTTCTGCAACTCTCGAATCATAATCTACTCGCATGCATGTCAGTTGGCGTTTAGATTCTCCATGATGTATCATTGATTACCAGTCCGACTGGCTGCGAAGCGTCGATACTGCTGCTGCTGGCACTTGACCTGCGACGTCGCCGGGTGGGGCTAGAACTCATTTCTGGCGCTGGCGCTGGCGGGTTGTTTGCAAAATAGTTGGATATCGTGTGATAGCTGTACTCGCTCAACGACTTTACCACACCATGAACTTCCTTTGCAATGTCTTTAGCGACGCCCTTGACATCCTTTTCGCTGACGACGTGTGGTAGGAACCCTGTTGCCAAGCGATCGGTGTCCGCTGTGGTCGTGGCGTAGGCGATGAAGCGCGTGCCAAGTGCGAAAACAGGGCCTAATGTGGGGTGATGGTAGACGTCTGTCAATGGATTCGATTGCTGCGATAGATCGAAAGCGGACAGTATATGCAGGGACGCGCCACGGTCTTCTGTTGTGGTGCCCTAAATGATGCAAGAAAATGAGCACAAACAAAGGCAGACGACGTGGGCATTTTACCAATACAATGGAATGAGCGTTGCTTTGAATTCTTCTGACGCTCACGCCTTGATCGATAAGGTCAGAAAATTCCTTGATCAGCTGATGCGTATGCAACGAGAATATTCGCAGCTGCATTGGCTTGCATGGCATAGAATCTTCATGTTGTCTCTCGGACGAGTCGTCGCCAGCAGATGAGCTAATACAAAACCGGTGAATCAAGCAGTTGGAGTCGATCGCAAAGCATTTACAGGATAGCAAGCAGCGGTCGCTGTTGCGCGAATTCGTCGACGCAGCCGGTATGTGGGTCAGCCAAGATATGCATGAAACGCACGGTGCCTATCGCTTGATCTCGCAATGAACATGTTTCATGCACGTTTTCGGGATTTGTCACGTCCCAGACCTGGAATCCGTCCTGGTAGCCTAACAGCAGCAGTGAACTACACAAGTTAACCATCATATGCGGACACAAAGACGAGCAGCCAATCGAATGGTTACTTTGAAGCGGCATTCTCAAAAGAGGTAAAGGTCACCCATTCGGTATCATCATGCGGATCCATCTCTTCCGATTCGACGCTTTGCCAATCCTGTTGAGCATCGTGGAGAATGGCAGGAGCGCTGGATCGTTTTTTCTGCAGATTGGAGGCCAAATAGAGTGACATTTTTGTCAAGCCAGAAGACAAGTATTCCAGCGAGGTTGGATCCCTGATGAATTATGCAGCTTATCAGTTCTGTGCAACCTCGAGCTTTTGCGTGTGTTATGTGATAGAAACAACCTCAGGAATTTCGGGTCTGCTCGAACGCCCTGTGGCATGTTAATACGTTTGCTATCGTAAGGAAGGTGCTGTTGTTGGAATGAGTGCGAATGAGAGTGGGTCCACCTGAAATGGTGCACAATGGCGTCAGTTGGGACCGAGCCCGCTGGTCGAACGAAGAAAAAAAGTGGCAAAGAGGTGTTAAAGAGAGAGAGGGTCAAAGACAGAAGGAAAATACTGTTCACAGCCAAATTGCAAGAATGACGTTTACTGGCCAAGTTGTTCCCCCCCCCTTGAGCCGTGTGACTCATTGCGAAGGGGGTTAGTCCCAACAAGCTTTAATGTTGAGTGTGAGAATACCCTCTCTTATCTCTAGGATACTGCTATCCGCTTGACAACATTACGCCGGGCACTCCGATGCACGCATGTCGTGTTAGTCTGATCTAAAGCTGAGATCGTTCGATTGCACATGTCAGATCAGTAATGGCATCGTTTGTACTCTGCTGGTGTTACTGTGTTCAACAAAGACACAGGGTTGATACGCGGGAATGCTGGTGCCGCGTATCATTTAACTTTGCACGGTTCAGTGCATGCAATAGCATGAAAATCGAGTTCATTTGGGTTGCTGCCAGGATATCAAACATTTAATCGTTGTAAGCATTGTAAGCATTGCAGACGAAGCACATGCGATTCATACTGGCATCCAATCAATGGTGGCAGTTGTCGTCTTTTCTCTGATGGATGAGTTCTACGGTGCTTCCTGGCTTTATTATCGAACAGAATCAGCAGCATAGTCCGAAAGGTCACGCTATCTGTATAATTAATGACGGCTGCTTCACCCATTTTGAAAAGCGGCGATCAATGACAGATCAAAAAGGGATCACAAGAGTAGATCAAGAATGAAAACGTTTGCCGATGCTCCGACGGGTGCGGGAATGTGGGCTCCCATCGAGATCCCAGTGCTTGCTGGGCAATAGACAAGAGCTGCGGGCAAAGGTGGGATTGTCTCGGATGCATATTAAAAGCGAGATGGCTGGACGAATGAAATCAAAGTGGGTCGGAAGATATTGTCTGCTTGCAAGATCGATTGCGCCATTTTCAGTGGATATGAATGGCCCAGTAGATCCGATGGTGTGCGATCCAATAAGATGCCAATCGACGTTATATTTTTTCTGTTTGTTTAGTTCAAGGAACCGGATCTTTTCTCTCTCTTTGACCCACTAATCATGTTCGCCTCCACTGCTCTGATCGCAGCGCTTGTGAAGAGCAAGGCGTTTTCTTCCGGCGCACACAAACCCGTTGAATTGTCTCGAGAAGCCATCGAATCCGTCACAGCTCAACTGAAGGAAGCAGCAGAAGATGCAGCTTCCACCGCCGGCAGCCAGACCACCGTTGTCGACGACGAAGCTGCTTTGCAACTGCAGTCTCGTGTGAAGAACGCCCTCCAAATCTTGTTCAGCGACGACAAGGCTCGTTTGGTGGATGTGAACCAGGCCATCGACTACGTCGCGTACGGTCTGTCTGATCTCGTCTTTGTATACCCTGGCGCAGGCGCTCTCGGTGAGGAGCTCAAGGGCTGGCAATCCAGCGTCCGCAACAGCCACGGCGACCTTGTTAAGGTTGTTGAGATGGAAACCCGTGAAGGTGCTTTGCAGGCCGTCCAGGGCGCTCTGGACAACAACCAAAAGTCAGCCACCGTGCTTGCGTCCTCCCAGGCTCTTTTGTCGATGATCCCCAACATTCACGCATTGGCTTTGGCTCGTCAGCCTGTCGTCTTCCATGTCGGTGCTTATGCCGTCGACGAAGCATTGGTCGCTCATTCGCAGGTCGACGCTGTTTTGGCCGCTCGCAACTCCGGCGCCATTGTCTTGTCGTCGAGCAACGTCCAGGAGGCTCATGATATGGCTGTTGTGGCCCATGTGTTGGCTCGCATTGTCAACTTGCCTGTCATCCACTACTTTGATGGCTCATCCGTCAATATTGAAAAGGCTTCTCTTTTGCCATACAGCCAGCTGGCCGCTGCATTGGATGCCAAGGCACAAGGTGGCGATGCCTACACCGAAGCTGAACGCCTCTTGGCCAAGTTCGGCTACAAGCCTTTCGAATACACCGGCGCTGCCAACGCAGAGACCGTTCTTGTCACTCTGGGCACTTCTGCCTCGTCGGTCCAAGATGCTGTCAAGAACTCCAAGGTCGGTTTGGTCACCGTCCGTCTCTACCGTCCATGGTCAGAGTCTGGCTTCATCGCCAGTCTTCCTCCATCCACGCGCAACATTGTCGTCTTGGAACAAACCGACGGCTTGTTTGCTTTCAACGGTCCTTTGTTCCTTGACATTGCTGCAGCCGTCCGTTTCGGCTCCTTGGCCCGCCAATCCCGCCCCCGTTTGGTTGCCGCACAAGCCAGCTCATTCAACCACATTACCGCTGGCCACATTCCTCTACTTGCCCAGGAAGCCGAGCAAAAGAACTTTGTCGATCTGGCCGCCGGTGCCTTCCTGGAGCCCGTTCAAGAAGCCAAGGCCGATGTCTGGAGCGCCATCTTCTGGGACGTCGAGCAAGATGGCAGTGCTGATGCTGCTCAGCATGTGTCGCACTTGTTGCACCAGCAAGAAACCATTGCTGTCCAGGTTGCTCGCGATGCCTACCGTCTCGGCGGTGCTGTCGTCAACACACAGATTGTCAAGAACAACAAGGCTGTCGATGCCAAAGCCGATTTCATTGGTGTCCACAACATCGCTTTGACCAAGGAATACGACATTTTGGCTTCGGCGAACAAGAAGGCTACTGTTGTGTTGAACGGTCCCTGGAAGCACGGTGACGATATCGAGAAGCATTTGACCAATGAGTTCAAGCTGGCGCTCACTCAGTTGGATATCAAGTTGTACACTGTTGATGCTTCGCGTCTTGCTGAGGAATTGGGTCTTCACCGCAAGTCCACGCACATCATCTGGGAAGCCGCCTTCTTGGCATTGACTCAATCTGCTGACAGCAAGGCATTGAAGAACTTGTACTACGAATTGGACTCGATCGTCGATGACCAAGGCAACAAGCGCGAGTTGGCTCCTCTTGTGCAGCACATTGTTGACACCGTCGCCAAGGAGATCGTCCATGTTGAGTTGTTGCCACCATGGACCATTTTGGAGATCAATGATGACAAGTTGCCTGTCCGTCCTGTCGCACGCGCCATAGCTGATGAGGAAGAAGACAGCGATGCTTCGACTGTCGTGGAAGAGGAGCAAGAATTGGGCGAGCTCAACAAGTGGCACAAGGCTGCATGGCAAGTCATGTTCAAGGAAGCCTATGCAACCGAAACTGCCGTCCGTCCCGATTTGCACGAAGCCACATACCTCATCAAGCTTAGCGAGAACAAGCGATTGACTCCCGTCACCTACGATCGTAACGTGTTCCATTTGGAATTCGATACCACTGGCTCCAACTTGAAGTACAGCTTGGGTGATGCCCTGGGTGTTCACGGTCACAACGACACCGAAGAAGTCAATGCTTTCTTGAAATGGTACGGCTTGAACGGCAGCGATGTGATTTCCGTCAAGAACGATTCCGGCAAGTCCGAAACCCGCACCATCTTCCAGCTCTTCTCGCAGACTTTGGACTTGTTCGGTCGTCCATCCAAGAAGTTTTACGAGACATTGGCTTCGTATGCCACCAACCACAAGGAGAAGGAGCAGTTGCTGTTCTTGATTTCGCCGGAAGGCAAGGATGAGTACAAGAAGCGTGTGGATGATACCGTGACATACGAGGATTTGTTGCGCGAATTCACTTCTGCCAAGCCTCCAGTTGAAGCTTTGGTCAACATGGTCACTCCCATCAAGCCTCGCCATTACTCGATTGCTTCGTCGCAAAAGATGTTCCCCAACTCGGTCCATTTGTTGGTTGTTGCCGTCGATTGGCAGAACGCTGCTGGCAAGAAGCGCTATGGTCAGTGCACACGTTACTTGGCCAACATGAAGGTCGGCGCGGATGTCACCGTTTCTATCAAGCCCTCGGTCATGAAGCTTCCTCCTTTGGACAGTCAACCCGTCATCATGGCTGGTTTGGGTACTGGTATGGCTCCCTTCCGTGCTTTCATTCAGGAGCGTGCCATCGTCAAGGCTTCTGGCAAGGAGGTTGGTCCCATGGTTCTCTACTTTGGTTCGCGTAACCGTCGCATGGAGTACTTGTATGGTGAAGAACTGGAGGCCTACAACACCGACGGTCTTTTGACGCACATGGGTCTTGCGTTCTCGCGTGATCAGAAGAAGAAGGTCTACATTCAGCACAAGATGATGGAGGATGCCGAGTTGTTGCACGACTACCTCATCAACAAGAACGGTCACTTCTACTTGTGCGGCCCCACCTGGCCTGTGCCCGATGTCAAGGATGCCGTTGTGTATGGCTTGAAGAACTATGGCGGTATTGACGAGAAGAAGGCTGGTCAGCTCATCGAAGAATGGAAGGAGAACGAAAAGTACATCTTGGAAGTGTACTAAAAAAATCATGTTTTTTTCTCATATATCTCGTGTGCATGCATCCCTTTGTTGTAATATACATTGCTGCTTTAAAGCCAGTGCTCTAATATAAAATACAATTCTTATTTTGCATAATGTACTCGCGTTTGCCTTTCATGTTGCTGTGGAACCAATATCGTCGCCTGGTAAAGCCGGGCGCGTTTTAAGGTAATTTGCCATGCGCTTTTTCAATGCAGGAGTGTTTGCACATTATAGTGACCGGTCGCATTCC
This sequence comes from Fennellomyces sp. T-0311, assembly GCA_025266875.1. NCBI lineage: Eukaryota > Fungi > Mucoromycota > Mucoromycetes > Mucorales > Lichtheimiaceae > Fennellomyces > Fennellomyces sp. T-0311. The sequence goes on from JALLLT010000020.1 coordinate 687,530, forward strand.
GAGAGACCCGTGCCCGTCTTTTGTTGAAAGGACCATGTACCAGGAAAATCGACCCAAACTGGTGCCTATGGTGGTTGATGTGCACAAAAGGCGCTGAGGCACCTTCTCCTGGAGCGACAATGCCTTCCACGGTGCGATACAGACGCACAAGTAGATAATTACTGACCACGTTTTCTGATGAACACAAAATCGGTTCGGAAGCCGTTTAATTTGATCGCTTTCGCTATTACCCATTTTCATATGCGTTCTCGCAAATCAGTATCTGCCCCGGCCTTACTATACGCTTTCGATTTTGGATGCTTGCGGGTGCAGACATACGTATATGAAAGTAAATGTGCGGACGGATCTAGTTCTCCTACTACAGTACGTACTTCTGGGACAAGAGCATGTAGTTGCTGTGCATGATTTTTTTTAGTTGTTTGCTATCTGAATTTAAAATTCGACCACACTGGCATGATACCGTCTTTCCACTCAGTACGAACCGCTTCGGCTGACAGCCAATAGTCCGCACTAACTGAGGAACTATGTCTAGCCTAAGTCTTAGACTCATTTGGAGCGCTGACTCTTTTTATCGTACCATCGGTTAAATGCGGTAGGCTTGGGAATGGTGTGTTATTCTCGGTAAACCCTTGTGCTACACCGAACAGGTTTAAACGGGTGTTAGATCGCGAAAACGACGATTCATGTTTCACTTTTTCACTCGCTTAGAACAAATGCCATTGTTGCGCATTCCACAAGAAATCCTCGGCGTCATTGCTGACACATTGCCGGTCGAAGATCGCTTCACGTGCATTTCGGTGTGCAAGGACTGGTCGACCGAGTTTATCGCCTCGTTCTATCGTATCGTTACCTTGACAACCGAGCGACAATGTGCCTTATTCTACGACACGTTACTCGAATCCTCGCTTTATCCCAACAGACGGGTGCTGGGCCGCCATGTGAGAGAAATCTGCATAGCGGCATATGAGCCATCCACACCGCTGCTTGAGAGCCTGCCACAGTTATGTCCATTCGTACACCGAGTCGTCGTAACCCAGAACGGTTATCACAGTCAGAACTTTCAGCAGTTTCCATGGTCTTTTCCAATTTTACCGTCGATTACTCACCTATCGCTAAAGCCAGGCGTTACGGACCTTGGATGGCTCTGCGCATTGCCAAGACTGACATGGATCAATATGCACTGGGTAGGCAAAACATGGTCCATGGGACATCTGGCAGAGTTGCATACTCTGTGTCCGCAGCTCGAAACGCTAGAGTTGACCATTACAAGTTCGGATGTGACGAATGCTTTGGATCTGTCTCAGCTTCCGTGTGTGCCCAATTTACATCGCTTATCCTTGCAATTGTCGACGGGTATTCCAGATGCCATGGTCGCGTTATGGATCGACGTTTGCGCCCAAAAGTATCCGAACTTAAAGCATGTGGCAATCAATACTGCTTGCAAGTACAATTCTCGATTCCAGTTTGGTGCTGACAGCAATCTCGCTGCGTTGTACGAAACCTTTGCAATTTCCTGTCCTCACGTGGAGTCCATCCAATTGGACGACTTTGTGCACTGCGACCTCTTTTTGCGCGCCATGATCCGCCATCAACGGCACCTAAAAAGCATGCAAGTCAGTGACATGGCCGAGTTTCCTTGGGAATCCATTATCTCTGCAACAGCACGGTTTAAAAGCACGATAACGTCTTTGGCCTTTGGATGCAAGTATCACATGTTTCCTGGAAGCAGCATTGACTCGTTATTCCGGTGTCTCGGTCAACTACCGCATCTCACTCAGCTATTCTTGGCCGAACCTAGCAGCACCGTCCCAATGGATGCGTTACTAGATACCATGCCTGCCCTGAAATGTCTCACATTGACATCGTCGTGGCCATGGTTACGGAACACTGTTGCGGACGGTAAACCGAAGCATAATCTGGAAATCTTGAACTTTATTCAGGATATTACAGATGAAGCAGTTTTCGACTATATTGGTCAGCGATGCCCGAATTTGCGACGATTAAAACTGGAACGCACCTATATTAAGCATATAAACGACGACCAAAAGCTGCTGCGGATACAACTTTCGGCGCTAAAGCTTGAGAAAGTCATACTACACGAAGTGTCCCGTCATTCCCCGTCGGCATCCGATACTTTTTCGGTTATTGGAGTCCAAACAACGCATGGTAAGGAGATTTTTTTTGGCAACATCGCTCCGATCTAATTGAACCGAATTTAGATGCTTGTCAGTGGTACGACACAAGCAAGGCTCCATTACGGAAAGGAAACGTGCCAGGTTACGTCATGTCCGCAGGATCGATCCATGATGCAAACTCTAGTAAACTCCTCATTCAGTGCACATCCCTGCAAAACCTTTATTGTAAAGACACCCGGCTTATTCTGTAAATAATTTCCTTTCTTATAACGGCGTTTACCCGATAGAGCAAAGTAGCGTGTCGACCCATCTTCTAGAACATTTCACCTAATTAGGCTTCTTGGACAAGCTAATACACATACCTTTTTTCCCTATCACACTTACTAGTGTTTTGTTAATTAATAGTACTGGTGTATTCTAGAAAAAAGCCCGGTATAGACAATGGTGATGGGCTGAAAGTGCCCACTATTGAAGTACTTTAAGCTTTTCGATATTCTCACATCCCGCGTCATTTATTTTGCAATGTGTAGCAACAGTTCACAAGTGGATTGCTATAATACATGTATAACCATAATTTCGACAAGTTACACACGTATAGAAAAGGACGCTTTCTATGATTTCAAAACAATTAGTAAGCATGAGTAAGCATTATAATCGCAACCCTTTTTGTAACAAACGCCACGAGCGTCCCACTCCACATATAGGCACTTTTGACAGTTTAAGTTCAATGCTCTCGGAGGCAGAAGAACAGCGTAAAGAAGTATATAGTATTAATCAATCTTAAGGACCCAGGTTTTAAGTATATAATTTATCATTGATGAACACCTACTATGACTGGGACACCAGATGCACGTAAACAGATCGGCGCAAGTGTGCTCACAGAGAAGCCCATACTCGGCACAGAATATTGATTGATTGATTAGCAGAACCTACTCATATATGTATGAAAGCTACGTGTATCATACCGAATTTGCGTAACTTGATCTCTATCGAAATGGTCTCTACATCATCCTTGTTCAAGTCTATCAAAGTAGGCAATATCCAGATCGAATTCCATGCTGTTCTTTACTCGATTCGATGAACCGCGTCCCGACCGTGTTGGTTGAGGAGTGTTACGAGCAGCACACCACTGAAGGTAGATTTTTTATTAGCGAGGGTACCGGAATCTCTTCAATATTTAATGTTTATCCCGGACAAACATATTTACACCAAAGCGCAGATTCAAGGCTGGAAGCGCGTAACAGACAAGATTCGTGCAAAAAGAGGATTCATTATTTGTCAATTGTAGTACCCGGACTGAGCAGCCGATCCTTCATTGTTACCTGGCAATGGATCTCCTGTACCTTCCTCAGCGACTCCCATCGATGAGAGCGAAATATTTTCCACCACTGGCAAGAGTTACGAACCGCCCCGCACATTAAGAATCGATGAAAAACCCGGATAATTTTCAGGAGCATGTAGAAGCTGCCAAGAGTGCCATTGAAGCTGGTTTTGATGGGTCAGGATCCATGATGCGAACGGGTATCCGATTGATCAATTTACAAAATCATCCACAAAATTCCACCAATAAATATGGTGGATCTGTGGAGAATCGTTGTCGGTTTGCTCCAAAAGTAACTCGGGTAGTGTGTGATGCGATCGGAGTATCATAGGTTGGCATTCGCCTCTCACCTTGGTCAGAGTTTCGCGGCATTTATGACGATAAACCGTACGAAACGTGGAGTTACCTCGTCATGGAGCTTCAGGAATGGCATCCGAAGATGTATATCTTCATATGGTCGAATCCCGTGGTGATCATGGTCGAACGACGCTAAATGATATGGCGAAATCGCCGGGTCCGTGCCGTGCATTGGGGGAAGGACCGTTCATCTCTGCAGGTGGATGTACCTACGATTCCAAATTGGTAGTAAGATGTTGCTGATAGCAATGGAAATCTGATTGCTTTTTGGCCGTTCATTCGTTGCAAATCCAGATATTGTTTATCGGCTGGAATACGGCTTGCGGCTTACAAAATACGATAGAAGCACGTTTTACAATAATGGTACAACAGGCCATGTTGGTTATCCATTTTATCATTCTTAGTTTAATAATATATTAATTGTGTAAAATAAAGTGATATAGTATTACATGTCAAAGGAGTAATGCGAAAGGGTGAAAAGTTAATAAAATTAGTGTGTCCATCAGAAAGGTGCTTCAAAAGTAAAAGACTCGCAACAAGACAGATTACAGCAGTTATTCATGCCAAAGAAAGCTTAAATTTGTTTGTTGACGCATCAGTTATATGCTGTGTGAGTTCAAAAGCATATTACCTATCTTATTTATGACGCTAGAGCGAGTCTCCTCGAAAAATGAACTGTACGTATCTTTATTAAAATAGTTTCTCTTATAGCTACGATTGAAGAGATATTGTGTTTGGGCGATAGCGAGCGCTCTGCTCATCAATCACTGTAGCTAACTCGATATCGTTGGAATCGCGCTCTTCATTGGCCTTCTTGGACGTCACCGGGTTCGGAACAAAAAACCATGATACGATCATTGCCACTGCCATAGAAATACAGAATGGGGCCAGTGTATTTGCTACTCCTCTGGCACCGATCATCACGCCTGTAAGATATGGGAACATGGCCGATCCGCCGCTGCCGAACTTTTGAATAAAATTAATTATATTGGCGAAAGCAGTAAGTAAAAAGCGACTCACCGCCGCAATAAACCCGATTGAAACAGCATAAAGCCTTACGGGCAAAGTTTTGTTGGCAACGGAAATCGCGGTTGGATAGAGAGGACCCAGTGCCATTCCCAGAATGGCCAATGCTTTTTCACTTTAGAATTTGTCTCCAGAACAAAAAGGTAACTTACCTGCTGCACTCGCTGCGACAACAGGAACAAACCAGAAAATGAATAACATTCCAACAGTCAAAGCGAGGTAACAGTAAACCATGCGTTTTTCACCAAACTTTAAGGTCCAGTATGCCAAAAACAGACGGCCAGCACATAAGCCAGCCCAATAGGCAGACTAAAAGGTTTATGTAAGAACGACTAATAGCAAAGAAACAATTACCATGGACATACCATTATTTGCGCCATCATCACGGTATCTGTACTTCTGACTGTGATCAAGAAAGTATAACCCCATGAACCCAGTGTGACTTGAAAGGGCGTGAGTATTGAGATGGGCACACGCATATAAAAGATGTATGGCAATCTGTTTAATTACCTTCAGCGCCAACATAGAACAGAATGAATATGGCGCCCATCAAAGTAGTTTTACGCGTTAATGCTTCTCGAATAATATTCTTATCAGAGCTGTGGGTGATGTTGTTATCTTCGTTCCGCTGTCGCTCGCGTTCTGCGCGGGATTTCATGTCACGCAAAAAGTATGCGGTGGATACAATGTTAACAAAAGCCAGACCAGTCAAGTACATGTAGGTAATTGTCCATGACAAGTTGTGATCCAAAACAGCTGCTGCAGCTAAGGGGGAGACCAGTGCTCCAACGCCGTAAATAGCTAGTACAAATCTTGTTACACAAGGAAACGATTCATGCTGTCCGATCCAAACAAAGCGTTACCGTGTAAGAAGTTTAAGATCATGGTAGCGCGGGGCATCTCGCCGCAGACTACATTCGCAGATGCATCTACTAGTGCATTTCCGTAGCCTACGATTACTTGTGCGACACACATTGCCGGGAACGGAACAGCAAAGACGCAAATGAGAAGCCCAACAAAGAGAGCCGCGGCACCAATTGTTGCCGTTATTGTTTGCGAGGTTTTCTGGATCAAATATCCGTTCATAAACGCCGCTATTTTTTTACGTACGAATTTTAGTTATCGACTAAGTCCATTATGAGAATAGATTCCTACCAGAGAAATTTCCAACAGTGATGCATAGAAAAATGATCGAGACAACAGGTTGTGACACGCTGTAATGAGCTTTGATGCTAGGAATGATAATACCAATATTGGCATCATTCATGCCCATGACAAAAAGCATGTAAAATGCTTGTGACATATGTGGTATCGAGATCTTTTCGGCACTGACCGCGTCTGCCGGCGGTACTGAAGCTGTGGTGTTCTCGTCATCCGCAACTGCCTGAAAATGTGATGGCATGGCCTGAATGTCATCAGATCCTGTCTGTTGCTGAAAATCTGCCTTTCCATCGATAGGGTTGTCCAGTGCTAACATGAAGGAAAGAATGGAAGCACATATGAAACGGGAACCGTGCTTTTTTTATGTACTACTTTCTGTGAGCCAATCATGATTCTGTACTTGTGAATCGGTGTATGGTGCAGCGTGCCCGCGCTCCGGAATAAAGCACGTATTTTGATCCGGTAGTCACCGTTCCCGATACAATAAGACTCGTTTTCACATCGCACAATCGACATGAATGGAGTTGATTTGGTTGAAAAATACAGCAACGAAGGCACGCGTAAAAAGTCCAATCTTCGATTGGCGTCAGAAAGGTGATTGTGGGATAGACAAACTGTCAATATCGCTGTGGTGCATAGGTTTGTTAACATTACTTTACTTCCGTGTCCATTTAAAACGACAATAAACGCCACGCATGTCCTCATACCACTTAATGATCCTGCACAGCAGAAGCAAAACTTTCGTTCAAGCTTATGTATATATAGGGGAGATTTCTGCTTTATTGATCGGCGTGCTATATCTGTTGTAATAACCGTTTCATGTATACACATTCGACTTTCTTTTCTGCTCCAAACGCTTGAGGTATTACTTTCATGTTGCCGCGCTTTCTTTGCACATGACAAACACTGTTGTCAAGAGTGGTATCGATGTCACATGATACTTAAACCATATCACCTTATTCGCTTCCACAAGCACACCACTTATGTCAACTTTAATTCGCGCTTCAACCACCATCGAAAAGATTTAAGCAAAATCAACTGAACGACTCGAAATTCATCTGCTTGGATTGAATCTGTGCTTGTGAATGGGACGTAGCCAAAGTCTTCTAAATCCTCCAACCACATCCCTGCGGCTAATGTTTGCTTCAAAACTTATTGCTGTAGATTGCAATCAGCAAAGCAAATGAGCCTTTATGAGATCGAGATCAAGATAACTTTCAAGGACATCAGCTGTTGTCAAGAGCGTATAGTAAGCGGAGACACTTCCTTTTGTAATTACCATGGGTCTGGTCATGAGCTACTTCGTCGTGGTTTCATGTCTATCCGTGGATCAACCGATGGTAATCATGTTCGAAAAACAATAGTTGGGTTGTGATGAGTTTACTATTGAAAATATCCAGCCCACAGAAGGAGGTGGAGTTGGATGCCCTTTGTTATTGATAATATTCTTCCCACCGGCTCGGTGCTCTGGTGTTATTGTCGAGGACGGTAAGCCCAAGTTTGACAGGTGGGTGTAAAGGCCGATAGGCTGTTATCTCAGGGATTTGGGATGGTGTAGGATCGTCGTGTGTTTGTCTACGATATAGTTGGCCGCAATTGTTCCACTTTGTAAGTCAAATAGTACAATATCTTCCTAAGGGCATTATCTTGGGTTTTAGGTGGTTGAGCTACGTAAGACATCCAGATCTTTCCAACGTGGATGTCGGCATACATTAGTAGGTTATATCGGCCATTTATATTACTGTTTTACAACGAAAATACATACAGTTGACATGTAGGTATTGTGATATTTTGCGCACGAGCACGTCATCTGTCTCGTTATACGTATAGATGGATGAGTAAGCAAGAGGGCTTTCTTTGTCAGCCTCAGCCCTTTGTGACACAAACGGTACGATGGATCCACGTTATGGATCAAGCCTTTTTGACGGTTTGAATTTCGTGCATGCAGAAGTAAAAGAATAGCTTATTAACCGATATGGCAACAATTAACTTTAAGCGCTCAATTTTATGCGGCATACTTTCTCCAGGATCAATACCGTGATGGAGACACTAATACATGCTACTCAGTGTATGTCAGTGAGCGAGCGACAGCATCTAGAGAATGTCGTGCTCGAGAGCTTAAATCACTTGATTAATCAGCGGAACTAGCGCGTACAGGTATAAAAGAAACGTTCACCGCGTGGAAGTTACGCGTTTTGATCTCTATTAACATGGCATCTACATCATCCCTATTCAAACCTATCAAAGTTGGCAATATCCAGCTCGAGCACCGTGTAGTTCTTCCCCCAATGAACCGCTTCCGGAATGATGAGAATCGCGTCCCGACCGCGTTGGTTGAGGAGTATTACGAGCAACGCACCACCAAAGGCGGATTACTTATTAACGAGGGTACCGGAATCTCTCCAGGAGCCGGTGTTTATCCCGGACAAACAAGTATTTTTACCCAAGAACAAATCCAAGGCTGGAAGCGCGTGACAGACAGGGTCCATGCCAAAGGAGGATTTATCTTTTGTCAATTGTGGCATCCAGGCCGAGCAACCAATTCTTCGCTACTACCTGACAATACACTGCCCATATCCTCCTCTGCGACACCCATCAAAGAAGGTATCTTCCCCATCACCGGTAAAAAATACGAAACACCCCGTGCATTGAGAATCGATGAAATTCCGGGTATTATTCAAGAGTATGTACAAGCTGCCAAGAATGCCATTGAAGCTGGTTTTGATGGTGTCGAAGTGCACGGTGCAAACGGATACCTGATTGACCAATTTACAAATTCATCCACAAACTTCCGTACGGATAAATATGGTGGATCTGTGGAGAACCGAGTGCGCTTTGCGTTGGAGGTCGTACAGGCGGTTTGTGACGCCATCGGCGAGTCATATGTCGGCATTCGTCTCTCTCCATGGTCTGAGTTTCACGGCATTTATGATGACACGCCATACGAAACATGGGGATATCTCGTCAAGGAACTCCAGGCACGTAATCCAAACCTGGCATATCTTCATATGGTTGAGCCACGCGGCGATCATGGCCGCAAGACAGTAAATGATACGACGAACACGCTGGATCCGTTCCGTGCATTGTGGAAGGGTCCATTTATCTCCGCAGGTGGATATACCTACGATCCCAAATTGGCAGAAGATGTTGCTGATAGCACCGGAAATCTAATTGCTTTTGGCCGTTCATTCGTTGCAAATCCAGATATTGTTTATCGATTGAAATATGGCTTACCACTTACAAAGTATGATAGAAGCACATTTTACACTAATGGTGCTGTCGGCTATGTTGATTATCCGTTTTATGAAGATGTTCAGAATTAGTTTAACAGTATATTAATTGTGTAAAAATAAACTGTAGATTAGTACCATTCACTCGAGAAACCCACTCCCGGTATATACTTGTGCTCCGTCTTATGGTCCGAACAGGATTTAAAGATCTTGTGGAACTCTGTCGTCACGTAGGAGAATTCTGTATGGTCACCTATCGTTTCGACAGAAGCAGGACAAACTCCTCGCTACAAGATTATACAGGTACGATGCAAGTTAAACCTCAGCACCAAGTAAGGGGCCGAGGGATAAGCGGCAGATTCCCCCAGGAAATTGCTGCGTCTGCCGTTCCTGAAATCTATTATATGCTTCGTGCATAACTGGTCGAGAATACACGTTCTCCCATCCTCAATGGGCTTGAGTGCGGGTAAGTTCCGGCAACCGGACCATTGAGACATATTCCCAGCAATCTTAAAGATTTTCAACAACCATGAAACATACTCGAATGCTGGATTTTCGGTGTCTACTTAAAAAGACACTTTGCCTATTCATTTTCCCAAGCTTTACAGTGCTCGTACGTAATACCTAAGTTCACTATTAACATCAAGTCGCTGTATATCTTGTCTTTAAAAATAGAATGAAAAGAACTCCAAAGCGAAGTTCAGGGAGGAATATAACAACTCGAACGAGAAAGACACCGAAGGAAGTAGAATGAACCCAGTAAAGGATAGCGCCCGAAGGATGCGAGCGACCGTATCCTCTCTTGCATTGGACTAATTGTCGAGAACGTGTTCGCGCTTTTTGATATTGTCCTGTTAAACTGCAGCTTGCACAGATTTTTGAATCGTATATATTGGTTGCTGAAGTAAGTGTGGTAGGAAGTGTTGTGGCGAATATCTTGATTGGATAGACAAGAAGAACCGTGCTATGATGTTATTGTCGAGGTTAGTACATAAAGTCATTTCGACTGATGCAGGCAGTGGCCATAATGTTGATGTGTCAGGGGCTTCTATAATGTGTAGTGTGCAGAAGATTGTCACATGTTTTTCTGCAGTATCGCCAGCCGCGATTATTTCATTCTATAGGACAACCTGTATAACATATTACCGAAAGTTTTATTATGCATACTAATAAATGAGCTGCCCATGACATGCAAATTTCATCAAGGTGCGTGTGGAAGCCGATAGACTATAATAAGAAGCCATAATAGCGTCCATTTGAAAATCATTACTTAAACTTGTTCACCTGTACTATACATCATATAAGCGCCTTGACATTGTCTAGCTCAGGTTGTTAATATATTGCGGTTTTCCTCCATAGAGTCTAAGTTCTCTCCGTAATACTTTTATATATGTTAAAAAACTTCATTTTGCACAAGTGGACAATATGCGCATTGCCGCTTGCTTATTTAACACTTACTCAGCAATTATTCAGCACCGTGGTATAGTTAGCAATAAAAATGAGCTGCTAAACTTTGGATTCTCTGACAGCTCTTCATAACACTTCACCTATCTCAGCATGTCGTCCACATCTTTGTTTGAGCACTATGTAATACCTTCTCCTATGACACGCGCCAGACGAGACAATGATCATGTGCCAACAACTCCAGTCGCAGAGTATTATGGTCGGCGAGCATCAAAAGGTGGGACACTGATTGCGCAATCGACAGGGATGTTACCGACGGCCGGTACATATCCACATGCACCAGGATGTTTTACCAAGCAACATAATGAAAATTCGAAGAAAATGAAAGCAGCAGCGCATCATAAAGGCGGCTTCATTTTCCTGCGACTAGTCTATCTAGGTCGATCATCGTCATCTTCGCTTGTACCCGGAAACGTACTGCCTGGTTCGGCCTCTTCCATTGCGATCCAAGGACCGTTTCTTTTCCTGGCAAAGACTACGAGGCACCGCATTCCCTAACGGTCGAGAAAATTGCCATCATCGTTCAAGAATATGTACAAGTCTCCTGGAATGTAATTGAAGCCGGGTTCGGCGGCGTTGAAGTGCACGGGGTGAATGGTTATCTGGTTGGCCAATTCATTAACACCTCCAGCAACAAGCGTCCGGATTAATAAGGTGGATCTATCTGAAAATTATAGATGCTATCAGGGAGGAGATTAGTTTTGACCGTGTCGGGATTTGCTTCTCGCCATTTTCGACTTACCAAGACGTGGAAGATGAGACCACGTATAAAACTTGGGGCTATATCGTCAGCAAGTTACAGAAGCACCATCCTAATCTAGCATACATCTATATCTAGAGCCCCGCAATGACTTTAACCCGAACGGTCAATCTAGTACAATCGATAGCGGCGATCCTTATCTTGAAAAATAGAATGGTCCCTTCATCTCATCTGGTGATAATACCACTAACTCCCAGCTCACGTAAAAATTCGCTGATACCGCAGGAAACTTGATAGTCATTGGATTTGTTTTTATTACAAACCCTAATCTCCCTTATCAATTCAAGCACTGTTTACTGTTAATTTAGTACTACCATAACATATCTTACATTCCTGGTCCTGTTGGCTGTACCGACTATCCATTTTACAAAGACACTAAAGCTTGATACTACATTGTACAGTGGTCGCTTTATATAACGATACGATGGTGCAGCCCAAACTTTATCGTTATATCGAAATATCGTTATATAAAATGGGATTTGGCAGTGATTACCGTTTTGGTGCGTCGAGAAATGTATCGTTATATCGAATTATCGTTATACAAAATATCGCTATATAAAGCGGCCACTGTACCATTTGCGTACGAAATATTTAATAATAAATTATATAACTACGTTTGAAGTGCGTAGCGACTGTAACATGGTAAACTTGTAATAATGCTTGTACTCCAAGTAGGCCAGTTGTACATCATCGAGCATATCGGTTAGCTTATCGCACAAATGGGACATATCAATTGGACAGAGACAGAATTTTATACACGATCATAAAATACCATTTCAGTTCTACTAACTATACTAACTGGGAAGACTCGTTATATTATAATCTAATGAAAGCATAACTAAAGTATACGTTGCTACTATGCAACCAGTCGAGAGTACCTAACCTGCGTAGGAGAAGTTGAAAATATAACGTATTGTGTAGTTAACTATAGTAAAAGTTCATGCAATACGGTATAACTACGATAACCTCTCTCTTAATCTAATATCATCAGAAAAGGTCAGGCTTGATTCTAGCATCAAACAAAGGTTGGTTAGAAAGTTTGAAACCTGCGTCGCGTATTGTTTTTACTTCCCTGTTTTGTAGAAGATATGAAAACTTTATCGAAAAGATATTATATGTATTCAATGCACGGCATACAGGTCACACTGCAAATAATTTTGATGGTTAAAAGTGGTTAAAATGGTTAAACATAAGCTTTTTAACCACTTGTACTGCCATTTTTAGTAACTTAAGCGGCTAAAAAGCTTATGTTTAACCACTTCGAAAAATTATTCACCAAAATTCACCAAAAATTATTTGCAGTGTCAATGGTAAGGATTCCTATTAGATAAAACTTCATGGACGAGCATGAATGGTTTTATAAAACATCAACTTGTCCTATAATTCTCCTTTTTTTGTAGGCATATAAATATTTATCTATTAATATAACATACAGGCTGGGTTGGCAGTATTCTCAGATCATTGGTATTGCGCCACTCCAAAGACGGATTTTGGCAACTTCCAAAAATGTTAGTTTTTTTTATATTATTCGAGTATGGAATTTATTTGGTTACATTGTCGGTCTTTGGTATACATAAACAAGATATCTCCAAGATGAAGTAGACGGTATGCGATCAGGTGTAACAGCTTGTATTCAAGCATATAGATCATCAGCAATATTTACCGACAGTTTTTAGGGTACTTTGTAATACAAGATTACATATAAACCTTCAACTATATAGTAACAATCGGGCCCTGTCATATACCCTTTTTACCATATATGGTGTATAGAAGAAGTAGTGTATAAATAGTAAGACATGTTGTCGTAGATCAACATACTGCTGTATAAGTAATCATTTTCAGTCATTAATATTTTAGCATATGCAGCAAAGGTAAGCTCGGTTATGCGCACTATGCGGGATTCACCAATACAACAGGTTTGACACCATTTATTTCCTGGGCTGTATACTTTGCGGCGCTAAATCCGGAGTGTGGGTAACGTGCTGTAACACGACCCACCAACTCGATACGAAGTTTGTTTCACGAATAGTAGTCATGCCCGGTCCATTACAAACGAATGCTAAACCGCCTATACTTTACAGTTTGGTGGGTACTTTCAGTTTTCGTATACAGCATGCCAGTTCGCTCCATCAGATAACCGGTGCTATGATTAGACTGCTATACATTCTGTGGTCATCTTTTATTCGTTTTCTACGGAAGTAAAAAGATACACGTGCAACAGAAGTCAAGTTTGAATGGTAATTGCAGCCTTACTATAGTTACACCGTAACCAAGCCCAAAAAAATATGTATAATAATAACGAAACATTCAGTTTATATCTCCTTCTTTGCTACTCTTTTCCGCCAATTTTAGATATACTTCTCCATGGACATTGTATCCGCCTTATTTGCTGCACTACTTCTTCTTCCCATTTTTTATGCTTGCCTCCTACCGTTGGAATACTTTGATACGGATCTCCGGTTCCCCCTTACGATAACTTGCTTTTTGCAGACGGTTTCCGTTCTCTCAAAAGATAACGATCTGGTTGTCTGGATCGCCACACCCCTGCAGTCTGCAATAACATGGGGTATCCTTTGGTCTTTTGTCTACCAGAACTCCAGTGGCAAAATATGGATCAAATCTCATCTAAGGCACTGCAAACGCTCCCCTGCCATATTAGTAGCGATTCTCTGTCACAGCATCGATGCTGCTTTATATTGGAACCCATCTTCTCCGTACACCAAGAACGATTACGAAATAGTCAGCACACTCTATAGTGGACTTCACTTGGCCGTTTTCCTTGCGACGGCTTGGAGAAGGGGAAGAAAAGGAGTGTCACCGTCCTTTTACGTATACAACTTTATCGTCGGAATGCAACCCGCGCGATCAATTGTACGATCAATCACGATGTGCCCAATACAGATGGACATAGAATCATGGGAACGTCTTCTTTATTTTGTATCATCGGCTTTCGCAGCGATTGACACTATTCCTGGCCTAATTCTGTGTCTCAAGGGTATTCGCTCCGAATCGGAACTGCTGCTGACGGATCGACAACACGAACGCACCGAAAGTAATTAGCAGGCTAAATATGTAGTGGGGTCGACATATCTACTGTATAATGGACAGATTCAGTATGTAACTCTTGAGAGATGTAGCTAATCTATAGAGGAGTGTATATGAATCAGATCCCGTATTGTTTCTTTATATTCTGGATAGTATACTAAAATTGTAGCACACAGACAGCCATCTTCTATTTCTGCGGTTCATTCGTCTACGTACTTCTGCGTTATATATAACTGTATATATACTTCAGCGTCTTTATAACATTGCAATCTACAACTTCTCAATCACAGCATCAGCATTATAAATAATGTGGTCCTCTGGTATGATAAATCAAGCACTTCCCAAAAAAAATAGAAAGTGCATATCTTTACTAACAGTCTATCTTCGTTATGGGACATAGAACAATAACAACATCGCTTTGCTTGCAGTGCTATCTGTAACGTAAGAAGCGTGTGGATACCAATGATCTGGCTATAAATATAACCGAAATCTATTGAATGCTGGACAGCGAATTATGTGGAAGAGAAGCACAGTGGCTACGTCTTGATATTCTGCTTTGATTTCTACCTCAATAGAGGATCAAAGACGGGGCACTGGTCACTTCCCTAATAGGAACCAAAAAACGCGAGCAATATATTTAGCGATACATGAAAAAACGAGAACGCACTCGGCTTGTTTCGTTGCTTGCAAGCCACAGTGCGCTTATATTTTTTGTAGCTAACATTAAACTTGGAGTGTCCGATCACGATTCAGTGGTCCATTGGTGATATAAAATCGGTCTTTCATTACTGCTCAACCTTTCTGCCCATGGATCTATTTTGATCAATCATTTGAGCAGTAATGCGATCAATCTATCATAGCTACGTGTTACAACGCATGAGATTTTTCATGCTGATCAACAAATGAATTTTAAGGTCTTGATATGTTGAGAATTTGAGAAAAACGGACTTCTTGGACCACGTTGCGTACTGGACATTTATATCAGGGTTGCTTTGCAATCTAAGCACCTAAGTCAAGTAGTACGCATCAGCAGTTCATGTACGACCTGCAGCTTATGTAAATATGTATCAATGGCTGATAAAGTCTAGTACGTGGGTACCTTTTCCAAAGATACGCAGCAAATTTCTTTGGAATCCCCAATCCGACTGGCTTGCAAAATAGAGGCCCGAAAGGTAGAATCCTAATTTATCTTTGAACACAGTGGACTCAATTATAGATTTTGCCAAGCTTCTCATCAAAGTTGTTTTATGCCAAGCCTATTCCACATCGTACGATTAGCATACCACCGTAATAGGAAAATCTATCATTGCTTTGTAACGAACCATCAAGTTATCAATTAAAGTGAAACGAATGTTGGTAGTGCTATCTCCCGGCCCATATTTTATAGCGGTGTAATGCGCGCACTTGGAGCTATAACCTGGTCTAGTTGGTTATGGTAAGTGCAAATTCGCAATGTTGCACAAGGCATTGCTTATTGGAGACACGAGAATAACCAGCTCGCGAAGCAGTAAATTAAAAAGTGATTATTTACAGATGTATACGTTCAAACATGGTCTCTCTACAGATTTGTTGGTATGCTGTCTAACGGACTATCCGTCGGTAGGTTGTTTACTTGATCCACAACGTCGGTTGGAATCGCGTTCATGACATCCGTTGGAATCAAACTCGTCAATCCGGTAATGTCGGACAGATTAGGAATATCCTAAAAGTCGCAATGAGCTCTTTTTGATTCTGAAAAAGCTGCCAAAAAGGGACTTACAGAGTTGTCACACGGCAAGCTGGCACTGTCGGAAATAGTTGGCGAGATCTTGATACCGATGATATCCAAAGTAGGGATGACATCGTAGTCGATGGTGATGCCCTTTGATTCACCACCCAGCACGCCACACTTGCCCATAATATCATATAAAATAGCCTGAGTAGCGCTATCCATGGCGTCGACAGTGATGGTGAATGGGAAGATGATCGTTGTCACTTGCTCCTTTTCAATCTTCACATTGTCAAGAACGCCGCCACCAATGCTTTTATCACGATGACCTGGGTAAAATGCCTATAGAAAGAAGGTCTTGTGAATGGGATGATATTTCTTACATAGATAATGAAAGAAAAACAATAACACACACCTTGGCTTCGATCTTTTCAAATGTTACGCCTAAAACGTTGGGGTTGTCGACGGTGATATTCAGGTTAAACATAAAGTTGGCCGTAGTGCCACTCAGATTGAACGAGGGCTCGCCCTGGATGCCATTAAATTTGATTTCTGGTGTTTTGAAGAGCGCGGCCAGCACGCCGATCACGATACCGAGCGCAACGATAAGTAGGAACAGAATGCAGCATATGTATCGTAGCCAGCGCGGAAAGCAGGTGCAGCATCCACAACACATTTTGTCGATGCAGGATCGTCTTTCGGGCTGTTGCTCGACGTACAGGACGGGGCCTCCGTCGCCCAGATGCTGGTACTGGCCGTTCTGCCGAGAATTCCGAGCCTTTTTCATGCCATATCCCTCGTCCGAAGCTACTGTAGGACTCTGCACGTTGTTGTCACGGTATCCCATGTCGTACATCGGGTACGAAGTATCCTGGTAATGTTGTGGCGGCGGTGGCGCACCTCCTCCATAGTCGTGATGGTTATAGTAAGATGTCATGGACGGAGAAAAAGAGAGTGAAAGAAAGGGAGAATTAAAGGAAAATTGGGTTCTCTTTCTTGGGTCGATCGCTCTCTATCGTATTTGATATTCCGGCCATCCTTTTGTATCACACGATCCAGCCCATTTGTCCCTCTGTCCCCTTTGAGCCGTCTGTGCACCCTGCAAAGCCTACCAAAGTACCCATTTTCGGAAACAGAAAAAGGCGTTACGCCTGCTCCAGTCCTAAAGTGTAACCAAGCAACAGTTGCTAGCCGATTTTCTCTCTTTTTGCTTGGAGACACTTTGATCCCATTTATCTGCAGTTCCAGAAAAGAGATCGCTGGTCGGATGGAAATAAAAATAAGAATAGCAGCTCCGAATCCAGCGCAACTCCGTTTGGCGCACATTGCTCCGACGAATAAAGGTACAAGAGGATCAGAAGGTCCGGCTGTATGCATCATGTACAACCGTGATGAGAAAGGATGCACCGTCACCGTTTGCATGGAAACTTCAATGCTCGGATACAAATGTAGCATCCATGGATACCTATATATATGAAAAAATTAAATGGTTCCCATGACAACGCCTTTCATCATGGGTCTGGGGGTCTTGAGAGTGATGGTTTGGTGCGTTATGTGAAGCGTGTGTGAAGTGTGTGGTTGCGTGTAGTGAGAGTGGGAGACCTCGGCTGTCAGCCATCCGGAACCTTGAAAATTTTAGCTTGTGAAGGAACCTGTGCAACCGACTGCCGCGTACCTGTCCGTTTTCAAGCTCCTCTTGCCCGTCCCCGCGCGGCAGTTTTCACCCCCTCGCTCTGTTTGCTGGTCTCTTTTCCCATCCGTCACATGTCCGGGAACAGCATCAAAGTCGTATGCCGTTTTCGGCCCCAGAACTCCTTGGAGAATCGAGAGGGCGGTGTTCCTATCATTGACATTGACGATGAAGGAACTTCCGTCCAACTGAATGCAAGTTGAAACTCACCGGAAGCAACCGACTGTTTCTCTAACATGGATGGGATTGCATTACAGGGAAAGGAATTCAAGGGAAACTTCTCGTTCGACAAGATCTATGGCATGAACACGGCGCAGAAGGATATCTTTGACTATTCCGTCAAGTCTATTGTGGACGGTACGGGGCTCTTCCGATAAGAGTGTTCCGCACGATTTTTCATATAAGTCTCATCCCTTTTTTTGTTCCCTGACGCTGTAGATGTCACTGCCGGCTACAACGGCACTGTGTTTGCCTATGGCCAGACCGGTTCCGGTAAAACGTTCACCATGATGGTACGTGGCTGCCGGCCTACTCTCAAGGGGATCAGTCGAGCTCACGTTGCATTGATTATTTAGGGTGCCGACATCGATGACGAGAAGACCAAGGGTATCACCCCCCGCATTGTTGAGCAGATTTTTGCAAGCATCATGGCTGCTCCAAGCAACATTGAATTCACCGTCAAGGTGTCCTACATGGAAATCTACATGGAGAAAGTCCGGGATTTGCTCAACCGTGAGTGCCTTGCCCGTCGTTATCTCGCACACTGCGCTGACCGTAACCTTGATCTTGCTAGCCTCCCGTGACAACCTTCCCATCCACGAGGATAAGCAGAAGGGTATCTACGTCAAGGATCTACTAGAAGTCTACGTCGGCTCCAGTGACGAAGTCTACGAAGTCATGCGTCGCGGTGGCAACAACCGCGTGGTTGCCTATACCAACATGAACGCCGAGAGTTCTCGAAGTCACTCCATCGTGCAGATTACCATCACGCAAAAGAACGTCGACACTGGCGCAGCCAAGAGTGGCAAACTTTATCTTGTCGATTTGGCCGGTTCCGAAAAAGTAAATGACGAAGATGACGCATGGACGCTTTCCTCCCTACTAAACTACTTTTGCCATTCCAGGTCGGCAAGACCGGTGCGTCAGGTCAAACGCTTGAAGAAGCCAAGAAGATCAACACGTCGCTCACCGCCCTGGGTATGGTCATTAACGCCCTGACCGACGGAAAGGTACGTTGCACTATGACTAACGGAGTATAGTTATTAAATGGTTCCCAACAGTCGCGCCATATTCCCTATCGTGATTCCAAGCTGACCCGTATCCTGCAAGAGTCGCTTGGTGGTAACTCTCGCACAACGCTTATCATCAACTGTTCCCCTTCGTCGTATAACGAAGCAGAAACATTGTCGACTCTGCGTTTCGGTGTCCGTGCAAAGACCATCAAGAACAAGGCCAAGGTGAATGCCGATCTTTCGCCCGCTGAACTCAAGGCTCTCTTGAAGAAGGTCAAATCCGATGCCGTGACCTTCCAGACTTACATTTCCGCTCTTGAAGGCGAAGTGAATGTCTGGCGTTCCGGCAAAACCGTCCCTGAAGACAAATGGGTGACTATGGACAAGGTTACCAAGGGTGACGTCAAGGCACCAACGGCTCCTGCCCAAAGTTTCAAGAGCCCAGCGGTAGCTGAGGAAATGTCACGGCCAGCAACCCCAGCCATTGTGCTCGAAAAAGATGAGCGTGAAGAGTACATGAAACGCGAGAACGAGCTTATGGATCAGATCGCCGAGAAAGAAACTGAGCTGGCCAACCGCGAAAAGCTGCTCGAGTCGCTCAAGGAGGAGACAACCTACTACAAGGAACAGGAGCAATTGGTCACCAAGGAGAATCAGCAGATGACAACTGAACTCAATGATCTCCGCCTTCAGCTCCAAAAAATCTCGTACGAAAGCAAAGAGAATGCCATCACTGTGGACTCGCTCAAGGAAGCGAACCAGGACTTGATTGCCGAGCTTGAGGAGCTCAAGAAGAACCTGGCTGAAGTCCGTGTGGCCCATAAGGAGGCTTCTGACGGCGAGAAAGAAAAGAAGAAGGCCGAAAAGATGGCTCAGATGATGTCTGGCTTCGATCCATCGGTAACGTTTAATACCCAATCCGGTGTTTGTGTTACAAGCAAACTCACTACTTGCTAAATAGGGTCAAATCAATGAGAAGGAGCGCCAGATCCGTGATGCTCTCAGCAAGCTTGACGGTGAAAACACCAGCTCTTTGAGCACTGAGGAGATCGTGTCTCTTCGCCGCGACTTGGCCGAGTCCAAGGTGCTGCACGACCAGCACACCAAGACGATCGATGACCTTACTTACGAGAAGGACGCAATTGAGCGTAAGAAGACCGATCTGGAAAGCAGACTCGCTCACCTCGAGCAAGAGTACGAGGAGCTTCTTGATAAGACCATCGCTGAGGAAGAAGCTGGCGTCAAGTCCAAGGCCGATATCGCCGAAACCATTGCTGATATCAAGAGCAAGCTCGAAGCTGCTCATAACGCCAAGAAGGAAGTGCAGCAGAAGGAGATTGATGATCTCAGGCTCGAGCTGGAACGCAAGCAGCAGACGCATGAGCGTCTCAGCAAGGCCATGTCCGACCTTAAGGCTGCCAACGACGAGCTGCAGGCCACCCTGTCCGACAAGCCTGTCCCTGCGCCCGCCACCAACGGCGATCTCTCCGAAAAGGAGAAGGATCTTGAGCGTATGCGCAAGTCCATGGCCCAGCAGTTGGCCGACTTTGAGGTGATGAAGAAGGCTTTGATGCGCGATCTTCAAAACCGATGTGAGCGCGTTGTTGAGCTCGAAATGTCGCTGGATGAGACTCGCGAACACTACAACAATGTGCTCAAGACCAGTAACAACAAGGCACAGCAGAAGAAGATGGCCTTCTTGGAACGAAACTTGGAACAGCTGACCAACGTGCAGAAGCAGGTAATCAGATGCATGAAACTTTTAAGAACACAGTAATACTGATCAGCCATGTTGTAAAATAGCTTGTCGAGCAGAATGCCTCTCTCAAGAAGGAAGTTGCCTTGGCCGAGCGCAAGTTGATTGCTCGCAATGAGCGTATCCAGAGCCTTGAGGCCCTGTTGCAAGATGCCCAAGAGAAGCTGATTACACAGAACCAAAAGTTCGAAGCACAGTTGCAAGCTGTGCGTGAGCGTCTCGAGCAAGCACGCTCACAACAAAAGTCCCAAAACTCGATGGCAGCACTTACATTTGGTCGCATTGCCAAGCCCTTGCGTGGCGGAGCCACCGTCGTTGAAAACGGCGATTCGCCTACATCGCGTGACAAGCGAACCTCATGGATCTCTGGCCTCATGAACTCGTCTCGATAGACACCTATATATACCTCTTCTTTTTACATACGTGTTGTTCTTTCCCCAACTTTTTCGAATTATATAAGCCTTTTTTGTTTGAACGCCTTTTATATCTATCTATCTATATATATATCTATTAAAATATATGTTGGAAGTCCATGTTGGCGGCCCCAGGTGCGCGAATGTAGCAAGCTCATATTTCCATACTGTTAGGCACTTGAACATCGGTATACTGATCACATTGGCCGTTCACGCAAACGTGCATTACATATGTTTGCGCCGTTCATTGATCTTGGTATGATGAACCATTGGTATGCATATATAAGCACCGACTGGTTACATATTTTGATGCATGATGCCGCAAAAGCTTCGTGCGAGTATAGTACACAGAAAATGTCGAAAACTGATATGATCGGCGTTGATACACCGGGGCGTTCCGCTGTATATTCGGTGACTCCGTGATTAGCCTGCATAAGTACATGCATGCAAGAGTATGATTCTGTCCATTTAGCTGAAATACTTCCTGGTTTTGCATCAGTGAATTTCTTCTTACACTGTCACTCGCTATAAAACAAAAATGTGCCTAATTACGCACTTGCAGATAATGTACCTATTCTCTGCCTAATAACGCCATCAAATTTACCTTGAAATTCTCTACAAGACATACTAATGCGCCAAGGAGATCCAATCGATGGATCAGTTTTTGTATCTGGCCAAAGCCACAAAGATCGCGAAAGTCGTGCCAAACCAAAATCGCACAAAAGCATTCGAGACAAGAGGCGTCAGAGGTGAATACCATACGAAACGAAATGTCAGAGCGAAACGAGCACATGATATATACGTACAAGGAAAATTGAAGGCTAGTGTCTTGGGAAATTATTTTGAAAGCCCCTTGTGTAGTTGAATAGAAACTGCTCCAGTGATTGGGCGTTCATAATGTATTAGCATGCTTTGCAGAGAATTTCGAAGCAAATGCGATGGTATTATTAATGATAGAACCGGTGGCATTGGAAATAGTTTACTTAGAAGATGAACCTTTTTTTTACTTTTCTTGTACTTTTATACGTATATAGTTGAAGAAGTATTGATTATATTATGGAAGACTTGCTGACCTGCTCCTGTAGGTATGCTGTCGCTCCCTTCGGGTACATATGTTTAGAGATATACAAAATAGAGCGGGTGCCATGTCTGAAAACACCCTAATGGGAAAAAGACAGGCAGAGGTGGAAGAGATGATGATATAGGAAATAAAGCAAGAAAGAAAAGAAGCTGTGGGGGCTTAATGCTAGAGAGATGGTGTTACTTGAGAATATGGAGATAACCACACTATGTGTAGCTTCGTGTAAGTTGGGATGTGCTGTGTTGAAGAGCCTCTTCTGGCGCCGGCTCGTCATCATTGTAACCCTCGTTCGGGTGACTCAGCCTGTCGATCTTTCTAAGGACGTATAGGAGTGCTGGCCAGGCCGTCTTCCATTCGCCTCGGGTCAAGCCGGTATTGAAACGCGGTAAGCTGTTCAGAATATGGTCTAGAGCTTGCTCCTCGTTTGTGGTATCGCTTAATGAGAAAAAGGCTTTCGAAAGACGAGACCAAAATAAGATCATGTTTTATTGAGGAAAACTACTCTCCATTTATAATGCTGATGAGTCGGGACGGAGAAGATGAATACTTTTGTCTAATAGTCCAAAGATCCATGTTATCGCCGAGTCTCTAACGACCTTGCCGTCTAATGTTAATGAGGCCGAAGGTCATACAGAGCCTTAGTTAACGGAGTTGCCCTGCATGATCGGTAAAGCGGGATCAAGGTTGCACATGGAAGCAAATAAGGCAATCGATAACTGTACGGTTGTTGATGTCGCAATAACAACGGATATAAACAAGGACTAAGGAAAAGCATGTAACCATGGATGATGGTGTATGTCGGGAATACGACATCGTTCTGTAGTTCCGGGATCATACCGAATGCATCGAGTAGCTCTTGCCGCATTGGTTTTAATACTGGGCATATGGCGTAATGTTCTCTGGAGGCAGCGGTGGCACCGCATTCGCAGTCTTTCAGAGGGTATAAAAGTAGCCAGTGTGTACGCCTTTTGACCAGTCGGTGTCGATCCAAGGAAGATGCTGCCAGGTACAAAATCGGGTCGATGATGCGATATGGCCTGAGGCATATAATTGATTTGTATTTGGTGCAGCGAGAGGCAAATTCATCGTCATGTTTCTTGTTAATTGCGCTATACGTAAGTACATACGACATAAAATAAGTACACTACCAATTGAAAAGCTTTTTAACTTAGCAATGTGGTACTTTAGACCATGGTGGTGCGAAGCCGTTAATTTCGCGGCACTAGCATTATTGGGGTCCGACTTACGGCAAAAAATAGGCGAGGACATTGCAAGCACAGAGCAATGATTTTTAGTGGATGGGTACCTGGTTAGAATATTGAATCTACTTATCATGTTACTTACTGTAGGCCTTTGCTTAATTTTTTTATACGTATATTTTATGGACAAAAAAACTTCCTCTTAAAGCAGACATCAGATTTTGAGAGTGAGAGTCAGAGTTTTGAGCGAGATATGCCAAGTTTCTTCAGGCGATCTCTTAACTCTCCAGTGGATACATGTTGCATGTGTTTCCCATTTCGACCTAAAAACGTTGTGCCTCTAGTGTCGCTTTGGATAGTCATAGCAAGGCATCTCCCAGAAAGCCGCTCGTCAACCCACATACGCGATATTGGGTATATAATAATACTATGAAGTTGTTTTGGCGGTTTCAGTTATACGGAACAAAATACAGCGTAACGACTGCGAAGGTATACTCTATACTCCATAGTAAGTATGTATCGGAGAAGTGTTTGAGCATTTATAGCAGTTGGAGGATGACAGCGTTGATACTGCTACGCACCAGCATATCTTTTGAGAAACTTACCAATGTGGGCATATCAACATTGATTCTGTATTCTTAGTTTATAAAAAAACAGCAACATATCTATTGCAAAGTACGAAGATGCTATGCGGGCAGCGGATAGTCTGAGCCTGTAACATGGACAAAGGCAATTCGATTGGCTGTCCCTGCGATCTTCTGCAAAGCCACCGGTAAAAAAAGTAGCCAATTTTTTGACGAGTCAAGCTTCCTTCTCTCATCGCATTCTAAAAATGGCCCACGATAACGTTTGGAACTCACGCCCCCGTCAGTTTGGTAAGGGCTCCCGTCAGTGGTAAGTTACCGTATTTTTTTAGGCAAAATGTTTTATCCATTGGTCCTAACATTATGGGTAGCCGCGTCTGCGCCCACCGCGCTGGTTTGATCCGCAAGTACAACTTGAACATCTGCCGTCAGTGCTTCCGTGAATACGCCAACGATATCGGTTTCCACAAGGTAAAGTAGTCTATGAGCTGGTTTCTTGCATGGTGCTGACCTATATGATTTTTCGTATATAGTACCGTTAAAGGGGACGTAGCTATGTAGTTAAAGTGGAAGGTCGTTATTTTTTTGTTTAAATCAATAATCCATCGGACGCTTGTGCTGCTTCACTGTACAGTTTTACTTTGCAAAACATCGAGGATGGAATGACAACGTTTTTGATGAAGAGTGGCTTTGGGCGTCCTGTTGATTATTGGGAGCACTTGGTTTATTGGTTATCTCGACACTATTAATAGCTTGAATCACCACGTAACATGCAGTATATGCTAGGAATTGCTACTTACCGCTAAATGTTGCATTCATATTGACATGTTGCGTAATTAAACTGCTATTTATTCTTGCAAAAGCAACGTAACATCTTTACAGGCGGATGACTACGTTCTGCGGCGCAAGGACAAGCATATGCACCGCATTTCCAAGTTTGTCTTGTCTCTCGACCACTTGATTCAGTGTAGCATTGATTTGCTTCAACGGTTTTAATATCGCCTCATTAACGTCTTGATTCATGGCTTGAGTACGTTGGGTTGCCTGAGCTGGAGGATGTTCTATCCGTATGTCGCTTCCACTGCGTCCTAATTACATGTTTCATGAAATGCTTAGGTGCTCTTGTTTATAGTGTAGCCGTTGTGATCTGGACCGCTGGTTGTCTTACTTGAGATGGAATGGACAATACTTGCTGAGTTGATGAGCCTTGCTGGGTGGTCTGTGTATTACGTCCTTCGTTTATAGCGTTACTGGGCGAATGAGATGATACCTCGTTCGCAAAGGTAACGGTATGCCGTTGCTTCGAGGCATTACTAGATTCGACTGCCTCACTTGTTGTGATGGCGATGGATCTTCCTATTCGGTCTGTACGACCGGCACATGTTGCCCTTGGTTCGTCGCATTAATAGATGCGGTAGGCGAGATCAATTGAGGCGGTGTGCTTGCTTCTGCCGTTACGAGCTAATTTTGACAGTTTGCACTTTACCACCTGCAACTTCACGTATAGTATCTCGTGGAACCTTTGCAATATTTTCGCATACTGCAGGAGCAAAGACACGAGGCTTTCTTCCACACCCTATTTTTGCAGAGCCTTGCGGAAATCCTCTCGGGACCCGTTGAGAGTTATCTGTGTATCCAGGGCCTTCGTAGAGCTGTTCTCGTACACCTTCCTCACCACACTTATGTTTGCACCTTCTATGTACGTTTCTACGTTTCGCTTTCTATATTTTTCTTTTATAATTGCAATCTGAGATATGGTTGGTTGACCATGCGAATAACGCGCCATAAAAAAAAGAAATTATCTTTATATCAAAATCCTTGTCGTGTACAAGTGATCTCCGTTGTCTATCACAGCGACAAGCGGACCAGTCTGAAGTCTTCCTGGGAGCTTTTGTCGTTCCTGCTGTTATTCCCTTTGTGTATCGCCTACGCATCAGAAAAAGCATTCTTAACCCTTGCTTTGCTTAGATCTTGCCTATTAAAGATCTTATCGCAAAGCATGCAAGTGCATTTTAATAGTGAACTTGATGTTGCCCTTGTCGAGTAAACCATTTTACTTTTTAATCGCAATTCAGCATATATAAAGTAGATGCTTGCTATGTACTGTAACTTGATATTCGAGTATTCGGAAATAATTTGAGAAGCTTACCAAGTTCTGGGAAGCATCCGCTTTTCTCACGCACGACACGAACTTGGGTTATGTTTTTTCGTATCATCTAATAGCGTGGCAACCATGACGTATTCCTTCCATTATGCAACTATAATGCTTCGTTGAGGGGTCGATGAAACATATATGCCCTTGTAACCACAGCAAAGACCCCCGTCGACGTGCCGAAATAAAAACCGTTCGTTGTGGAATGGCATGGCTCTTGAACTTTACATTCTCTTTTGTTCAGTATGGACAGCTACGGAAACATTTATCCATTGACCAACCCGCTTCTTTTGGGAACTTCAGCATTCGCAGTTGTAAGACATAAAATATCTATTTGTGGACTAGGGTTCTCAAACATACAAACAAATGTGTAGGCAGGATGGCTAATTGCCTTTATCGGTGCTTGTGTTGCTGCCATGCATGGTGTGACATGGTGGATCATCATCTTTGAGCTATTCTTTACTGTGGGTATAGTGGTAGCAATAGGAGTAGCGGGATTTGGTCCTCATCGTGGCATGGTAAAGTATACTTTGTTTTTCAATAACAAAGCACCTTCATTAAAACACTGATATTAGCTTTTGACGCTACTGGCAATCAGCATTGTCTATCTCACCTATGGTATTCCGATCGTGTACTATGAGAATAGCAGTGGTGCCAAGGCATGCTTGGGTGGTTTGATCATCCTGATCATCATGCAATATTTCTGGGTCTTCCTGCTTGGCTGTTCTGAAGAATCTAAACTGTACTCGCTCTTCTATGGTGGTCGCCATGGTGGTGGCTTGCCACGGGTCAATCCTCCCATGATCCAACGCAACTTTATCCACCCTCAACGCAAGGAAAACCCTTTGCCACCCATCGGAAGTAACCACCAAACCCCGGCAAACAATTCGCCCATCCCCCAGGAGCATCAACAACCCCAAAATTTCCCAACTGCCACAGCTCTGCACTCGTGTAAGTATTTGCACTGAAGTTCGAATGATGAAATGGATCACCTAACTTTCTACTACAGATCAAGCAAACCCTGATGATCCCAACGAATTGAGCTTCTCCAAGGATGAATCACTCGAGATTCTCGACAAGAAGGGCAACTGGTGGCAAGCAAAGAAGCAAGACGGTAGCGTGGGCATTGTTCCCAGCAACTACGTAAGTCGGATAGATTATCGAAGCTTCTATGTGTTTGTTTTGCTCACGATAGCTTCTCTTGCCCTAGTTTTCTTCTTAAACGTCTTGCTCATGCTTTCATGTTGGCTTTCCCTCTTTCTATATTGTGTACTCCCTAGATAATCTGTAATAAAAGAAGCTGCCCTCCGACGCAGATTTATTTAATGACTATAATCACTCAGATTTAACTTTTTGCGTAGATGGAATGCCTAATAGTGTAGTAGCTGTGATGCCAGCCATAATGGCTGCTCCCACGCCATAACATCGTGCTGGGCCTGCAAGCCAATAGAATCCGCAAGCTGAAACGGGGCCCAACGCACGTCCCAATTGTCCGGAACTTCGAAATTCACCGAGTGCTCGACCTTTTGCTAGCAGGGGATGGGCTTTTTCATCGTTGTCATCTTGACATTGGAGACTTGCCATTCCAGTGAGGCAGTTTACAACAGTACCAGTAGTCAATGCAAGACATGAAACGCCGAAATAAAGCCATCTTATAGCGTGAGCACTCGATACCATCATCGCCAGCGACGATAAACCGATTGTACAGGCGGCCATTCCTTGCAAAACTAACTTCTTTTCTCCCAAACGCTGCACTTGTCGTCGGACATAGCCGCCTTGGAGCAGGGCCGACAAGATGCCCATGTAGCCGAGAAGCTTTCCTTGCTGCATATTGGAATAATCCAACACGTCAAATGTCAGGAATACAAGGGTAAATTCCATGCCGGAAAACAGAAACAAATGCAGGCAGTGGATCAGTTTGAGCCGTCGCAAATTGCCGATGCGCTGTTCGATTGAATCCCCAACAGTCGTGTCGTCCAAATTTTCTGCCTTGGTGCTCTTTTTTATCACAAGCTGCTTTGTTTCGGGTAACCGACAGTAGATGTAAACTGTCTCGATGGTCAACAGAAGCAAGGCCGCGATGGCAGGCATGGAGTAAGGGTAGATGCCGGTCGCTGCTGGATACACTTTGCTAAGATCAACTTTGGCGAACCAAGCGCCGATTCCTGGCCCGATGGTGAAGGCCGTTGCGAATGCGATGCCCACGAGGGCCTAGAAATTTTAATCAGATAAGAGAAATCCCACCAAAATGCCACATATTACCAGGTTACGCGATCGCTTTTCGGGTGGGGTGACATCGGATATGATGGCAATGCTGAGTTGAACGTTTCCTTCGCTCAAGCCAGCGACAACGCGTGCCAGCAGGAACATTGTAAACGAGCGAGCAAAGATCCAGATACCCGTAGACAGCAAGTTTCCAATCTGTGAAAAAAAAACCCCCAATCAGCCACATCACCGCGACGTCCACTTTCGGATCACGTACCATGGTGTAAAGGAGAACTTTTCGCCGTCCGAAGCGATCACTAGCTCGGCCAATAATTGGGGAGACGAAAAACTGAAGAAGCGAGAACAAGGAGCCTAGGAGCCCGCCCAGGAACACAGTGTCCCATTTGTCACCACGGCCACCACCGGATATCAAGTGCTTGTATTGCTCCATGATCTGTAATGCATATCCGAGAAGTGTTTCCTGAACAGAAAATTGCCTTGTCAATAACGGATTAATTCGACAATAACAAGAACTGCCAAACCTTGTTCCCTGCCTCTTCCTGTCTGTAATAATTCAACAGGCGAGGGAACAGTGGGAGAATTAGCGTAAATGCCAGCAAATCAATGAGGAGGGCGGTAACGACGGTGAACACGATTCCGCCTTTTGCCGCAGGCGCAGATTGAGTTGTCATTGCTTGTCTTGTAAAATCCCTAGGCTGGAAAGAGCGATTCCAAAATCAACTGACGGCTCTTTATATAAGCCGGGAACTAGTATGTTTTTTCCAGAACTTTTTTTTGTATGTAGCGAAACTCAGAGTAACCCGTTCATTTTTTTTTTTTGAAGCATAGCATGATGTGTTACCTAGGTTACCTTTACGTGGAGCGCCACTGATTGGTCAAGCTGGCGTCAGTCTCCCTGGATTGGGCAAACTGTTGCGTTACACATAAAAGATGTACGTTTTACCGCTTCCACTCGACGAATCAATCATCGTGTCCAGAAAATTTGTCAGTATTAAACTCTCGAATGTTCCCAAGAACTAGTAGTGACGGGACGTCATTCCTTTACCCTGTGTACCCCAGAGAACAAGTATCCAAACCCCATTACAAGCTAGAGATATTGGTTTACATTCCCACTTGTCCACCGTACCTCAGCGACGCATAGGGACCAGTTGAAAGTTTTAGTAGAGTTGAGGCGCAATAACACTTTATTCCGGGAGTACCTGTTGCTCTGCATGAAAGTTTTAACGGTTATGAGGGCGCCTCAAACTTTTTCCATACTAAAATAAATATTACGGGGATAGTTGTTACGAGCAGCGCAGAAAAGAAAAAGAGGTTACTCACTCTCCCTATGCAGCTCATCCCTCTACACCACTTCTTCCGTATTACTTCCGAATAATAAAAGCGACGTAGCCGCGGTTTTGCAATAGAGTATTCATGAAATATATCCAAGACCAGTGCCACTCTAGGAAAAATAATAGCACGGCAGGTGATTGGCTGACAACAGCTAAAGCAAACGTCACGGCGCTCCCTGACTACCACAAAATTGTTTACCGGTAATCCAAGCTGCAAGCGTAACATTAGAACAAAATGGCTTCTGGTTTCGGTTTGAATGGCGGTAAAACATTTGACTTTATAATTATACGACCACTCGGAGACACTAATTACGAAAATCAGGCCGTGGCCGATGCTTCCACTTTTGGCAGGAATTCAACAAATGCTATGCTGGCGCCGATTTCCCTCAACAATGCAATGCTCAACGTGACGATTATATGGAATGCCTCCATCACACCAAAGAGGTACCAATACGCGACAAACGAACGCGAGAGGGTTATTTTCTCCTGAAGAACACATATAACTGATCGCGTTTATTTTCTCTCCTTTGCCAGTTTGCACGTGTCGCACATATTAAGGCTGAAGAATTGAAGCAGGCCGAAAAGAAGTCCAAGCTGAAGGATGCGGCCAATGCTGCAGCCACATCGAACTTGCCTCGATTGAACATTATTGACAACAAGCAGGTTGAAAGTAAAGCATAACGTGAATAATAAAACGGATGGCGATCCATAGACAAAGCACACAGACAGACAAATATACACACAATAGTAAAGACAGGATGTGCGGTTTCAAGTTTGTTGGGTCGACGATAAAGCGGGCCGTATCCAAGAATTAGTAACTGTGGACGATCAGAATCACCATGACGATGTTGGTTATGTAGCAACGGCCCGAGTCAGAATTAGGCGCCCGCTGTGAAATAATCACCCAAAGCGCAGGCGCCAATGCCTTTGTGCTTGAAAAAGTATATGCCTTCATTACCAGGCTAAACATTTCCAGGGTTGTCATTTCCCTCCTCCGTGTCACCCTTTCTCTTCATCCAGAACGATTAGCGGTAAAGCCCCCTCCTTCGAGCTCGAACGCTAGCACGGCTTCTTTGCTGATTGCATTGTAGTTTCAATCATCTATAATCCTTTCCAGGCTTCACACTTGAACAAATCAGGCATTGTCCAGTCTCATCTATAAGAGATTTGCCGAACAACCGCTGCATTGCTCTCCAACTATCACTGCTTAATACTCTGCGTAGTTTTTTATTTCTAAAAGGTAAATACATCATGTGCTAGTGCATATGAAAATGCATAACACACATGATATATAGTAAAACCATGTATTCTCGATCACCTCCGTTTGGTGGCGGGAAGCGGTCGCTTATCAATCCTCCGACGTACATCGAATACAAGGGCGCCCGGTTCTTGATCGTCGATGCGCCCAGCAACAATAATCTGCCGCTGTACATAGAGGTAAGGCTCTTTTTATTGCGCTTGATTCGGAAACAAAGCCCCCCTCATCTATGCATATAAGGAATTCAACCGATGGAACGTGAGTGACGTGGTCCGGTGCTGCTACGCCACCTACTCACCGGCATTGTTGGAAGAGAAGGGCATCCAGGTGCATGACTGGGTGTTTGGCGACGGCGAAGCACCACCGGCCCACATAGTCGAGGCCTGGCTGAATCTGATTGATGCGCGGTTTCCCGAGCAACGGGCGGATGATGCGTCTGCACCGTGCATTGCAACCCATTGCGTAGCGGGTTTAGGAAGGTAATCGGATGATTTGCTGCATACACAAAAGACGTGCCCGTTTGACCTTTCCCGATGTAGAGCACCGGTATTGGTTGCCATTGCGTTGATTGAGCTGGGAATGCCGGCATTGGATGCTGTTGCGTATATCCGTGAACGACGGCGGGGCGCAATCAACAACAAGCAGCTCAAGTATATTGAGCTGTACAAGCGACGATCAAAGAGCAAGTGTATCATCAGTTAAGAATCTTGTTTTTCTCTTTTCAATTACCATAGAAATAGAATGCCCTTCCCTCACACGCCGTCATTTTTTTTCGATTCCCCTTCTTCGCCTATTGTACTTCTTTTTTTTTCTCCCGCAATGCCAACATGCGTAGAATGTGGTGCAGCAGTCCGGGATCTATATACACAATACAGTAAAGATAATATTCGTTTGACATCATGTGCAAGTAAAAACATACCACTGGTCGAATCGCCTCTCCGTGCTAATGCCGCGCCAATCTATATAGGAGAAATGCAATCGATTCGCCGACAAGTACATTGAGCATGATTTTGTGATTATATTCATCGACATGTTGCTGCTCAAGCCTCAAGTGTACCGTCACTTGCTGCTCAATCGCATTACACAGTCGGGAAATGGCATTGAGGTGAGAAGAATAGGAAGAAGTTCGTGTCCGCGCCTATATTTAACTTCTTTAAATAGCCACACGTATCCCGTTTCGCCATATTACTAATACTGTTCGAAGTCTGCAAGTATCGTGTTGTTAATCCCCGGCAAGCGTAGCGTCTAAATGTAATACGGGCAGATATCAAGTGGTTCCGCCTTGAAACGTACTACGCCGACTACAATTCTACCTTCGCACCGCGCCCACTTTATCATCAGTACCTTTATATACTTGCACTATGTGTTTTCGGTAAGCAATAATCCAAATCTAGACACAAAGAACGATAGCGTTTACATGCAGCGGATACAGAGTTTGTAGCATTCCATGCGTTCATACGTCTGGCAATTCAGCTTTTATTACCTTGGTCCCGAAACGTTAGGTGCGTTTTTGGTTAAATAAACACATAAAGTTCAGTTTCGTAACCGTGGGAACTAGGTACAACTACGTTGCTATGGCACTTGTCATATCGAGCTTTGGTAAGATGCTGCTTATATTGATGGTGATATGGGACTACAAGCAACTCGAGTACTCTTGGCTGGTCGGATTGATTGTGCTGGCTTCCAATATCGAAGCTTTGTCAGGTACGTC
This sequence comes from Fennellomyces sp. T-0311, assembly GCA_025266875.1. Classification (NCBI taxonomy): domain Eukaryota; kingdom Fungi; phylum Mucoromycota; class Mucoromycetes; order Mucorales; family Lichtheimiaceae; genus Fennellomyces; species Fennellomyces sp. T-0311. The sequence continues at coordinate 720,370 of JALLLT010000020.1, forward strand.
GAAAAGATCTTTGGAACCACGACTCACTGTCTATAAAGTATATTTAGACATATCCTACCCACGTGTTTTTGTTATAATGCTCATCGGGATCATTGGGAAATTCATGGCGCAATTTGCATTTACGTTTGTGGATGGCGTGAACGACCATACCATATGGATTAGCCTTTGATCCGACCAGCCGGGCATTGAACTGCTGAATAATCTAATCGCTGTGTGTCACAAAATTCGGACGGAAATAAAGTCATCATCGGTTTTTTTTCTTTTTCTCTTCCTAGACCAATTTTTTTTCTGGCTAAATAATGAAACACAATGATGATTCGTTATCCACGGTAAACGCTAATAACCAGCAAACACCCAATCCGATCGACAACGAGTCCGATCAGCGCAGCAATAATGCGGATGTTGAGGATGGTATGGGGGTAGAAGAACGAACGGTCGCAGATCAATTGCGAGATGACGACGAAAAGAAAAGCTATGGTCATCGAATCTCAAACTTTCTTGGTACTCCCGCATTTGCCGCAATTATGGTGATGGGAGGTGGCACGGCTGTAGCGTTCCAAGCAGGTATATTAGTCGGAAAGCCTTGTGGATATACAAGATGTGTGTGACTCATAACGTAACATGACGGCCCTAGGATTTAATGCCGCTATGCGAGAAGCTGGTGGTCGATCTTTCTCATCACTAGCAAACTTTCTTATTGGATTGGGTGCAACCATACTAGCATTATCTTTCGACGTCTTTGTTTTAAAATCACCTCCTCCAAGATACACTCGCTTAAAAGGTAATATATATAAGGAGCAATCAGGTACACAGAAGCTGATCATCCCCAAAAATGTCACAGAGGCACCATGGTACGCCTGGATAGGTAAATGGAGATAAAGTTATCTAAAGTGAGTGCTTATCAGTCGCAATAGGTGGTATCTTGGGAACATATTATGTTATTGTCAATATCTTTCTGGTGACCGTTATGGGAGCTGGAACTGTACTTAGTGTTTTTGTGTGCTCTCAGGTAAACAATGCGAGAAATTACTTTTCACGGATTGCACTGAAAGGGCAAAATTATAGGTAATTACTGCGTGTTTGATGGATCATTTTTCCATTACGGGCATCACCAAGCGACCATATACCATTTGGCGAATCCTTGCGTCCTTAGGGCTGATAGGCTGTGTAGCTGTTATCACCATATTTTAGGCTTTTATCTAATTCTGGGGACGGGACGAGATTTGCTTCGTGAGAAAGTATATCCCGATGTAGTACAAGATATAACTAGAAAAGTGATACAATTGTTTTTTATTTGGCTTTCATGTTTTTTAACCTAATATATACATATATGTATTCATTCTCATAATTGCTTATATCAATAGTCCTTTTAGTTCGTGGCAGCGAATTATATGCTGGAGAGTAGTGTTTGTTTAGATACTTTGAAGGCAATTAAGAAGCAATACGATCAGCGTTGATGCGTTTGGAAGTATAAGACCAGGACTTGAAGTTCGGACGGGCAGACCGGCGGACCGACCGATTGGGACCGAACTTGACAGGTTTCCGCCAGAGATATTGGCTCAAATAGAGGTGTCGGAACTGAATGGCTCTGGATGCGGTACCGATCGACTGTCGGGTACCGAACATACTTCGTAGATCGAGTTGTACATTGAATGATCAATGAAGCTGAATATAGATGATGCATGGAAGGTCAACGATATCAAGTTCAACTATGCCCAAAATGCTTGCGCTGCCGTTTTGAAGAGGATAATTGCACGTCGTACAAAGCAAAGGGGTGAGACCAATGTAATCCTGTAACGGCCGGTTCTGCTTTTAAACACATGCTTACTTTGTTTCTCGAAAATATTCATTTCGTTTGTAGGATTCATTGCGACTTTATTATAATCTTGTACCCTCTAATCATGTTCAGCAATAAGCGATCGTAACCTAGATCAGTTGCTACGCCCATCGACAACTCCGTCCACTGCACAGTCATACCGGTCAGGTCACCTTTTTTATCCATCCCTGAATTTTCGGGTACGGCCCGAACAGTGATATTATTGCTACTTTGTCATGGAGCCTGTGGACATTAATCATGCCTGCTCACAGCGCCATGATTCAACTGACTGGAGCAAAATGGTTTTCTGATTTCCTTCTTCAGGGTCGCCGAACGCCCCTGTAGTTTGTGCCAGGCGATGATTTTGAATGGCCAGTAGAGAAACTTATCACGCGTTATCAGACTATACGTGTCATGGCACGTACACAATCACTAACAGAGAAGTATGTAACTTGCTAATATAAAGACCATCGACTTTGTGATAACAGAGGACGCATACCTTGAACGTTTTCAGTTTGCATTTAATTGGAAGTTCGAAATGCCAATGCAAAAATTACGACTATTGTATAATCTCCATAGTATTCGATTCTTGGATAAGGGCCGACTTAGGATCGCCGATGGCCGCGGTCCACGCCTGTCACGGGCCTTAGATGTGCTGGATAAAAAAAATGATATCTATCTGCCGATACGTCGGCAATATCTCTTCCTCATGGAATACCATTACCACTCGGTTTTCGATGCAATGTTCAATCTCAAGATCTCCAATGCCACCAGACTCATCATCATTCACTTCACTACGTTTGGAAAGCCCATTAGGCCAAGGCCTTGGGTGATCCACCTTTCCTATTCAAACTCGCCACAAAATTGATACACAAGTCTACGCTCAGAAAAGTAGCATATACCAACATAGATAAGTTTAATATTGCCAACTTGTGAGCATCAAAGTGATTATGTAAACCGCTCACTGTACTATACACGGAAATAAAACTCGTATATTGTTTGCCCTAATGAAATGACTAGAAAAACCAACGGCCTATACCTATTCCAAGCACTATGTAGGACAGGTTACGAATGATTTAGAAAGATCGACCGCTTCAGAACAGGAGGGAACAAGAGGAGTATCCAAGCGCTGAAACCTCAGCCATTATCATGTTGACAAAAATCCAGAATGAAATTGAGGCAATCCTTGGAAGAAGCAAGGACGAAAACGTATTTCGCTCGTCAACCCGGCATTTGTCGATGAAGCACCGATAATAAATCAAAAGCAAAGGTCGCTTTGGATACATTGCTCTTGTGATACAGTTTTACAACAAACGCTGAAGAAACTTTTCGTGATGTTATTAATAAAAGCGAGAGTTGTATCGAAAAGGAAGTGGACGCAGATAGAGAATACCGTCGTTGAATGACCCAATATGTTGATTGTGCGGTTGTCGGTATATTATTGTGTTAGAGACAATCAGACAGCCGCCTTCTGAAGATTGACATACAAGCCGTGCTATTATTGAGTTTTAAGAGAGACAAGAATATATATTTGTCGTGGAAAGGCTATCTTCGAAAATTAAAGAGCATTTTAATTTCTAACCTGGAAGTGTTTTATCGGGACGACCTAAGTATTCATTCTGTGGTGACAGTACATTGAATTTTGACATCAACTTGTGCGGTGGTAAAAGCAATGACATGGCTTGAATACAAGTGATTTGATTTATCAATAGTCCATGCCAATCAATAGTTACAGCTATTGTACTACATGTACAATGGATATTATAATTAAAGGAGAAAAAGAACTGGATGCTAAAGCTTTCTGCTCAAATGATAGGCTCCAAGACAACCAAACCCGTTAAAATTATCTTAATTTTATACTGCAAATAACCATCAAGGTTGTCCAGCCAGGCCTCGGCTCAAAAGTCTACGGTGACACGAAGAAAATAAGTTTTCACAGCTCTTGTTCGACCAAAATAACTTTTTTCGAGATCCATTTTGTGTTACCCACAACGTTTCTTCCTATCTTCTTCCTTACCCCTCCAACCTGCCTTTTTTTTCACCTGGTAGATTTTTTTAGAAATGATATCTGTCTTACTATCATTTACACCTTGCACATCTCTACCGCAAGGAAGAGACCTTATACTTAAAGGAGAGGTTTAATGCTTTCCACAATACATTTTCAACTTTTCGACTATATTCTCTATTGCATTAGTAGCTATGATCTACAATATAGAGTGTCAAAATTAATAATATAATAGCAACTGCCGATACACGTCCATGTCTTGGTCAAAGACATACTTTCACACATACACTTTGCCTTTTACCATCTCCATTCATACTGAAATGTTTAAGCGGGGCCAATCACGGCAGTTTGCCTGGACCAGATGAAGGAACGTACAACAGACATTCTCAGATACAAATACAATGAATCAGTTTGTACAGCAGTGTATATCTTTTTTGTGTCTTTCAATGAGGATGCAGCATACAAGCGTAATATCAAATGCTGTTCACTGACCAAAAAATTGAGACGTGTTGCCATCATTGAGATTACTGGAATCCCAATAATAGTACGTATAGTATTTTTAGTGAGTTCTTGCACATCCGTTTATTGAACGTGCGGAGGTAACTGTTCTACTTTAGGCGTTTATGTAATAAAGGTAATTCGGGGAGTTTCTTTTGTGATCAAGTGTGGAGAAAGTGTGTCCCGACGTAGCACAAGATGCGACTAAGAAAATAGATACGTTCGTTATTTGAGCTTTATGCCCTTTCCTTTTCTACCTAATATACAGCAATGCGTTCATTCACTTCTTCCTCTTCCTCTTCTTCTAGTTCTTTATCAACGACATTCACCGTTCGTGCCAGTGAATCAGAAGTAAACGATAACGAGCAAACGATTAACAGTGGCGCGACAGCAACAACAAACAACCTTCAGACTCGGCAAATTCAGGAGGAAGAAAGTATCCACATTGATGTTTCACCGGAACAAGGACCTAAAACAAATATATTCAATGAATCGAACCGTAAACGGATATTCGAACATCCATTATTTGCAACTCTATTGCTTGTGGGAGCCGGTACGGCCGTAGCGTTTCAATCAGGTTTGAAGGAAAAAAGTATATCCCTGAACGTACACGCCTCCCTAATTGAGAGAGTAACCTTAAAGGAATGAATGCTGCCATGAGAGCCGCTGCAGGTCGAGCTTTTTCATCCGTTGTTAATTTCGCGTCAGGAACCTTGGGTTGCCTTTTACTATTTGTGCTGGATCTCCTTATTCTCAAGACCCCTCCTCCGCGGCTAAGCCTTCCAAAAGGTATGTGAAGGTCCTGATGGTGAGAGGATGCGTAGACTAGGTTAGGGTTTAGAGGGAGAATGTTCTGAAGTCTAAAAAACGTATATCCTTCCCCCTTCCAGAGACACCATGGTACTCATGGATGGGTGCGTGCAGGTCAACGCATTGTTATGCAGGAATTCCAGACTAACGAGAGATTAGGTGGTATCTTGGGGACTTATTATATTATTATCAATATCTTTTTAGTGCCTGTCCACGGAGCAGGAACTGTTCTAAGTATATTTGTATGCGCACAGGTACCGCGGATTTAAAAACAGCTGAAAAATTTCTGTATATTTACTATTTACGTGCATGAAAACAGGTGATAGCAGCTGGAATCATGGACCACTGGGCCCTAACAGGGATAAAGAAGCGACGGTACTCGGTATGGAGAATCCTAGCATCCTTGGGACTGATAGGGTGCGTCGCTGTAATCACCTTGTTTTAGAAAAAATAAAGCAATGGGGGTTGTGGAGGGATGCCGGATAACAGGAAAATCGAAAATACATCAGCCAATCGAGAAAGTTCCACATGTTCGGTTTTGTTGTTCATTTGAAGATGTAAAAGTGGACGTACATATTTGGCTGGATCGCGATTATGTATTGCCAACTCCCTGAATTGCTTATCCCCAAATTTGTACATACAGACAACCCAAAATTCGGCTTAGTTTTTTTCCCGAATGTGTTATTCATCTTCAACTTCAACTATACGGTTGGTTACAAAGACGGGCGCGTCTGTTGGTTTGCTTCCGCATATTCGCTGGCCATTGTTATCGCGTGGATAGCTGATTTCGCTATTGACAAACTTGACTCGATTCGAAGAAGCGTCGTTTTTAGGTTTGGCCTGCACTTGAATGATCGGATAGTGAATGATGCGTGGATGTTGCGCCGCCCCATTACTGCTTTTTGATCGATCGGTACTTTCGAGTAGAAAGCCTTGCGATTGAATTGTCAGTGATCCTTTTCGTAGCAATTTCGAGTAATCTAGCAATAGTGTAACGTGAGAAAAAAAAATCAACGCTTGTAACGCATCCAATCAAAATTTCAAGCCGTACGCAAACCACAGGCATTGCAAAGAGTCCTAGCGCCGTCAGGACCTCTGCGCCATTCAGGTGTTTCTGTTGTGTGACAGGAATGACATCGCTGACCAGCTGTACTCCGTTTCTATCGTTACAGATTAGTAAAAGCTGCTGTTGAATGGCAACAAAATGACATACGGCTCTCCGTTTGATCCTCGGCCTGAGACTATCTGAATCGGATCGCGACGAGCGAGTTAATGCAGCCTCCGACTCCTCAGCCTAATTTTTTCGCAAAAAATAAAGGGGGTGGAGTTCGAATGGGTTTTAGTACCTGAATGACACACAGATCGAGAGAAAGGGTGGGGGGAGAAAGAATGGGGGATTTGAAATTATACCTCAGTTATCACCGCGCTTCCATTATCAGTCATTCTTGCTGGTCGCTTCTTTTGCTGCTCCTGCAGAGTCCCTAATGATGATAGCAGCTCTCGTGCTGTCTGTGCTGCTGTGTGCAGTAGGTTCTGTCGATCAATTTCAGATCTCGATTGCTCCCTACACCGATCCAGATTGTTGCAAAGCGTGGTACACTTGCTGATGATCTATATTGGTTGATAATGATTGCATCGTCAGCTTTTTTTTGTGCTGTTATGGAAACGGGCATTGATATTAAAAATTACATTGGTGATGTCGTTAATGTTGGTTCCTGGTCGTGGTAGTGGCGTTTCCGTGTCATGTATCGATAAATTATCTACAAGGACGTCCGGCTCGACCGAAGTCGTTTGTGGGTATCTAATTTTTGGTAATCGTACATCTGATGCGGTGTTGTATGAATCGGATACGGGTGGAAGAAGGACTCGACTATTAGCGATTGCCGAGACTGAATTTCTAAAGTGTTGAAATGCGCAAAGGTCAGGTCGAATGGCAGAGAAGCTTTTGGAATCAAAAGTCAAAACCAACCGTACAGTGTTTGACCATAAGGGTCGGCAGGTGGCGGTGGGGCGGTATAAACCTCAAGCTCTTCGCTGGGGCCAGTGCACAGCTGTGAAATATCCATGCAAATAAAATATATATAGGACGGGAAAAGAGGCGAAAAAGGAACGACCTTGTCCAAGCTTGATTTTAGCAGTCATCTCGAGGCAAACGTGTGCCCTTCTTACCATTGATATTGGAACTCCTTGCCATATTCTTCATATGCATGGTTATCCGTTGATGCAGCTTTCCTTTGATTACCAATCGAACAAACAGAGTCGATCCAAAAACTCGTTTCCTGTTACCCACCAAGCAACGATTTCAGCTTCAGCGTATCCTCGGCCCGCTTCCTCTTGTTTGGCTACTCGTGCATAAAACACACTATAAAGGTGTACCTCGGGTACTTTCTGGAAGAAGTTTGGCTATTTCGGGTACACTTATATAGTAAAAATCAAAAGATGCCCATGAGTAATAAGATTAGTTTAATATTGATCTACCTTATCTGCAATATGTAGGGCATATGGTCGTCGTCGTATGACAGAAGCACCATCATTAAAGCTAGTGTCCTTCATCTTGACCGGCACATTTTAAGTTATTTCTTGAATAGATCGGAAAAAGATCCAGATCATTTCCACTATTGACTCCTTTCATCCTACATTTTCACGTTTGTGCGACAGCATTGAGCATTCATGCATCTTTTTTTCTCATTTACACTTTCACAAGGACGCATATCTGCGCATTGACGGGAAAATAGTTCCATGGTAAGGCGCACGCGTGGCCCTGGTTCAGACGCCAAGCTTACGCACTTTTGCATAGATACAGATAGGAATTAACTCTCGGCTTAATTTTTAGTGATACTTCGGTTGTGGAAGATGGCCTCAGATCATCTCGTTTTTGGGTGTGCATTAGTCATGTCTATTGATACATTAACTTATGTATATACAGACGCATACATGTGCAAGGAAGGTGGTTTTATATTCAGCGAGTCACAAGAGAAGATGAAACGCATTCGTTATCGTAGCTGACAACAGAGATTAGTCAAAACACACCACCCCAACCATCCGCAGCAAACACCACAACAAACCTGCAGCACCGGAGAAGCTCATTGAGCTAGGAATATTGTACTCGGTGGTTAATTGTTCTTGATGTTACCGGAACATTAAAGTTTGGCCTGGCATTGTGGCATGTGTGCTTATTCCAGCTTGAGGCTTGTCCAAGACTTGCCCTTCGTTTCTTACAGTGCGAATGCTACGGGTTGGCTCCTTGTCATTTTATCTTTAGTAATGTGTATACAAAAAATCACGAGTTGCGTGTCAGTCTGCTAAATATATGTCTGACAGCATCAATATAATGCGGAATTGATAGTGAAACGCGTGTAGCACAACACAAAGTGTATTAATTATCAGCTATTATGGGAAGAGTTAATACGTAACCAATTCTTTTGCCATGCCACTTTTATTGCTGGAGCCATTTTCTTGGCACCGATGGACCTTTACTTTTCCCATGTCGAGTTATATTGGACAATTTGACCCATTCTCTCAGATTGTAACAAGTAAGGGGTATAAAACTAAGGAATCTCGTTTTGAAAGTTATCCACAGGGGAAAACGTGTCCGATCTCGCCAGATAAAAGAAAAAAGGTAAAGCCAGTTCTGTCGTGGCCTTTGAACACGGACAGTTAAATCACTATGGAGACGATTTCTGCAAATTTCTGAGCTTTGCCGAAAGTAAGTCTAGTGGGAAAAGCAGCAGGTGAACGTGCAACCCAAATGTTGCTTAGACCCGTTGCTGTGGTAAAATCGATCAATACAGATGATAACAGCAGCAAAAAGATGGGCGCGAACCGATTTTCTACCATACAGCGATTGTGACGACATGATGCATAGGGCCTGTATGCCTTTTTTCTCTGGTGGTCTTTGGCCAGAGGCGGATAATATACTTGCAAGAATCCAGCCCCGGTTGTTTGGTTTTATCGCTTTGTGTGTGCGACACAAATTTGTTTGCATGGAGACCAGCGGTTGTTGCGGCACCATGTGTGATTTTTATGGGGGTGGAGGGCTTCCTTTGAGGAAAACTGTCATAATAGGATTGTTTGCATCATCGCAATAAGGCTGTCTCCTATTTTCCTGGCTCTCTCTTTTTCCTCTTTTCTTCTTTCCTATACCACACAACACACACACACACTTTTGCAATGGACAATTCGCGGCAATGGCAAACGTGCAACAACAGCGACACTTGCGAGCTTATGGACGGATTTGCGGTTTTCGTACAGCTTACGTTGGTTATGACGGCCCTGACTGCTCTTGGCATTAAGCGGTGGCGGGAACGACCCCGACGGCCTGTACGCATATGGTATCACATTCCTGCTGTTCCTCGAGATCCTTAAAAAGTATTAACTCTTAAATAAGGGCTCTGGACGTGAGCAAGCAATTTGTTGGCGCAGGGACCATCCACTTTTTAAATTTAGGCATCAGTTATCTAGCAGGCCGACCAGGCCATGGGCAGCCCCAGACGAACCTTTGTGTGTGGTACTTTTTGAGCCTGATGACTGATACCACAGTTGGCATCGCCATCTTGTGGTTCTGGCTCCGTGTGCTTGAATGGGCCTTGCACATGGGCGGTGTGTCCAATCTACAGCACTACGGACCGCCGCCCACTCGATCGATGATCCAGCAGTGGGCCAAACAAACTGGCGTGTTTGTATTGGCTGAGTTCATGATGAAGATCTGTATCTACGGCCTGTTTCAAGCTGTGCCTGCCATCTTTGATCTGGGCGACTGGGTGCTGCAATTGATAGGCAACGATGCCCATTATCAAGTGGTATTCGTCATGTTTGTGTAAGGCGCCTCCACCCCGTCGACGTGTCTTTTTGTGTTAACAGATGGATATAGATTCCCGCTGTTTATGAACGCTTTCCAGTTCTGCGTGATTGATACGATCATTAAGGGGGAGCAGCGCCACACTCCACCAGCAACATCTAAAAAGAACGAATCCACCGATTTTCATTCGATCGTTATTGTTCAACCCGCACATGAGGGCACCCCCTTATTGCCGTCAGCGTAAGGGAACGAGAGACACACATCACCTTATACATATACTATACTACACGGCCTCCTTTTCACTATCTTTTTGTATTTATCACCTGTACATATACTTTTCTGCCTTTCCATCTACACATAAAAGACTACAGAATGATCGACCTTGTTGTCGCAGTATAGAGACGCAATGCACGTTGATGATCCTGAACCAACCGCCTTGAAACTGGGAACTTTCCGGGCAAATGCCGAAGCCAAGTCAATTATGGAAATTTCCTACAGATCATCACATGCCTCTCCAAACGGTATACACTGAGTTATTTATTGTTCACTATTTTCGCCAGGAGTGCAGGGTCAATGCCAAGCGTGAAACTGTTTTGCTGCTCGGTTGCCGTTGGTACGAAGAAGAACCCAGCAACCAACACGAGGTAACTAAGCACCAGAATCGCGCCCTTAAAGTAATTGGACTTGCCCTCTTGATAGGTGTATGTCAGCAGAAACACGCTCAAAATCACAGCAATGACGTCCCAGTGAGGGAAGATGAGGCTGAACGTGTATCGTGCGATCTCCTCCTTTCCCCAATTATACCACAGCGAAAATGCCACCATGGCCGGGATTTGTAACAGGCACACCTGTAATGCATACGCAGAGCCAATCTCCATACTGAAACACAAGAAAAAGGCATATCAGCACGCCATCCGTTTTTCTCAAGTGTTATGCGTTACCTCAGTACAATGTTGCCGTGTATCGAGAAGCCAATGGCATTGGTGAATTCAGTGATATTGGGCACCAAGGCAAACAATGTCAAGCCCAGGAACTTTTCATCGAGCGCCATATCGGCCATGATCAAATCGACGGTATCGACCAAGATCTCAGCAATGATCGAGTACAGCAGCGTGCAAGCAAACAAAACTGTGAAACTCTTGGCTGTGCCCCACTCCGGTGCATCGTGGCCACCCACTTCTTCTTCCTCGTCTTCATCATTGGCTTGGATGAATCCCGGAGGTGGCGGTGGCATGGCACCATTGTCATGTGCTGGTGCTGCTGCTGCCCCTTCTGCATTGTGCACAGACATCATGCTTGGATCTATCAACTCCCCTTTTTAATAAATCCAAATACGACCGCCGGTCTATTATAACTTACCACTCTGGGTCCGTCGTTTGGTAAGCGAACCGTTGTCATCCTCATCCTCATCTGCCTGTTGCTGTTGCTGCTGCGACTGCGTGGTGAGATAAGACTGGAAGAGTCGCTGGTAATAGGCAAGATACGATTGCTGCTGTTGCTGTTGCGCGGTGGCATCTGAAGTGGGGCTCTTCCACACGACATCATTGTGTGTGTGCAAACTGAACACAAGACCAATGATATATGCCTGTCAATCAAATAAGTGAGCCTGACTGCGTATGCGTCAGATGAGCAAACGTACGGAGGGCAGGATAATGGCACATATCCACATGAACGGCTTGACGCTGTTCTGATACACGGGATCATGGGCTGGATCCAGCTGATCGTAATGGCATTGCGAACATGCGAAGCCGTCTTCGCCTTCGGGACAGCCAGCGCATTTCAATTCAAACTGAGAAGCGAGGTGTGTTGGTACACGCATCCGTTGTCACGCGGTCATATTCAACTTACCGAGCCGTACATCTGATAAAACAGCGTGGGGGCAAGTGCGCCAATGATGGCCAAAATAAGCATGGTTGCTGTCACCCCAGCGCTCTTGGCGTTAAACTTTTGCTCCTTGCGCTTGATGCCGCCGCTGACCATCGAGCATCCCGGCAACAGCAGCACGCCCACCAGAATACTTCCAATCAAAGAGCCCTCCACCAACGCACTTTTGCCGCCCATCAAGGCGATAGCGTACAGGATGATTTCGATGATACTACCAAAAGTGGCGTTGATGACAGAGCCGACGGCCATAGATGTCTGGGCGGATACGGAGCTGATGCCCATGCCAATAAAGTACGAGAGCGGGATGACGGATCCCAGGGAGAGCGTGAAAATGGCCATGGGAGAGGCAATCAGCGAGTCGGGGAAGTGGTGGCGGATGACATACTCATCGAATATAACAAACAGAACGAGCGAGATCAGGTTGATGAAGATGATGTTGACACCCTCATAGGTGTATTTGTAGTACTGGAAGCCGATGGCCTGGTACGTGCAGAGGAGAATGACCGTAGGCTTTCCACTGGGATGCACCCCGGTTGGGCTGGAATGGAAACGGAGTGTCAGTGGGTGCTGCATCAAATGGCGCACTAGCTTGTAATTGAGTTTCGCCATAGGGATCGTGATCACACACATCCAGCACACCGTCGATGCAATAAACAAAAGGGGTCCTTGCAAACCAAAGCGTCAGTATTTGCCGCGTATACTTACTACGGGAGCACACACGTACCAACAAGTGTCAAGTAGAAAAAGTAGTAGATCCATCCGGTCGGTCCGCTTGTCGCGACATGCACTATCCACTCCTTCCACGTCTGCTTGTGCTTGCTTTGCTTGGGAATTAGCAGCTCGGCCTCCTCGTCATGCTGCTGCAGATCATCGCCATCCACTACCCGCTCCACGTAGCGACCAAAGGGCCATAATAAATAGAACGACAGGCCGCTCATGACCATCCAGTACTTTCTGCCGTGCGGTGGTACAAGGCGTAACACAAGGGCGATGAGGATCATCACGATTGCCAGCCACCAGCCAAAGACGAGGGTCCACAGGATATTGCCCGGGTTCAGGAACAGGTGTTTCGATGAAGAAGGGTATAGATGCAGAGCGTGGTTGGCCCTGCGCACGACCGAGCGCGACTTGCGATACAGTGCGGGCTTCCATATCGGCATACCGAAAGGATGCTCCCGATTCATGGCCTGACAATCCGTAACTTTTAGAGACCGTAGTCTTAAAATCAGCGTACTCCTGCCAAAATACCTCTTGCTTGTCCTTCAGTGTCAATTCGTGATCTGCCGTATTGAACGACACGACATCGCGGTGGGATGGTCGGCGGCTTCGTTTGCGCCCGTTGGTGGCTGACCCAAGGCTTGCCAGGTCGTTGCTTACTGGTTCCTGGACATCGTCATGCTCACTTGCGCTGTCGCTGCTGGTGTTGCTACCGCTGTTACTGGCATCTTGGCCACCATGGCGACGTCGACTGCTGCGATTGCGTTGAATTGTGGGGCGTCGTTTGAGCGTGGACTTGCGGCGTCGCGCGCTTGTGCCTGCCTCCGTCGACCCGTACTGGCTTTTGTGAGAGGACGAGCTGGAGGAGGATTTCCGCCGTCCACTCGAATGGCTGTGGTGTATGGACGGCCTTCGCTCTTCTGACGAGTCCATAAGAAGACAAAGTTAGAAAGAAAGTCAATGCGGTAGAACGGGGGCGCAAGTATAAAAAAAGAGTCTCTTTTGCGGAGTTCCGTGTTGCTGAGCCTAACCGGAAGATACGTTCCGGCCTTGGAGAAACGGCATCGTTATTCGACGCTTATGGTATAAAGTGTCGCATCTTTTTTGATAGAATTAAGGCGCTGGCTCGTGTATCGAAACGCGTTGCGTGGCCGTAAGAGTGGTTTCATCGATCGCAAAAACGGTAAACGCGGTAGGACTTTCCGTTTATGCTGGGTAGCATTACACAACGACCCGTGAACAACCTTTTTTTTGTTGTATCATTGCCATGGTAAAACTACAGCACTTTTATATAGAAACATCCGCGATTGAAGCGGCGTATTTGTCGTGGTATCTCGAGTCATGAGCCGATGTGTATGGGCGGCCGTACAGATCTGTAAGTTGGAGAGTAGAGCGCTCGAAAGCGATCTTTTCCAAAAGCAGCGAGTGTACCCACTGCACCGCAAAAACACATCCGCTCCGATCAGCCTGCAGTGTTGTTATAATGTCAACAAGCAGCAACAGATTTCGATCAGCATGTCTCTCCATTTGGTAATGTTCTTTTTGCGTTTATGCGCCTCATGGGCTGTGGTACGTTACAATCGACAGGAGGCAGGGCATAAACTATCACATGATGTTTGCTTTATTGGCAACTAATCGAGTGGAGTAGACAGCTAAAAATGTCGTTATTACATTGCTTTGAGGATGTGAGAAAAAGGCTTTACGCAATACTCGAACTGCTTAAATAGGTCCATTATATCCTAATATCTGCAGACACCCCTCGGGTTACAGCATTTTGTAAAAACTTGAACCCCGGTTGCAGCAACCGCATGTTACCTTATGACAGGACATGTACTATGTGTGTGGCAAAGCCATAGAAGCAAAGTACCTACATTTGATGACAAGATATATAACATGACGACAAGGGATCCTCGGCTATTACAGATCGACCCGAGTTCTGGTAAAGTCATTCGTCATTTTGGTTTATAATGAGATGCAGAGTGTGATGATATAAAGAAGGGGGAGAGGGGAGGGAAACTGTTCGTGGCCGCCGATCTACTGATGCCGAAAGAAGAGCGCTGCCGTTCATCGACCTCTATCAGAAAGTGGACCAGGGCTTGTCGTTCTATCTATGTAGAAAACGGTGAATGGCCCCTTCCTGTCTCTTTGAATCTGTTCGGTATTTGGGACGGCCTCCCCCACAACATATACATCTAAAAAAAACTGACAGCGAAGGGGTATAAAGCGTCGCTCCTGGCTGACCCATATTTTTCTTCCCGCTCCCCTTGCTCTCCTATTTTCAAATATTGATTACAGCATGTGTCTTATTTTTATATCATACGCTTCTTTTTTTCCTTTATGTCGAATACCAACGACCTCGCTCGACTTTTCGACGACAATGAGCAGCGAGATAGTATTCAGAAAGCATGCGATATATTAAGCACTCGATTTAGCCAAGATCGACCGTACACTCAGCTTGGCCATCATCGACTGCTTGTCGTCAACCCATTCAAACAGCTCGATCTCTTGAACGACAGCGCGCTCCAGCATCATGCCAATCAAGGTTACAAGGGCCTGTCGGAGCAGTCCATGCATGATCCACATATATATGAATTCGCTACACGGGCATACTATATCATGCGTCGACGAACTGAAGATGTTGGAATCATTCTAACGTATGTAACACGTTTTTTTTGTCTTGTGGTTGCCTTATATAACTCTTGCGCCCCCCTTATATATATATATATATATATATATATATATATATGTACAGCGGGTTTACAGGATCCGGCAAGAGCACCACCCATCATCACCTATTGAACGAGTTATTGCACTTGTCAGCTCAAACACGTCGCGAAGAAAAACTTCGACGCTACGTTTTGAGTGCACAGACCATCATCGACTGTCTGAGTACTGGGGCAACGTCCGACAATGCAAATGCCTCCCATCTGCACCAATTCCAAACTCTGTATTTTAATGAGCGCGGCCGGATCCAGGGTATCTACACCGCAGTTTACTTGCTTGACAAGTTCCGTGTCACTCAAGGCGACGCCAACTATAGTCTCTTTTACCAACTCCTTGCGGGAACCAGTCAACAAGAAAAGCAAGCACTCCATATCAACCACACGGTCGATCATTTCGCCTATCTCAAAGATTCCTACGGACTTCGCAACGCCGGTTCTTGGACCAATGTGCAATCGCGCGACGAAGTAGCCTTCGGTGACTTTAAATCAGCGCTCAAAACATGCGGATTCAAAGCAAAGACGATTGCCCAGATCTGCCAATTGCTAGGCGCCATACTTCACTTGGGCAACATTCAGTTTGTCGGCAACAATCAGTCCTGCAAGATTAAAAACAAGGACACCTTGTCGTTGGTGGCTGCTGCGCTGGGGATAGCAACGGCCAAGCTAGAAGCGACGCTGACGCATAAGCTGAAGTTGCTCGGCAAGGAGTTTTGCACAGCATTTTTGACAGCGGATGGAGCTACAGTACAGCGCGATGCATTGGCGCGTACCTTGTATACCATCCTGGTGCTGTGGATCGTTGACGCTCTCAATAAGCATTACCCGGCAACAAATGATCAATGCATCAGTATCCTTGACAACGGTTTCGCGTCGACAGGCGGATTCACTGACTTGTGCGCGCACTTTTGCGCTGAACGGATCCACCAGTACATCATCACCAAATCACATCTCATGGACGCGCCTCCTCCAGCAAGTTCATCCTTGTCGGTGTATCTTGGCAACCATGGTTTAGTTTCAATTCTCAATCGGGAATCTGCGCGGTTACAGGCGTACGCTCTCGACGCGACCGATGCCAACTTTTTATCCTTGTTGGTAAAAAAGCAGCCGCATGTTGTCAGCAAGAAGCCAAACACCTTTGCAATTCAACACTTTGCTAGTTCCGTCGAGTACACTGCGGATGGCTTGCTCGAAAGCAACCTGGATGCTCTCTCGCCCGACTTTATCCTCCTGTTTCGCTACAGCTGTACCAACACATTTTTGCGTGAATTGTTCGAAAGTTCGGTATTGGTCACTGAAATGCATCCACGCGATGAGCGTACCATCATCAAAGCACAGTTACCCACTCGACCTATGCTTGGACAATGGCGACCGACTGATCCTGCACAAAAAGACAACAAGATGATGACGGTGATGGACCAAATGGTACATAGCATGGAGAGTCTGGTGGACCGACTCAAAAAGATGCAACTCTTCGAAGTGATCCATATCCGGCCCAACAACGAGCAAAAGCCGGATTTATTCGATCCTGCCGTCGTCATGCAACAGCTTGGTACGCACAGAATCGCCGATAAGGCCAAATTGGATCCAATGTACAGCTACGAATTCGGTGACTTTTTATCACGATATCATTATCTGATGAGAATGCTGCCGTTTGACGAAGAGAACCATGAGGACGAAAGGATGAAAATAACAAAACTGATCCATGTGATGCAGTGGACAAAAGAGCAGGCCGAAATGGGCAAGACGTGCATCTGGATTGCGTTTGACGTTTGGCGGGATTTGGAAAATCATCTCAGAATGCTCGAAAAGGAACAACGCATTCGGGAACGCGAGGAGCGGATTGCGGCGGCTATCGAAGCTGAAACTGAAGCTGCTCGATTGGCAGCCGAAGAAGCAGAGGTGGCGGCGGCGGCAGCTGCGGCAGCAGCAGCAGCAGCAGAAAACGAGGATGGGTCAATTGGGACAGATCAGAACCCGTTTGGCGATCCCGACCATCATGACTGCGGCGCCTCTGACGTTTATACTACAGACAATGATTTTTATGATGACCGGACGGAAGTGGGTGATCAGCATGGGAGCGATATCATAGGCAAGCAAAGTAGCAGTCAATGGGGTGAAGATGATGATATGGAAGGCTACATGGACCAGTAAGTATCGCACGTTTGGATCATTTATCTTGAAAATATGACTCATATTGCTGCCAGGTACGGTCCAAACATGGACATGAGCAAGATGGTGGAAGATTACTGTGTACAGCCCGAAGAGCTCATTGAAGAGGTTCCCATCACGCGCATTCGTCAGTGGTGGGCCCGTTTCGTATGGTTTTGCACGTGGTGGATCCCGTCCGTAGCGCTTCGATATATTGGCAAGATGCACCGACAAGATGTCCGCATGGCTTGGCGCGAAAAAGTGACACTGTGTCTGCTTATCTTCAGCTTGTCAGCAAGTATCATCTTCTTCATTGTTGGATTGGGAGAAGTGATCTGCCCTGGCACGAAAGACCTCTATTCGGCACAAGACGTTGTAGGCCATCAAACCCTGTCAGATTACTGGGTCAGTGTTCGCGGCAAAGTGTATGATATGACGGATTTCGTGAGCAACACGCACGGTACAAATGCATATGTGGCCACGAAGTCGTCTCTGGAACCACTCGCGGGCCGCGATCTCTCATATACATTCCCGCCACCTTTGACACAAGCATGTCAAGGCCTCGTTACCGACAACACCGTCACCGTGACGCCCAATGAGACGATCGTCCTAGGTCCCTTTGTACACTTTAGCGGAGGCCGGCAAAACGAAAAATCCTTGGTACGAATGCAAGATCCAGATTGGTTGGAGCGCTATTTCACACCGGTTATGAGTCCGAACAAACAAGGTGATCTTGTAATTTCGAAAAAGCAGCTTCGCGAAGACTTTGAAAGCTGGGGCCGACTTGCTCTTGCGATCGACGGGAAGGTGTACGATTTGACTGACTACATGGCGACGGCACACAAGTATCCACGCGACGCCGCTGGTGTCCCCAACTACCACTATCTCCATGAAGCAGTCGAGCATATGTTTGCCAAATACGCAGGCACCGATGCGACCGAGACATGGAAGCAGTTCAGTGCGAAAATGAATTCCGAGGAACTCGCGGCCAACCAAGCCTGCCTTGACAATGTCTTCTACGTGGCCCGGTTGGATTATCGCGATTCGTTGCGATGCACGTTTGTCAATTATTTGCTGCTTAGCTTTGCGGTTGTCACCTCGGTGGTGATTCTGGTCAAGTTCTTGGCGGCCCTCCAGTTTGGTGGTGCGCCAACACCCGAAGAGCAAGACAAGTTTGTTATTTGCCAAGTGCCATGTTACACCGAAGATGAAGAGTCGTTGCGCAAGACCATCGATTCACTCACGACTATGGACTACGACGACAATCGTAAACTATTGTTCCTGATTGCGGACGGCATGATTATTGGCAGCGGAAATGACAAACCGACACCAATGATCTTGCTAGACATTCTTGGACACGACGACAAGGATGATCCGGAGCCAGTCATGTTCAAGTCTGTAGGCGAAGGATCCAAGCAACTCAACTATGGCAAGGTATACTCCGGCTTATACATGCACGAAGGACATTGCGTGCCCTACATCGTGGTCGTCAAAGTGGGAAAATCCACGGAGCGCACGAAGCCGGGAAACCGAGGCAAGCGAGACTCGCAGATTATTTGCATGGACTTTTTGCGAAAGGTGCACTTTGATTCCGAAATGACCCCGTTGGAATTGGTCATCTATCACAACATTCGCAATGTCATTGGCGTGGATCCTGCGCTCTACGAGTATATCCTGATGGTCGATTCCGACACGGAGGTGTATCCGGATGCATTGACCCGATTAGTATCCTGCATGCTCCATGACAGTCGAATCATTGGTCTGTGCGGCGAAACCGAGCTGTGTAACGAGGACCGGTCATGGACGACACGCATTCAAGTTTATGAATACTACATCTCGCATCATCTTGTCAAGGCATTCGAGTCATTGTTTGGATCCGTCACATGTTTGCCGGGCTGCTTTTGCATGTACCGCATTCGAACGGCGTCAAAACGCCAACCACTGATCGTGTCACCAGCGATTATCCACGGTTACTCTGACAACCAAGTGGACACCCTGCACAAGAAGAACCTGTTGCATCTAGGTGAAGACAGATACCTGACGACTTTGATGATGAAGAACTTCCCACAATACAAGATGATGTTTACGCCATACGCACGTTGTCGCACTGTGGCTCCGGACCGATGGCAAATTTTACTTTCGCAACGACGTCGCTGGATCAATTCTACCATTCACAATCTGTTGGAGCTCATATTGCTGCCAGAGCTTTGCGGCTTTTGTTGTCTTTCGATGCGCTTTGTAGTCATGATTGATCTGATTGGCACCATCACCTTACCTGCGTCCGTCATCTATCTCGCCTACCTGATTTACGTTGTGGCCGCCAATACTAGCCCTATTCCTGTGATTGCTCTGGGCATGCTAGCCGGTGCCTATGGGTTGCAAGCGCTCATATTTATTATCAAGCGACAGTGGCAGCATATCGGATGGATGGTGATATACTTGCTCGCCATTCCAGTATTCAGTTTCCTGATTCCGATCTACGCGTTCTGGCATTTTGATGACTTTTCATGGGGCAACACGCGTGTTGTGGTCGGAGACAAGAAGAAACAGATCATTGTTACCGAAGACGAAAAGTTCGATGACAAGATGATCCCCATGAAAAAATGGGACCAGTACGAACAGGAGATACTGGAAACAAAGTCAATCGAATCGGATGCTACCAAGCTCACAAACTATACTTACGACAGCCACCCTGCATCCGCTTCTTATCGTGGCCAGCAACAAGACAAAGATGAGCATCTACCTCGCTTGGCTACTGGATTATCGGAGCGACGACTTTCGCAATTCTCAGTTGACCTGTCTGCTGTCTTGCATCCGCATCAGGAAGCCTCCAATGATGGTAGCAGTACCCATGGCAACAATAGCGAGGGGTCCAAGGCAATATTACCGGAAGATGATGAGATTGAACGTGAGCTGCGGAGAATTCTGGCGGCGGCAAACCTAATGACTTTAACGAAAAAGCAAGGTAAATTGTTATACCATTTTTTGCCATTGACTCGAGCTTATGTGTTTTTTTATTAGTACGCATTCAGTTATCACAGCGGTTCGGAGTCGACCTGACAATCAAGAAAGGTTTCATCAATTTGACGATAGAACGGATATTGGAAAATGAAGTGTAATATTATTATATAAAGCTCAAGTCAATTTGTAATTTGTCGACAATTGCTTTACTTGTAAAATATTCGCCGTCCTGTACCATTTTCTTGTTAATGGTGATGGGAAGCGCTTAGCATAATGCTTACTTCTGATGGAACCAACCAACTATCTGAGATGCAGCATTTATAGGCAGGATCGGGTAGCTTATAATAATTCCCGTAGTACAGACTAGAATGATTGCACTGCTCTAACAGTGGTAGCTCTCACTTACATATGGAATTTCCTTGTTCCCATGGATGGTTGTGCCTATTGTTCTTGGGGACTTCCGCATCGCCTATAGTGACATGCAAATTTTTAAGCTATGCATGAAGAATGTAACGTAACTATTCCCACACTCGCTTAGTTTATTAGCTTTCAACCTCCTAGTAGGAAAAGTCAAACATGGCCGTTGCATATAACCGGTTTCAAGTATCTGACATCTGAGCCAAGCTACATACGTGCTGCGACCTACACCTTTCAAGTTTTTTTAGTTGTCAAAATATAATGAGAAGGTTGATGACGGCTCTGCTACACAAATTACGATACTCTTACGTAAATGCGTGATGTACTCTTCGTGCGGTTTGTGAAGCTGCATACCATATTAAGTAGATGACATGAAGAGCTGGCTCGTTCACAGTGAGGCAGGGTTGCACCACAGATATCTGTATGCCAATAATATTGTTTCTCATGAAACCCCTCGCGTTTACATTTGGACCCGGGCGCTGGACATTTTTTCCCATCACTTCTTTCTTTCTTTCTCTTATATTCTATAATGTCTTTGTTTGCCGAGCAACAACCGAGCAACATCCACTCCTCACAACAGCCGCGGCGACGAAGCAGCGCTGAAATCCGAGGACAGTCTGTCTCATCGGATGTTTTGGTGGCACTTCTCGACCGACCGCAGGAAATGCGAATACTCGCATCACGGAACCCGCACTTTTATTTAGCATTGGAGAACTATATCACCGAAACTCAAGGTCTGGATGCTTGGGTGCAATTCCAAGATATCGCCTATGCACCGCGAGAGGATTTACCCGACCGTGACTGGATGGCAGCCATTGCAAAGTTTCTGAGCCAGAACCCTGTCTTTCTGACCAAATTCAAAGAGAGTGTTGGATACTTTGACGAGGATGATGGCGACAGTCAGGCGACTTCGGATGAAGAAGAAATCGCTACCTCGAGTGGTGGCGAAGATGAATTTGCTACCATGGTCCGTGAGCATGGGTATAATGAAGACGCGCCACCACCCCGCCGCAAATCTTCGCAGCTTATGCATCCTGCACTCGTAGTCACACAGCCACCTCCACCACCACCAAGGCCCGTTCTGTTGACATTACGCGATTATCCCGATATCCAAACACGACTCCCACTCATGTGTCCGGCCTTTTTTCGGATGGCCCGACAGCGTATGGCGGGTCCACCGGCATCCAAACGAAATAGTGTTCATCGTCGAAATTCGATCCTGGAAGACGACTTTGAAAATGGCGAAGGTGAAGAGCACCTGCGTTTTTCTTTTTGTGACCAAGAAGAATCGTATGAAAATTTTGTTGATGCTGTGTGCGCAACACGACACAATCTGCCTGATGACCAAATTTGGCTACGCAATGTTGCTGAGTCGCTGGACGGCTATCCCGAACTGCTGGACGATTTGAGGGAGATCGCTGTTTCTTTGGAGGATGACCATTAAAATAACAACGATAATAAAAGCTCAGTTTACATGGGGATTTTTTGTGCATGTTTCTGTCTAAAACAGCTTTAAAAAATGATAATCGACGCAACGTTCTGTTTGAAAGTAACAAATCCAAAGCAAGCATAGGCGGTGACTTCACTTAGTTGAAAAGTATTGTTTTTATTTGTGCAAGGCTAGTAGACCTGCCCCTACAGGGATATGGTCGCTTCCTTGCGGTACAAATGTGTATAGTATAAGATCATGTGCCATGTCTGAAAAAATCCTATTGGGAAAAAGTCAGACTTGTTTGATAAGGATGATGATGTAGAGCAATACATTAACCCGTCAATCTCGGTCAACGGTAGTTGCTAGCGCTGGGCCTTGTAATGTCTCCCCAGGGTCCGGTTCGTCCTCGTTGAATTCAACTTCCTTATGGCTTAATTCGTCGATTTTTCTCAGAACCTTAATTAGTGCAGGCCATGCTGTCGTCCATTTGCCTCGAGTTAGTCCAGTATCCGATCGTGGGAGGTTGTTCATGATGTTGTCAAATGGCTGTTGTTCGTCGCTTAGGTTTCGCATTGTACCATATGCATCCAGTAGTTCCTGGCTTAGTGGATGTAGTAATAGGCATAACGCATAGTGTTCTCTGGATGCCGCAGTTGCACCACACGCGCGCTCTTTCAATGGATATGATGGGAGCCAGTGCCATTTGACCAGATGGTGTCGATCCTTGGAACTGACCGCAAGATATAAGATCGGATCCACTACACGCTGTGACCGAAGGCACCGAATCCGATTTGAACTTCTTGCGTCGGGAGGTTAACTCTTCATCACGTTTCTTTTCGATGGCCATAGTAACTGGATTGTCCGATGTATCTCGTCTTGTGGATATCTTGAGGTATTCTTGGTGGAGGGGGTTGGTTGCAGTTAATCGCCTCCATTGATGTAACAGTGCAGACCACAGTATACTTACAATCGTGTACGTTGCTGTGAGTCGGACAATGTAAACAATAACCCAAAGGTGGAACCGGTTATATGAGAGTATAAACGATGAGGATTCCTGTATCCAGGAATCCTGCTTTATATATACGTCAGATATTAGGGGGTAATAGCTAAGGCGTCTATGATCAACAATATACGAATTCCATCTAAGCTACACGTAATCCTAATATCCTTATCCAACCGCGCGCCATATGAGTTGTCGCATGCTACGTCCATCAATACGGTATATGGATACTGCATGGCGATCAACCGGGTTGCAGGTTGGGTAACGTCTGTAATGGACACACCATTACAATTGAGCATCACCTGATTTCCTCGTGTTCCCTAGGTTGGTCAGTTCCACTGCACGCACCACTGTTGAAACTGGTAGTGAACGGAGTCGCGTGACGAATTTGAGCTGTAGTGTACGGCCTCTTATATGCATTGATGGGATATTAGCCTGTACCATTGGGACGATGGTTGGAAACTTCATCGCCTTGTTACGATTGAGTGTTATTTTGATATATCTGATCTGGACTTTTTGCAATTTGTCGAACTGTTGGCTGACAAAGCTGTTATGGCAAGCCCATATTCGAGGATCGGTCGAACAAAAGAACGATATGTACGAAGTGCGGGCCAGAGTCCAATGCCGTATTGGTAGATTCCGAGTTGTCGTAGCAATGCCATGCTTCCAGTAGCCTTAGTGATGCGCTGATTGATAAGCATATCTGCGTCTAGACTCTGGTACGTAAACGGGAGGTGAAGCCCAGATATTGGAAGCTGTTGACTTTGTTTATCGTTGTGCCGTATAACTCATACACATGTGTCGGTGCTCTGTTGGCATGTGAATTAGTTGTTGGTAGCGATGGAGGAGGTTCGATTTTGGCGTATTTATCAGGGTGCCATTGATATCCATAGCCGAGTGAATGTCGTTCGGCCAAGGACAGTAGGTGGGCCATGTCGTTTGGTGTACCCAAGAGTACAACATCATCGGCATATAAAAGTGCTGACACCATCGTGTGCGCCGAATCAGGAAGGTCTTTTCCGGAGCGACTAGTTGCACTTGCACTATAATGCAACGTCTGTACTGCTGCTTCCGTATTAATCGGTGGAGGTGTTGTACGAAGCAATACTGGTTGCTGTCCCATACTATACATTCGGATGCGAAGTCGGTTTGGGAGTGACTTGATGAAGGCAGCATACAACAATGGACTGAGGATATACCCTTGTAATACACCTCGTGCTGGTTGTATGAATCGCGACTGATAGCTTTGCGAGATTATGCTAATGCGCACGCCGTCGAAGAGGTGCCGGGTAAGATGGAACAGAACGCTCGTCAGGTTTCCCTGCAACGTTGACCATATGATATCCCCTGAACTTGAATCATATGTCTGTTTGATGTCAAGGAATGCTTGTACTGGCGGCTCTCCATACTGACGGGTATGTTGACGGACAATCATGTTTAGTGCAAAGGCTTG
The DNA here is from genome assembly GCA_025266875.1 of Fennellomyces sp. T-0311. Classification (NCBI taxonomy): domain Eukaryota; kingdom Fungi; phylum Mucoromycota; class Mucoromycetes; order Mucorales; family Lichtheimiaceae; genus Fennellomyces; species Fennellomyces sp. T-0311. The sequence continues at coordinate 745,032 of JALLLT010000020.1, forward strand.
ATCGAGTGCACCTCGCTTATTCCGGAAATCCCCTTGTGCTATGTCCAATGCTGGCATTGCTTCGAGGGTTTTTGGCAATAAACAACGTTCGAGAAGTTTCCGCAATACACTTGTTAGACTGATTGTTTGGTAATTGCTGGCCTCCGTTGGGTCTCCTTTTTTGTATATTGGTTCTACCTGGGCTGTACGTAGAGCGTATCAAAACCACAGGTCCGTGGAGGTCCGCGCAAGTCCAGTGAAGGTCCTAGAATTTAAACACAGAAAAGAATTTTAGGTGCACGTACAAATCTTTTTTATGGAAAAATAAAGTGCAGCCTTCGCTTCGCCGCAGGGTTTGTGAGCCCCTCCGCTGCGCTGCGTGCCACTGCACCCTTTGGGCTGCACTTTATTTCGCTCCGCTCCGGTGTGTTTTGAGAGGCAATGTTTGAATAATTTGTTTGGAAGCCAATGTTTGATAATTCAGTTTGAAAGGCCGCTGTATAATGCATGCTAGCAACGCGGCATTGTCACTAACTACACCCTAAATGACTAACTACACCGTAAACCCTATTGGGATGCTACTGTGTATATTATCATGCTTAGGAGCACGTCACCTGTCTCGCTACGCTCGACTGAATGATCCCCTTCGCTGCGCTTCGGGTCATCCAACGGTGAGCCGGCTCATTATGCTTATTATTCGTAGTAAATACCAATTAGTTCACCTGGTTGGGCTAGATAGATGACACTGTTTGATAACTCGTTTAAAAGGTAACTGTCTATTGCATAGTGGCAAGGCTACATTGTCGCTAACTACACCCTAAACCCTATTGGAATGCTATTATGTACATTATCGTGCTTATGAGCACGTCACCTGTCTCGCTACGCTCGACTGAATGATCCCCTGCGCTACGCTGCGGGTCATTCAACGGTGAGCCGGCTCATCCTGCTTGTTCTACGTAGTAAAGACACATTAATTCACCATGTTGGGTTAGATAGATGACAATATTTGATCACTTGGCTTGGAAAGCAGATGTATATTACACACTGGCAAAGCTACATTGCCATTAACTACACCCTAAACCCTATTGGAATGCTATTGTGTATATTATTATTATGAGCTCGTCACCTGTCTCGCTACGCTCAACTGAACGATCGCCTTCGCTATGCTGCGGGTCATTCAACGGTGAGCCGGCTCATCATGATTGTTATACGTAGTAAAGACACATTAATTCACCTGGTTAGGTTAAGATAGATGACAATGTTTGATCATTGGTTTGTAAGGCACGTTTATATTGCACGCTGACAAAGCTGCACTGCCTCTAACTACACCCTAAATGGCTAACTATACCCTAAATGACTATCTACACCCTAATCCCTATAGGAATGCTATTGTCTATACTATTATGCTTAGGAGCACGTCACCTGTCTCGCTATGCTCAACTGAATGATCCCCTTCGCTGCGCTGCGGGCCATTCAACGGTGAGCCGGCTCATCATGCTCGTTATTTGTGTCGTATTCCCGACATACACCATTATCCATGGTTACATGCTTTTCCTTAGTCCTTGTTTACATCCGTTGTTATTGCGACATTAACAACCGTACAGTTATCGATTGCCTTATTTGCTTGCATGTGCAACCTTGATCCGGCTTTACCGATCATGCAGGGCAACTCCGTTAACTAAGGCTCTGTATGACCTTCGGCCTCATTAACATTAGACGGCAAGGTCGTTAGAGACTCGGCGATAACATGGATCTTTGGACTATTAGACAAAAGTATTCATCTTCTCCGTCCCGACTCATCACCATTATAAATAGAGAGTAGTTTTCCTCAATAAAACATTATCTTATTTTGGTCTCGTCTTTCGAAAGCCTTTTTCTCATTAAGCGATACCACATTTTTTTTGACGTCTCTACCGAATTCTGCTCTCAACTTTTATTACCTTTTTTTCTCATACCTTTTTTCCTACTTGTACAATGTCCGAACATTCCGATATGACAATGACCCCATCTGAGGTGGCCCGCCAAGGTATTGACGACCTGCGATCGGAGTTGGCTGGTGTAACTCGCGACTTCACCAATGCTGTCCGCTCTGGGAATGGCAATGAGGCTCAAGAGCTCCAAACCCGCATGAATCTCCTCCAAGATGCCATCTCCTGCGCTATTAATGCCCAAGCGATTTTTGCTCCCGCAGCTGTCGCTGCTCCTGAACGTCTCGGTCGTGCCCCATCGAACCTGCCTTGTTTACAATGGGAAGGCTATATTTGGAAGTCGTCGGCGTCTGCTTTCCCTACTTTGGACGATTGTCTCACCAAATTTGAGGATGTTGTGTACGGTGATGGTTGGGATATCAACCAGTCATGGCCTCGTTTCCTTCCGATGTTGCTCTCGCCAGAGCATCGCTCGTGGTTCGCGGTGAACCTGGAACCACATACGGACAAACCCTGGTCCTATGCCCGTGCCCGCTTGGTTGAGGATCTGGATGTGAACGAAGCCGAACGTGTGGCTGACCTGACTGATCAGCTGATGAGTGTCCGAATGCGTACGTCGGAGACGGTGGCATTGATTACTGCCAGATTCGAGAAGCTTCGCCGAGATGCTAAGGCCCCTGACATCTTTGTAATGGTTACGAAGTACATCGATGCTCTCTTGCCTGATATCCAAGACCGCGTGTATACTGCTCGCGCTGGGCTGCCGGCCCACCAAAAGGAAACTATTGCTGGCATTTCGTCTCTCGCGCTCGCCCTGGAGAAGGGTGTCAACAAGGCGCGTAGCCGCAAGGCCCGTCATCCCTCTCCTGGCTCTGGTTCCTCCTCCACTTCTTCCGGTGGTTCGTCGTCACACAAGGATGGCAAACGCCGCCGTGTGGAGAAAGCCTCGTATCATTGCGAGCTCCACGGGAATGGGGGACACGCCACCAAGAACTGCAAGGTTCGTGGCAAAGTTTTGGCTCAAAGTTCTCTGGTTGGCTCTAGTGCAAGCATGCACAATCCCTTCCGGGCCTCGTCTTCTGCTGGCTCGTCTTCGGGTTTTCAGGTTCCTCCACAGGGACTATCTCGGGTTCTTCTTCAGGCCCTTCGTCACCTTCACCATCTTCAGGTGCCTCAGGACGCGGCAATCCCTGTCGCAAATGCGGTGCTCCTCGGCAACGGGGTCACAGCTATACTACTAGGGCGATCCGCTCGTCTTGTGTGGTTGAGTCGGCTCCTGCCCAACCTTCTGATAAGAAGGACGATGACGCTGACGCTGACGGTCTTGATATCGTCATGGGTGACTTGGACTTGGCCGTTGGGCCATGCAGCGATTGTAAGTCTACACAGTCATTACATGAGTTTTCGTTTGAGAATACACGCTCATATTACATCCCAATCATACTAGAAAACCATTGTACGTATGCTCTTCTTGATCCTGGAGCGACTCATAGCACTGTTTCCAAGTCGTTATGTGAGCGATGGGGGTGGGATATCCTACCAAAGGAGGGTACTGTGTTTCTGGCACACAAAGGCACAACGATAGATAGACTTGGGGTTACAAATAAACTACACATTGTCTGCAATGATAAAGCTATCGACCATTCATTTGAAGTGTTTGACTTACATGGTAAAGCTGAGATCTGTATAGGCAATGATATCAAACACCACTTCGGTATTTACATTGGCAATCTTCCTTATTGCTGGCACAGACCAGGAGTTCCTCGAGATCCTCCTACAATGCCGGACGAGTATATCCCAAACGCCAGTCTAGCGGGTAGCAAGGAACAGCAACAATCATTCCATGATGCCCTTGCCCCATACCTGGATGCTAACGCGGCTATACCAAAGGATGCCTGTTGTACGATGCCTGAAGCAGTGGTACGTTTACCTACTCCTGCAGGGAAAGTCGCATACCGCTCGCCATACCGAGTCGCAGATGCACTGAAACCAGTTCTTCGGAAACAGCTGGACGAATGGTTAGAAGCTGGGGTGATCGCAGTATCTCCTACTTATACACCGTTCAACAGTGGCTTGACTTGTGTCCCCAAACGCGATCCAGTCTCTGACGAACCCATTGCGTATCGTTGGTGCATGGAAGTACGACACATCAATGTCATGCTCGATGACTACAACTTCCCTATGCGCGATATACCTTCCATCTTTTCCTCGTTATCCGGTAACATGGTATACAGTGTCTGTGATGTGACCGCAGCTTTCAATACCATGCCGATTGCAGAAGAGGATCAATTCAAGCTCGGCATGATTGTCGATAAGACTTGCTATATCTGGAAGCGTGCTTGTTTTGATCTCTTCTGCAATCGGCATGGTATTGAAAGCTGCGGTCACATCACAGACACTGTATACCATGTTACCGGATAACGAGGAAAAGATGGAAGGTATATCGCGCATAGGGAAGTTGTAGTCATCGAGCATGACATTGATGTGTCGTACTTCCATGCACCAACGATACGCAATGGGTTCGTCAGAGACTGGATCGCGTTTGGGGACACAAGTCAAGCCACTGTTGAACGGTGTATAAGTAGGAGATACTGCGATCACCCCAGCTTCTAACCATTCGTCCAGCTGTTTCCGAAGAACTGGTTTCAGTGCATCTGCGACTCGGTATGGCGAGCGGTATGCGACTTTCCCTGCAGGAGTAGGTAAACGTACCACTGCTTCAGGCATCGTACAACAGGCATCCTTTGGTATAGCCGCGTTAGCATCCAGGTATGGGGCAAGGGCATCATGGAATGATTGTTGCTGTTCCTTGCTACCCGCTAGACTGGCGTTTGGGATATACTCGTCCGGCATTGTAGGAGGATCTCGAGGAACTCCTGGTCTGTGCCAGCAATAAGGAAGATTGCCAATGTAAATACCGAAGTGGTGTTTGATATCATTGCCTATACAGATCTCAGCTTTACCATGTAAGTCAAACACTTCAAATGAATGGTCGATAGCTTTATCATTGCAGACAATGTGTAGTTTATTTGTAACCCCAAGTCTATCTATCGTTGTGCCTTTGTGTGCCAGAAACACAGTACCCTCCTTTGGTAGGATATCCCACCCCCATCGCTCACATAACGACTTGGAAACAGTGCTATGAGTCGCTCCAGGATCAAGAAGAGCATACGTACAATGGTTTTCTAGTATGATTGGGATGTAATATGAGCGTGTATTCTCAAACGAAAACTCATGTAATGACTGTGTAGACTTACAATCGCTGCATGGCCCAACGGCCAAGTCCAAGTCACCCATGACGATATCAAGACCGTCAGCGTCAGCGTCATCGTCCTTCTTATCAGAAGGTTGGGCAGGAGCCGACTCAACCACACAAGACGAGCGGATCGCCCTAGTAGTATAGCTGTGACCCCGTTGCCGAGGAGCACCGCATTTGCGACAGGGATTGCCGCGTCCTGAGGCACCTGAAGATGGTGAAGGTGACGAAGGGCCTGAAGAAGAACCCGAGATAGTCCCTGTGGAGGAACCTGAAAACCCCGAAGACGAGCCAGCAGAAGACGAGGCCCGGAAGGGATTGTGCATGCTTGCACTAGAGCCAACCAGAGAACTTTGAGCCAAAACTTTGCCACGAACCTTGCAGTTCTTGGTGGCGTGTCCCCCATTCCCGTGGAGCTCGCAATGATACGAGGCTTTCTCCACACGGCGGCGTTTGCCATCCTTGTGTGACGACGAACCACCGGAAGAAGTGGAGGAGGAACCAGAGCCAGGAGAGGGATGACGGGCCTTGCGGCTACGCGCCTTGTTGACACCCTTCTCCAGGGCGAGCGCGAGAGACGAAATGCCAGCAATAGTTTCCTTTTGGTGGGCCGGCAGCCCAGCGCGAGCAGTATACACGCGGTCTTGGATATCAGGCAAGAGAGCATCGATGTACTTCGTAACCATTACAAAGATGTCAGGGGCCTTAGCATCTCGGCGAAGCTTCTCGAATCTGGCAGTAATCAATGCCACCGTCTCCGACGTACGCATTCGGACACTCATCAGCTGATCAGTCAGGTCAGCCACACGTTCGGCTTCGTTCACATCCAGATCCTCAACCAAGCGGGCACGGGCATAGGACCAGGGTTTGTCCGTATGTGGTTCCAGGTTCACCGCGAACCACGAGCGATGCTCTGGCGAGAGCAACATCGGAAGGAAACGAGGCCATGACTGGTTGATATCCCAACCATCACCGTACACAACATCCTCAAATTTGGTGAGACAATCGTCCAAAGTAGGGAAAGCAGACGCCGACGACTTCCAAATATAGCCTTCCCATTGTAAACAAGGCAGGTTCGATGGGGCACGACCGAGACGTTCAGGAGCAGCGACAGCTGCGGGAGCAAAAATCGCTTGGGCATTAATAGCGCAGGAGATGGCATCTTGGAGGAGATTCATGCGGGTTTGGAGCTCTTGAGCCTCATTGCCATTCCCAGAGCGGACAGCATTGGTGAAGTCGCGAGTTACACCAGCCAACTCCGATCGCAGGTCGTCAATACCTTGGCGGGCCACCTCAGATGGGGTCATTGTCATATCGGAATGTTCGGACATTGTACAAGTAGGAAAAAAGGTATGAGAAAAAAAGGTAATAAAAGTTGAGAGCAGAATTCGGTAGAGACGTCAAAAAAAATGTGGTATCGCTTAATGAGAAAAAGGCTTTCGAAAGACGAGACCAAAATAAGATAATGTTTTATTGAGGAAAACTACTCTCTATTTATAATGGTGATGAGTCGGGACGGAGAAGATGAATACTTTTGTCTAATAGTCCAAAGATCCATGTTATCGCCGAGTCTCTAACGACCTTGCCGTCTAATGTTAATGAGGCCGAAGGTCATACAGAGCCTTAGTTAACGGAGTTGCCCTGCATGATCGGTAAAGCCGGATCAAGGTTGCACATGCAAGCAAATAAGGCAATCGATAACTGTACGGTTGTTAATGTCGCAATAACAACGGATGTAAACAAGGACTAAGGAAAAGCATGTAACCATGGATAATGGTGTATGTCGGGAATACGACACAAATAACGAGCATGATGAGCCGGCTCACCGTTGAATGGCCCGCAGCGCAGCGAAGGGGATCATTCAGTTGAGCATAGCGAGACAGGTGACGTGCTCCTAAGCATAATAGTATAGACAATAGCATTCCTATAGGGATTAGGGTGTAGATAGTCATTTAGGGTATAGTTAGCCATTTAGGGTGTAGTTAGAGGCAGTGCAGCTTTGTCAGCGTGCAATATAAACGTGCCTTACAAACCAATGATCAAACATTGTCATCTATCTTAACCTAACCAGGTGAATTAATGTGTCTTTACTACGTATAACAATCATGATGAGCCGGCTCACCGTTGAATGACCCGCAGCATAGCGAAGGCGATCGTTCAGTTGAGCGTAGCGAGACAGGTGACGAGCTCATAATAATAATATACACAATAGCATTCCAATAGGGTTTAGGGTGTAGTTAATGGCAATGTAGCTTTGCCAGTGTGTAATATACATCTGCTTTCCAAGCCAAGTGATCAAATATTGTCATCTATCTAACCCAACATGGTGAATTAATGTGTCTTTACTACGTAGAACAAGCAGGATGAGCCGGCTCACCGTTGAATGACCCGCAGCGTAGCGCAGGGGATCATTCAGTCGAGCGTAGCGAGACAGGTGACGTGCTCATAAGCACGATAATGTACATAATAGCATTCCAATAGGGTTTAGGGTGTAGTTAGCGACAATGTAGCCTTGCCACTATGCAATAGACAGTTACCTTTTAAACGAGTTATCAAACAGTGTCATCTATCTAGCCCAACCAGGTGAACTAATTGGTATTTACTACGAATAATAAGCATAATGAGCCGGCTCACCGTTGGATGACCCGAAGCGCAGCGAAGGGGATCATTCAGTCGAGCGTAGCGAGACAGGTGACGTGCTCCTAAGCATGATAATATACACAGTAGCATCCCAATAGGGTTTACGGTGTAGTTAGTCATTTAGGGTGTAGTTAGTGACAATGCCGCGTTGCTAGCATGCATTATACAGCGGCCTTTCAAACTGAATTATCAAACATTGGCTTCCAAACAAATTATTCAAACATTGCCTCTCAAAACACACCGGAGCGGAGCGAAATAAAGTGCAGCCCAAAGGGTGCAGTGGCACGCAGCGCAGCGGAGGGGCTCACAAACCCTGCGGCGAAGCGAAGGCTGCACTTTATTTTTCCATAAAAAAGATTTGTACGTGCACCTAAAATTCTTTTCTGTGTTTAAATTCTAGGACCTTCACTGGACTTGCGCGGACCTCCACGGACCTGTGGTTTTGATACGCTCTACGTACAGCCCAGGTAGAACCAATATACAAAAAAGGAGACCCAACGGAGGCCAGCAATTACCAAACAATCAGTCTAACAAGTGTATTGCGGAAACTTCTCGAACGTTGTTTATTGCCAAAAACCCTCGAAGCAATGCCAGCATTGGACATAGCACAAGGGGATTTCCGGAATAAGCGAGGTGCACTCGATCAAGCCTTTGCACTAAACATGATTGTCCGTCAACATACCCGTCAGTATGGAGAGCCGCCAGTACAAGCATTCCTTGACATCAAACAGACATATGATTCAAGTTCAGGGGATATCATATGGTCAACGTTGCAGGGAAACCTGACGAGCGTTCTGTTCCATCTTACCCGGCACCTCTTCGACGGCGTGCGCATTAGCATAATCTCGCAAAGCTATCAGTCGCGATTCATACAACCAGCACGAGGTGTATTACAAGGTATATCCTCAGTCCATTGTTGTATGCTGCCTTCATCAAGTCACTCCCAAACCGACTTCGCATCCGAATGTATAGTATGGGACAGCAACCAGTATTGCTTCGTACAACACCTCCACCGATTAATACGGAAGCAGCAGTACAG
>JALLLT010000021.1:600000-753389 GCA_025266875.1 Fennellomyces sp. T-0311
TGCTGCTGCCGCTGCTTCCTTGCGATGCTGTTCACCGACCGGATTATGCGGGTCGAAAAATGTATGTGGCAAATTTGCTCCGTGCAGCTTGCGTCGATAGTTGCCAACGTTAAACACCTTGGTCTTGATACCGAGCCACGTCAAATAGCGACACACTGGGAATGTATGGTAAGTGCTTGACTCTCTCTATTTCTTTTGTCCACTTGAAAGAAAAACCTTTCTGCGAAATATACGTTTTGCCACGTGCGGGCAAGCCCACCATCTTTTGATTGCAAACGAACGTTTAGCGATCGCACTTTAGATATGCAAAGTATACGTACCACACAGGCTATCCGAAGATCTAGTTTTTGCAATATAAAGTGGCATTTATTTTGAGTTCATGGAGAGCATGTGCCACAGAATAACCGTGGATTCAAAATCTTACTGAAGCTGCTCATGGCGTTTTTCTTTATAAAAATGATGAGACCAAGGAGAGATCAAGGTGCAAAGGAAAAGCTGACTATCAAATTGAAGGTTCGTGTTGAGACGCTTTATTTTCGTTTTACAGTGCATGCGTTTACTCGATAAACTTTTTTTTTGTGGCGTAAGACAGGTCGTTATCTCGGACGATCAACCCCATCCCTTACGGCAGGCACGCTTGTTTTATATCCATCGTCAATGCAGCTTAGCATGCATCTGTAGCATGGACTCACACGCTAGTTGGAGCGGCTTTCAAACTGTCTGAGATCTTGGAACGCAAGCAATCGAGCATCCCGAACTGACTATCGTGACAGAGCGCCTGCAACTCGCACTTGAGATTCAAATGGAGCATGGCCGACACTTCTTGTCTTTGGGGGAACGATTAAAAGTCTTGATCAGCAGCGTTTGTTTGTTGTTTACCCTACATGAAAGATCTGTAGCTTGATGGATGTTGATCGATCAAGTGATACTCTGGTTGGACAAGCTGGCTGCTTTCATCCATATTGGTACGACCACTCGTCATAATCACGGCCTTTCTTCTGTCGCGAGGGGTCATTGGCATAAATGCTTGGTCAGGAATATTGTATCTAAGGTAACCAAAAGTTGTCAAAATCATCATGCGATGAATAAAACAGGGTGTTACTTTAATCGATCTTTGCTTGTGAGACCAATGTGTTGAGTTTTGGGAACTGCAAGGTTGGGTGCATCAAATGCCTGTGCCTAAAACCAACAGCTGAACATGCATGTTTTTTTTTCTTCTTCTCTTTCATAAACTTACTCGGCTGCCCCATTTGTAGACAGAATAGATTTCGAGGCCGTACGGGTCATAGTCCACAAACGCCAACAATGGCAACTGTTCATGATAGATCGACAAGTACTTTAACAAATGTCGAGTAGCAATATCCTGTTTCCCGCAATCAGTGTGCTGTCAAATTCAACATGGTGTGTGACGTACTGGGTATCCTCGACCCTGCATGAGAATGGTTAAGTCACGGATTGCAACAGCAATGTCGTCAAAACTTTACCGTGATAAGAATGCCATTAGGAAAAGCTCGGGCGAATCCCGTAGAGACCAAATGTCGAAAGCTTGCCTAGGAAGTGTTCGTGTGAGTGTTTGCTAAAAGCAAAGCTGCCTGCGTACTTCTTTTTCGATGATCAGCACGAAAGTTGCCGCGGAATCCACGTGGGTGATCTGGTTCACCGGAGGAATCAGGATACCCTATGCAATTATAGGTTGTTAGATCGAAATGATCGAAAAGTTCTGCTTTGACTTGCCTGTTCATCGCTGCAGAAACTGTCATCTGTATGAACGCTGGCTGTGCAATCGAGTTTTCTGCCATTTTTCAGCGTGATGCTTGCCGCACCATAGATTAACCCTTTAGATGACGCTGTCTGATACGACGAGCCCATTTAAAAGTCCAATCTCATCAGTAAATACACCCTCTTTTCCTTACCACATGCAAGGTAGATCGGGGCACATTAAAGCAATGGGACCAGCCTGTAACAATCTATATACATTTATCAGCTGCATACGCTGGCATCAGCTTTCATCAAGAATATTACATCGTCTACCACTTTTTGAGTTTCAAATAGCTCGACATCTCGATAGAATATGTCGCGTTTTGAGACGACCACGTTCTGCACAATCGACTCATGCATGATCTGGAGCACTCGCAGTCGTCGAGCTAACAACCACTCATGTTACCAAGTGTTGGTAGATGAATCAAAAGCATATAACTTGCTGAATTTTTTGATATTGTTGCGCTTGACGAGCTCCAGCGAAGCGTCGAACGATGATCGATGGAGACGCCCTTTCTTGCTATTGCCGCCTCTGCTACTCTTTAAGGCTTTCCGACTATAAAGGTGTTAATTACACGTGCCACTGCAAGAGATCGACCTACCCTCGAGTAGGCTGTGCCGGGGTGGCCGTGGGAAGGCCCAACTGCTTTCCCAATGCGATTTTTTCCAGAAGCGACAGAATGGTGCTTTCCATCTGATCAATGATTGTTTCCCTGTGAAAAGCAGGGCTAAACAATCGAGTTGATTGGCGTAGATGACATAACTTACCGAGGCTGGGGCTGTGTCCCATGCGGTGGGATATTTTCTTGATCTTCTATCGGACTCTCAGCAATGCGTTTCGTCCCCGCGATTACTTGATCTGTAGCTGTGTGCTGCTGCGACTCGATGGATAAGCAATCCATCTGCGAGTCCGAAAATGCCAAAGGAACTTGACGAGCGTCTGATTGAATGGAGGAAAAGCGTAGGTCCGTGTCACTTGATAACGTGAGGCTATCTCGGAACGGCTCATGCACGTCAGTTGCTTCCATGTTTGATTGCTGCAGATCCTGCTTCAGCTGATTATCCCCGTCGTACAACAAACGGCGATAGGATAAGGGTGGTTGCCATTCCTGTGTGCCTGTTCCAACTGGCATCAGCATTTGTGATGCACATTCGGCATCAAGCCAGCCCAGTGCATCGTCGAAGTCATCGTCCATTTTTTTTTGGAGGCGAAAGAAAAAGAAGAGTCAATGACAACATTCGGAAGCGACAAGAAAACAGGGGCAATATCAAAGACGGATTGACCTTCTATGAACACCTGTACTCTTTAGATGCGAACATCTCCTGCGAATGGGACGATGGTTACGTCAACCCTGAATGGTGTGGTGTTTCGCTTGCCAAGCAAATGTTTGTAGCTGATAAGCAAAGCCGGTCATCGTGCATGAAGCACTTGTAGCCGAGCTTAAACGACCAAAAAAACCTTCTGAAGGTTTCTTTCTTTCGCACCTTTCCACGCAAAGTGATGTGATTGCGTTTCATCGCATGGACCATTCTGAATAAAAAAAAAAGCATCCATATACGCGCGGCTGTAGATACATAAAACAATAGCCTGCATCAGTGCTGATAAGCATACAAAGAAATAGGGGAAACGTTGATATCAACACCAGCCAAACAAGCCAGGGGAGGCAAGTTCATGCCCAAATATAAACGGTATTGTTGCTGCATCTGCTGTCATTCTTTTCATTTAATAAAATCTAAAGCGCCCTGTTTTTCGTTTCTCCAAGAATGATCCATTGCATAACACTCGTTTTCTCTTTCTTTCTTCTTCTGAAACCGGCAATAACTGTCGTGGCATACGCTTGTCTGAACAATCGAACGCTTTGCCGTGGCCGTAAAGTCAGTGGCTGTACGCCACGACCAAAGAATAAGCCCACGACTCTACATGCAAGGAGTTGGCGCATGTGAGCTGAATTGAATACCCCATTCGTTTCCAGACCGATGCGTGCCTTTCTTCTTTTTTCTTCTCTTTCGCTGGTAGAGTGAAACGATGCCCACTGACGATGCGTATGTAAACATTTACTTGTACAAAAAAAAGCACCAAGCTGAGACAAATAATAGACCACGCGAACCAATAATTGTAAGCGTAATGCCTCGACCCACCTCAAGTTCTTCTGGCTTTTTCGAAACACAATTTCCAACCACTTGGGCATCCCATAAGCCTACCGCAATAGATAGCGGTGGCGGTGGTACTGACACCTCAGCGGCCTGTAAGAAGCCAGCATGATGAAATATGAAGGCGAATGACGCAAAATAATAATTATAATGTCGCACACTAGGCATCATCGCGTTCGAGGTTGTTTTCTCAGTATTTGTATTCGGGATCGTAGCAGGTTGCTACGTATTTGGTATGCGTCGGCGTAGACGACATCGGCAACTTGAACGCGAACGGGAACAACAGTATGCGCAAGCCCAATCTGCATGTAGTGAATCCATGCTGGAACGCGCGTTAGACCGTCACGAGAGACGAATGCTCCACCATCTGCATATGCTCGACCCATCGTCACGACAGTCATCGTCCGTGACAACAAGTACAAACAATACAACAACAAATTTGCCAGTGCCACCACCCTATTGGCCACCAGACCCCACCTTACGTTTACCTGATCAAGCCGTCGCTAGACTCTCTCAGGCGCTTTTAATGGCACACATGGCACGCACGCCACTGTTTCATGACATGAACGCTGTCCCTCCTTATCCACACCCCACTGTCGCGCCACCGAAATATTCGGATATATATCAACAGCCATCACGTGCACCTTCTTGGCTTTCGTTGCAAACGAATCGACCGCCGATGGAGCAACAGCAATCGACACTTTCGCTTCCAGCAAGCCTATTTCCCGCCAGCAACACAACACAAGATGAGCCCCATGCTTCACGTAATCCCTAACTTGTATACACCACAACATTTCTGCATAGTCGTATTTATTAATATACTTTTTACTCTTGTACTACATCGCGAATTGTTTCAGATAAAACCATGTCGTCATACACCGGTCGACCATCATCAGATAGCACACCTCGGATTGGAATGCAGCGTATGCCGTTGCTCTCGATGGCTTTTACGTCGACGTGGACCTGGCTGTTCTTGAGATAAATGACATGGGTGATGAATGTGGAGGGTGGGTCAGGAGTGAACTGGTGGTCGGGGAAGGGCGGGTAGTGGTTAGGTGGCGTGCCAGGCAAACTGCCTCCGGGCGGTTCGGATAGGAGGGAGGTGGTGGTCAATGTATCGCTGTGTCCATCTGCGTACGTCTGATAGAATGCGCGCCGGGCATCTATATTTCGGCTTTGATTGAGGGCGGCTGCGATGGTTTCGATAAAGTCCATTGCAGTGTAGCCTTCCGTTTCTCGATCGTTGGAGCCATTGAGGAGCAGTATCTTGTTTTTGAGCGTACGTGAGTGTGCGATGGAGTTTCCAACGTCGCGTAATATCAGACAAGGGACAATAGACGTATACAGCGATCCGATCGAGTATATCAAGGTTTCTTTGGTTGACATGTGACTGATGACCTTTGGATTCGGGAATGGATATATTTCCTGGCCATACTGATTGATATAGTACACGCGTTCAATTCGCGCTGACAGTTTTTCGTGGACACTCTTTGAAAAGAACAGGTTGGCTGAGCCGTTTACTTCGGGTGACAGCGGTGCCTGGTCGTCTTCGTTATCGAGTGCCAAGTGTGAGAATGCATCGATCGGGTTTGGCCGTGTCCATCGGCAGCCCGGTGTAGGGGGGCGTTTACCAGGCGTTGTTTTGGCAGGAGGATGTGATATCTCGTTCTGACCAGCCAATGTTTCGCCATTAGTCAGTGTAGCTGCAATGGTTGCTGTATGATTCGTGTTTATCACCGGCACGACGGTTGTCCGTTCAGAAATGCCCGTGATGGCTGCAAATAAAAACAACGCGGCTTCCAGCGATCCAAAGAACAATCTAGCCCCCGTCAAGAAAAAGTTGCCAATGCTGCCGTTGCGAAAGTTGAACCGTTTGTGCGCTCGCTTCAGCACTTCAAAGTGGAAGCTTGTCAGGAATCCGCGGATGGCTTCTCTCTTTTCGATTGATATTGATTTCCACAATCTTTTTTTAGAAGCACTTAGCAGGACTTTCATTGTCATTATTAGACGGACTTACTCATGACGACCCTCTACTATAGACACCCATTCATCCTTGACTTGTTGCTCGGACGCATCGGCTGGGAGCCGATAACTCAGCAGGTCTCTCATAGCTATTCGTTCAGGAGAACTCCGTTCTGAATGAGCAATGTCAATCAATCGTGTGAGTCGTGATCGCAGGTCGCCTATACTTGGACCGCCCAGTACTCGCAACAGCTCACTCTGCACAACAAGTATGTTAATTGGCGGTGGTTTTTTTTTTGGGGGGTGACATCATATAAAGAAAAAGGTTGATAATTACGGACGAGCCACCATTGTCAGACACACCCAGAATGTAGCACACATCGTTTGTCACGGCATCATGGAATGCACGGGCAATGTGATTGCAAGCAGTGCCACCGGAAATGATAACTACAGACGATCCTCGGTCCATTATGTTTCAAAGTTTAGAATCAAGAGGCTAACAGTACGCTCCTCATCCTCTAAATATCTGTTTCTCGGAGATGAACAAGTGGACCAACGGCGTTAGCTCGTCTTAATCGATAAGAGATTTGGTCGCCCAATTGTACCCCTTATCTTATCTACGGTTGCTCCGTGCCTATTGTTCATGTTGTATTACCGCGTTTGACGTTGTCACTTTCTCCCCTTCCATTCTATCCCGCTTTCAATGCTCCTTGGCTCGGTTGCCATGTTACTAAAATGCCGCTGAGATTTTCATTATGCTACGTCGATATCAAGACCCTTTGAATATACCAAGGAATGGGCTGGATTATGTAAGTCATGTTTAGTGGATCGATGTAGCACACGGCTCATTGTTTTCCCTTTTCAAATGCAAATGTGCCGTGATATCACGGGATTCGGAAAGAAGTGCACATTCAGCAGGCACGTATGATCTTCCCTTTAACATGCCTGATACCCGTACGTTTTTTAAATTCGACAGGATTGCTTATCGGCCGCGGGTTGCGGTTCCGCGGGTCGACACAAGGCAGGTATTAATTCGTTGAATCGGGCAACTAACCAAAACAAGAATCCGAGTTACTATTAATACCTCAGAACTTAGAGATATACCATCCCGCCGGCATAAAGTAAATTAGCTTTATCATTCGAGTTTCTTTTCATTCAACGACCATGTCAAAATGATGTCATACGTGAAATAGACTGCTGCAAATCAGTCCGTAGCATCCATCGCAAATCGACAGTTGATACGATCTCGAAAGGAGTAAGCGCGATAAAAATACAACTCTATATATAGTTCCGTAGCCTACTCTTCTATCACCAAACACTGTGTTCAATGTCATTGGAGGTGGAAGATTAAAAGTAAATTGGTGCGGACAGACTGCTGTCTGCTTCGATCAATGTTACACTTGTTACACCCCACTTTTGTAATGCAAAGATTAAAAGTATTACCCTTTCGCGTCTCAGATCATTTACCTCGGGACTGAACGCAATTTATTTTATTCCGCCTTGGTAAGAGCTAGAACAGGAATATCAAACCAAGAGGCTCCTTCGTCACTGTTCTGCTATTGTAGCATTCATTAATACGTCATGTCAGTATCGTTTCGCTCCGCATGGTTCGTTCGCCTGTTGAGGTTTATAGGAGAACTTGTGTGAATTTAAATATTTGCCTTCATATGTCACCGTTAAGCGTATACTCGCTGTCCGGTTTGCGGTAGCGGATCTGATACACACTCTTCGATATGATCAAAGAGCTTCCAATAAATATACCTCACTCACTATGCCTTCATCTTTTACTGACAGCTTACAGCGCTGTTCCATTAACAGATGGAGGCTGTATCATGCGGCCTTTATGGGAAAAAATCGGTAGTAATAAACTTGATTCACGGAACCATCATGGCTGCTATCCAATTCCGGTGCGTAAGTACCTTTGCTTACGCAGGTAACTTAATATCCAAAAACTAGGCTACATTATCAGTCCGGCGTTTTGACACGAGAGAGCCTGTACTTTTTTCTCATCTAAAAGCACAACACTTGTGAGATCCTTTTCAAGTCAATACATCATTAGAAGTATATTAGGACACTTTTATACTCTCTCGCTTTTACTACGGTATAAAATTGTTACATATTGTATAGGATTCACTAGGTATACGTAAAGGCAAATGTATTTGTTTAGCAGTACGAATGTTCGAACACAGCAAGATGATATTTCTGGATCACTTTTGTCCATTTAGTTGGATAGCCATTTTGCAGGACTTATCCATACGTAATAAGAAGCGCCTGGTTGCCTATCTTGTACTTCGATACGGACTCAAAAGTTCAGTGTTGTTTCGGACAAGACAAAGCCTGTTCAGCATATCAGGCAGCAGATTGGTGGTCTACTTACGTTTATTGATTGCTTCTCGGATATTCATGATTGTAATCCACTTGCGCAGATCTGCCCTTATTGTCCGGATACCGTTATTTCCAGCGTAGAACCGTACAAAACATTGTGCATCCTTTCATGTGTTAAAATACTTCATTTTGAGATCTAGAGTCGCCTTGAATTATTCATCGCGCGGTCCATATTGTTAATGGTGCGATTCGTGTTGATTCAGACAATGGCAGAATTCCTAATGCCGATGCATAATCAATCATGGCCGCATTTACATGTTTGAGTAGTTTTTAGCGGCTCAAACCATGTGTTACTTAAAAGTCATGCTTCCGGTCAGGCGGGAGCAAGGAAGCAACCGGTGTGCAATGTCAAATTGGTAGGAGGCGGTGAGGAACGAGCACAGAAGCTTTATGCATGAACAGCAGCGGTATGACATAAAAGGAGTTTTATTCACGCAGAGCATAAGGTTCTACTGGAGTCATTACAAAAGCAAAGGGATCGCAATGCGTAGATCCATCTTACAGAGACAGATCGTGCAATGGATCAAAGAAAAGCCAGTCGCAAGACAAGCTTATCTTTGTATTTATTTATCATTTCATTATTTGTTTAAAAAGAGGAAACCAATCATTGCCCGTAGGCTGCTCGACTTGCAATTGAGGCTTGCAGTTGTAACCGTGGTTTCCAGGTTTCGGTTGCAACCAGATTACTTTCGCATCTTTCAGGAAAAGCATGCTGCGGCAAAGAAGGAGCACAAATGCCGACTAGAACCGGAACAGGGAGCTACGAGTTCTCGTAAGAACAAGGAGTGAGGAATTACAATCGCGCATCGCCCCTCTTTTTATACCTTTTTTTTGGAGCGGTGTCCCAAAAGAGCACGTCACATATGGACAGAGGATGGGGACGGTTCCTTGGATCTCTAGTGTATGCAAGAAGTAACCATGGCAACCGATGTGCCAGCAAGTCGTGTTGCAAAGCCAGTGTCAATGCTGTTGTCCGCCAATAACTGTGTCTTAAAATGGTCCGGCTAATCTCACGGTCCGGTCTCCGTCTGTCTGACAATGCCCGTTGCGGCTACCAAAAAGGCACCCAAAGTCATTGGCTTTATTCTGCACCAAAACATATCACCCAGGTACGAGGCTTTCTTCGCTTGCGTTCAGGATTCAATGGGCGTTAACGTTGTGGCATAATAAACGCACTGCTCGTCCCTGTGCAGCAGTTGACAGTAGAATATCAAAGGCAGAATCAATACTGCCCGAGCAAAGCTAATACCAAGTGTACAGCGACATAAAACGTCTGCGTGAAGTGATGTGAATGAAAGGGTTTGACGTGATAAGCTTTGTTTTTTTATTTACCCAATTGCAACACTAAAAACAGTCCGAGGCTCCCGCATGGCTTTTCCTAAAAAATGTCAAAATATAGCTTTCGAAAACGGCAATCAACTGTGAAATATGTCGAGGAGAATTTAGCCGAGTCTCCACGCAAAAGGCGACCTCGGAAATCCAAGAGAGACGACGAGGAATTCGATGATGATTCAAACGAGCAAAGCGACCCCAGCGACGACATCCCCGAACCAAAGCCCAAACGTAAACCGAAGCGCAAACCCAATGGTACCCGCAAACGCATAAAAACAACAAAAGAAAAGAGCCAGCAGGATAAAGAATCAATTGCAGAACCGGAGCAATGTGCTCCTGACGACAATGAGGCGATTGTGACTACGCAGAACCAAGATCAAAGAGACGATCACGGATCTGATCAAGAACAGGAAAACAATGACGATCAGTTGGAGGACGTACTTCATGCACTGCTTGAACTGCACCACTTGGACGAGTCGCGTGTCGAAACCATGGAAGGTTCGTCACAAGCCATCGCAGAAGCACTTGAGGTGAACCGTGAACTGCAAGAAGAAGCAAAAGCACAGATCGCATGGATCAAACAGCGGATACTGCAGAACGAGGCGCTTATGGTATGCTTATTACGCTTCGCTTTTCATTCAAACTCACAGCTTACGTAGCGTAAAATGCGGTTGCTGTCTATGCAAGAAGCTAAAACACAGGAACGGCGATTGGAGATCCACAAAAAGTACCCCACCAAGCTGGATTTCTTCGTAGATGATCAAGGAAACGTAAGGACAGGCTGAGGTTTAGGTACTGTGTGTGTGCTAAGTCGAGGACATTGTAGAAACCTGTATTGGCCTCGTCAACACCACCTGGTGGCGTGAGCGAAGATCTCGAACTCGAAAAGAAGCCTTGTAAGTATGGTGGTCTGGAAAGAGATGACCAGGACGCTTACTGCAACGGCGTGTTAGGGACCAACGCAGAGCGCAATCGACTCTTTTCAGCAATTCATACAGAAGCACAGAGGGCAATGGTTCTTGAACTCGTGGCACAGTAAGTCATAGAGAAAAAGCATGCACATGCGAGTATCAGCTAATGTTGACATAGACATAACGAGCACAAGATTTGGGATATCGACAAGCTCGATCACTCTGTCCTGGAGAACATTGAGGTGAACAAGTTGGACTGGCAGCGCATCAGCTCTATCTATGTCAAAACACGCTCGCCAATGCAGTGCATCATCCAATGGACAACGCAAGAACACCCAAAGATCAACAAAAAGCCGTGGTCCAGAGCAGAGTCTACGAAGCTTGACGAATTAGTGAAAGTTCACGGTTTCGAAGGCCACTGGGAGAAGATCGCCGCTGAGCTCAACA
Source organism: Fennellomyces sp. T-0311 (assembly GCA_025266875.1). Lineage (NCBI taxonomy): Eukaryota > Fungi > Mucoromycota > Mucoromycetes > Mucorales > Lichtheimiaceae > Fennellomyces > Fennellomyces sp. T-0311. The sequence continues at coordinate 610,947 of JALLLT010000021.1, forward strand.
CAAATCGCACAGCATCCCAGTGCTTCTCTCATTATCAGTCAGAGCACAACAATAGCAAAACCACCAAAGGATGGACCAAGGAGGAAGACGAGGCGTTGACGCAGGCTGTGGAAATGCTGGGCGAGGGCAACTGGCAGCAAGTGGCTGTCATCCTTGGAAACCGTACTGGCAACCAGTGCCTCCAGCGATGGTCCTATGGCATATGTCCCGCTATTCGACGGGAACGATGGAAAGAGGAGGAAGATCGTGCACTCAAAGGAGCCGTCGAGTTCTACGGAGTAGGCCATTGGAACAGGATCCGACGGCATTTGCCAGGAAGAACCGATATGCAGTGTCGAGAGCGCTGGATGAATGTCTTGGATCCAAGCATCAGCAGAGAGCCGCTCAGTGAAGAGGTAAACATACAGCTTTGCAAAATATGCCACTATTTCTCATCTGGGGTGCTGCGCTGATAGGACACGGCACGATTGGTTGAGCTCGTCAAAGAACACGGCCGGAAGTGGGCGCTAATCACCAAATTTTTCCCTGGGCGAACGGACAACTTTCTACTTAGAGCATACAGGGCTGCAACAGCGCCGCCAAAGAAACCCCGGAAAAAGGATATCTCAACAGACACACCGTCGCCATCGCCATCCGAATAGTGTCGCTGCCTCACTTCACTCGTATATAGTGTACATAGCCAATATCATACCCTTTTAATATATTTCGAGGTGATCGCCCTGGCCAATCAGAGCGCCCTATCTGAGAAAGTTGAAGGCTCTTTTTTGATAACGACAGCTGTACCGAGAATCTGCTCATCTGATGAGGCCGTTCTCGCCGTTGTCTAGGAAACCGCTTCTGGCGTTAGCATTCGTGGCGGTCTTTGTCTGCCTTTACAATGTCGCCAGTCATCCACGCGTCAGCAAGACCATGCAACCGACAGCCTACTACAACAACTACGACGAGCAAGTATGCCTGCCTCAGCGTCAACTCAAAATGAATCCGCCACGCACCAAGGCAAAGGCAGCCTTTGTTATTTTGGTTCGCAACAGGTAACCGGTTGATCTCCAAGATGGCAAAGTTGATTGTAACCGCTTTTTTATACCGGATCAAGTGAGCAAGAGGACATTGCCGAAACGATTGTCAACCTCGAGGACAAGTTCAACAAGAACTTCCGCTATCCGTACGTCTTTTTGAACGAAGAGGAGTTTACGGAGGAGTTCAAGCACGCAATGCGTCGAGCTTCGCCGGGCGCTGACATGCAGTTTGGACTTGTACCGCAACAGCAGTGGAGCTATCCGGCTTTCGTAAATGAGACATACGCAGCCAAGTGTCGAGAGCGAATGTTGGCGGACGGAGTGTTTCACGGCGAGCTGGAAAGTTACCATCACATGTGTCGTTATCAGTCTGGGTTTTTTTTCCAACACGAACTACTTGACAAGTAAGTGTTTGGGATGTCATCTCGTGAACAGGGCAGGTCACTCACACGCGGACTATCAGCTACGATTGGTATTGGCGCGTAGAGCCTGGGGTGCGGTTCTTCTGTGATATCACGTACGATCCGTTCCTGTACATGCAGAACTACGGCAAAAAGTACGCCTTTGTAGTGACGCTGTTAGAGTTGCGCGACACGATCCCTACGCTATGGGAGACGGTGTTGGAGTATGCGCGATCAAGACACATCAATTTGAACAAACCGGGTCAGCTGTTCCCTTACTTTCGAGACGAATCGACGGGAGACTACAACCTGTGCCATTTCTGGTCGAACTTTGAGATTGCATCACTTGATCTCTGGCGGAGTCCTGCTTATCAGGATTTCTTCAACTATCTCGACAGAACGGGCAAGTTCTTCTATGAAAGATGGGGAGATGCGCCAGGTACAGTGCAAAGAAACTTGGGGGTCAACGCGTGCATGAATCTCTTATCAATTCTGCTGCTGTGCAGTGCATTCGCTCGCGGCTGGTCTGTTCCTGGACACCGATGAGATCCACTATTTTGAAGACTTTGGATACCAGCATGACCTCTATCGTCATTGTCCTAGCAAAGACAGCGGACTTGGCTGTCGGTGTGAGTGTCCGGAGGGTACCACTGCAGCCAGCATAGACCACGACAGGAATTGGGACACATGCCTGCCCAAATGGAGGGAGTGGGTAAAGAAGTCCGCCCAGAGTCGCAAGGGCTCGTGGAAAGTATGGTAGTTTCTTTTGTTTTGTTGGTTGCAACAGAGTGTTTTCTCTCCCCCTTGATTATACTGTAAATTCCCCTTTCCTCCGTTATCTTTTTACAATAATGTTCCATATGCATCGTGTATACTGGCTACCCGTTGTTCTACGCACAGACGGACATTCTTGGAACAACCGCCTGCTGCTCTTGGGCAATCCCCGCCCTTGCACCGCATCGCGAGTGATCCGCATGTGAGTGTCATTATTGTTTAGCAGAAAAAATAACATTTTCCGTCGTGTCTCCGCCGGAGTGAAATGCGCGGTGTCGTTCTGATAAGCAAGCCATTTTCGATCGACAGCGTGCTTTAATTACAGAGAATAATAACGCGATTGCTGCACCTGGGCAAAACAAAAGCCTAGAGTATTTTAAACACACAGACCCCCAACAGGCCGTTCCGGAAGGCACATACACGCATGGTTACGATCAAAAGAAGGCGATAAGAATCAAAACAGATCCGCTATCGCCTCTTTGGAAATGCCGAAATACGCCAGGCCCTCTCCAACATTTTTAAACTCGTATGCAGCACTCCAAAACAGGCTTGGACGCTTGGGGGTACATACAAAAAGATTGGCAATGAGGGAACCGATACCTAACAAGGGAACTGTCTGAAGGATGGCGTTATGCGATATCTCGTTGAAATACAGCAACTGGGCCCAATGCGTTACAAACAATGCAGCAGCAACCTTTCTCCGTTGACAAAAATAAGTCCGCTACTGTAAGAGACGAATAATATATTACAAAAAAAGATTATCCAACAAAAGAACATTGGATTAGAATAGACAAAAGTATAATTTGACGCCGAAAGCGCCAAATTCATATATGCGCATCTGCATTAACTCGGTATCAACATTACATCGATCACTATTGTTGTCCAGGTGCTGTGTATTAATGCGGCGATGCACGTTACGGTTTAATAATAACTCGCAGTGAAAGCTTGTCCAGAGACGGCGGATAAACATCGCATATCCACATACAACAGGGATAATCAAAGTGTGGCCAAGAATAGCCTGGCAAAAAAAATTCTTCTGTGTTTGTTGTTTGTTAACGGTACTAAAGACCGTATGGTCCGGAAGCTTTTTCACGTTGATAAAGTAATAACAAATGTTTGGGCCTCTTTGTGGCAAAAGAGATGTGTCTTATGCAAGGAGATACATTATTAGTACTTGTTTAGATAAATTATTATTAATGTTTGCTTGCAGCATGTAGGAAGAACTCGTGATATTAAGTGCTGTTCGTGCCCCGGTGACCCGTCGACGAGTTCCGACAGAAAATGAATGACCCAACTGTCTATTGGGACAACTCATGGGGACAGTAGGAAGATCAGGCGCAGCTAATAGATCTCGACCGATGGGCCAACATTTTGCTTGTTTGTATATGTGTGTGTGTATGCTGAGGATAACATGATAGTGTACACCCACAGCGGAATTCCGAAAACAGTCGCTGTTACACCTACAGATCCCCCAATTCCCATCACCGGCACTGTCCACAAAAATGTCATGATTGCAGACACATGGATCAGAATTGTTTGTGATGTTAGGCTTTTAGCCTAACTAAACGCCAGAAGACAATAAATACCCTTCAATTTTGCACGTTTGTCGGTTTTTTTTCTTTGTCACCTTTCTTCTTTCGGGTCGAACCTCATACACCAACCTTGTATTTTTTCTTTTTACTCATTTCTTGAGTGTATACCTTTTTTCTTGCCCAATTCACGTTCTGTTTTCTGCGGCAATACCACTATCTAGTTGTTTCTTTTAATTTCTTCTCTTTGTGTTGTATATCAAAAACCCAAATTCTCTTGACGAAAAACCTGTATTTATTTCACGAAAAAAAAAGACAACAACAATGGCTGTTCCTACTGCTCAACATCAACACGCCAACAACCACAAGAAATGCACCTCTGCTTCGTGCTGCTCACGTTCGAAAATTTGGAAAGCCATCCAAGCGGCTATCGCAGCCGACGACAAGAAAGGCCTAGCCATCATGTTCCAAGACGAGGAGCGTGTCGCCCATTTTACGGATGTGCTTCTGAAAGAGCGCAACAATAACGACGCGTCTGCCTTGCCTCCATCGCACAAGCACCGGATTCTGCAATTTGACAAGCCCATTCGCCCGGAGGCACTTGCGAAATTCGGTAAATCCGTGACTGACTTGAATGCTCTCCAAGTGGCGCTGTTCCATCAACGGGAGGGTATTGCTTGTCAGCTGCTGCAGTTTCTGCGCCAGCATGCCACACCTTCGGAACTCCAAGCTTTCATTGGGCATGTCTGGGGAGAAGGCAACTCATCGCTGCATCTTGCGTGCTTTCACAGCATGCCGCGTCTAGTCCAGATGCTTTTGGATTTGGGTGCTGATCCCAATTCCACCAATGCGAAAGAGCAGACACCTGCAAACTGCTGCAAGGACCCCGACTGTTTGGCTGCCCTTGAAAAGGTCACTGACAATCCTGATTCGTCGCCACCACCTGTCACTGGTCGCCGCGCATCTGCTGTTCTGCTATCTTCGCCAACAAGAGCTACTGGCGTCTCCCTCAAGCGTCAAGCTTCGTTGCCTGGGCTCAAGTCGGCGAAACCATCCGTCGAGAAGAAACCCAAGCCTATCACTGTTGCCAAGGTCCCGACAATACGTTCGATCCCGCCCCAGCAACAGCAGCAGCCAATCAAGGCGCCTGCCAAGTCCGGTACCTTGGTTGCATCTCTGTTGCATGACAACAAGGCTAGGAACCCAGGAAGCGACAAGATGTTACCAACTCCGGTGATGCGTCGTTCGTCGGCTTTGAGGCCGACTCCGGAAACCGAACGACCGGTAACCGAGCCTCCAGCGGATCCGCCTGCAGCAGCTCAGCAACAACAAAAACAACAACAAAAACAAGCAGCCACTGCTCCCACGGTGACAGCTGACCCTATCAAGGAGAGACAGCTTCAAGAAGCAACAGACCCGCCTCAACATCCAAGCAATCATGGTGTATCATCATCGTCACCTCAATCACCAACGACAGGTGGAGTAGCGACAGTTGATGCGACGCCACCAACAAGGGTACCTGTGAAGCCATCGGTGCATCCGGTATCACCGTCATCTTTACCTACGCTCGGCTTGCCTGGTGGAGGGGAACAGTCTCTCAATCATCCGCCAAACCCTTCCGGGGGAGGGCATCCGCAACTATCATCTTTGCCATCAGCTTCAGTAATGAAGCATGGAGGGGATACGCCTTCTTTTGGGATATCAAACACAAATCCGCAAAAAAATCACCAAGGAAACATACCGACACCAACTACTGTGCAAGAAACAAGTCATGGTACTACGAGGACCGATCAAGCTGCGTTGGACCCAGATGGTATGTTTTTTTGTTTACTTAATCGCGATATCAGGAACTAATATTCAGTCACTTTTTAGATCCATCTGATGCCGCCACACTTGCAGACATCGCCTTTTCCATTCAACATCTTGCGAACGTGTTCACGGTGAAAGGAATACTGGAGCAATCCATCAAGCAATGGACTGACGAAGCGATATCGATGAATGCGGACCCACATCATCAACGTATGTAATATTTTTAGACTTTCAACCTAACCGTCTTCATTTTACTAATACTATCACTGATATAGACGCGAACTATCAATCATGCAGCGCCGGAGTCATGCATTCGTTGACAGGTGACAGTCAAATTACTAGAGGACAAATCGCTGTTCTCTGAACAAGGAAAACTACAACCCGATTGTAAACAGTGTTCGACTGAACGAACACACAACCCCACACATTTCCTTTTGACTTTACCATGACGTGTGCTCTCTCTCCACCCGCTCGTTCGATCGATCGATCTCTGTGATTATGGTGCGACGCTCCAACATCCGCTTTCTACTATTGCCCACTTTTTCTTTTCTTCCTTTTCTGAACACGCTTTGCTTGACGACTTTTTTTTCTTTACCTTTGCTCTGTTTGTCTATATTTATTGTTTCCCAAATGACCCCTTTTTTGCTGCTTTTGTGTGTGATTATACTTTTCCCTTTATTGTTTTTCCCTTTTATGATAGCTATCCTATGATGATGGTCTGTAGATTCTTTCTTCCCTCTGGGTTGTGTATGTTATTATTCTTGGCCTATTGGCCTTCTCTTCTGTTTTTTATACCCATTTATATTTCTTCCTTCAACCCATGCAATCTATGTATGCTTTATAGTTCTTACCCCTCCTCCCTACGGGAGGAAAAAAGTTTGGATACTTGGAAATGTAGATAATATCTGTATCTATGGCAGTATTATCCTATTCAAAATAAAAAAAATCTTACTATGATGGTCCTTAAAAAAGTTTTTTTTTTTGCGTACGTATAGAACATTAGATATAGACTAAACATGAATTATACGAGAGAGAGTAAATGGTTATATTATAGTAATATGTGTGTGTGTGTGTGTGTTCAAAAAAAGAAATGGGTGTTTCCTCGGCTGCTTTCATGCACCTGCATTTCATGTAATTTGTACGTGTTCAGCTCCTCCTTGATAAAATACGCCATCGCGGGTGTGAGTCGTGCGCATACTGCATCAGGGTCTGATCCGCGATCATATTCTTGACGCGAATATGTTTCTCGAACAGATACCACTTTGGCAAAACGTACTGTGCTTCCTTCTGATGTCATGAGCGGACTACCTGGTGCTATCACTGGCTGTGGTTGTCGACAATAGTCTCGTTGAAATTGATGGTAATGCTGTGGTCGATGGTGATGTCCATGCGATTGGCGATGATAGTCGCCTCCTTGCGGCTGTTGGTAATGATGATACTGCTGATGTTGTCTTCGCTTTTGTTCTTGTTGCAAATGATACAAAGGACGATGATCATCACTGGTATTGGTTGTGCAATACATGGAGTGTCGAGTAGCAGGATAATACATTGATCCAGAATCATTGTTACCTAACAGGACCACTTTGTCATAAGCTTGGAGTTCTTTCGGTATAAGCGGCCTTTTTTTACCATTAAGAATGTTTAGATATTGCGGTGATCCAGCAGTGCTCTGTCGATGCTGGACAGGTATTCCACTAGGTGCGGTCGTAGGTCTCTGTTTCTTGCCTTTCACATGCTCGCGCGAGTTTGTCAACTTTGACCAGGATGATGTGATTGACGATAGCGATGTTGAGCGTGGCATTGAGCTACCGGATGGTTCTTTCGCTGCCGGCTTTTTCTGAAACTTGCTTTTAATTTTACCGGCCAACGACATACTTTTGGATGGCGTTAATAAAATTGCTGCGTCGTCACCCTCCTGCAGCTTTCCGGACGACGGAGCAACGCTGTTTCGACTGCAATTTCCATGTTGAGCTCCAGGCCCGGCAGATCGAAACATTAACAGCGCGGATTTGAACCGAGATGATGATGTAGAGTGAGTCGGTCGAATATTGGCGTTATCGGGTTGACGAGGCGAATAGTTGGTGTTTGTAGCCATGGCAGATAATCTTGTAACAGGCTGAAATGGACTTTCATTACGTTTAGTGCATGAAGCGGCTGACGTTGCAACAGTTGAATGCGAGGAGGCGGTTGACGAACATGTTGATGTGCTTGACGAAGACATGGATCTGTTATTGTTGTTTTGTGGGGAAGACCAGTCAATTATCTTGCTTGTGTCGAGTTGAGGAGTATAAGTTAGGGCAGTATTGCTCCTACAAGGAGAACGCGGGGGTGGCGACGACACCATTGCATCAATGTCCTCTACATCATCGTCCTTTTTCAGTATGTTCTTTAAACGAGACAGTACAGGTGGTTTTCTTTTGTTCTTGTCGTCTACAGCTGGTGTAGGTGCAGGATCCAAATAGCTTTTCATGATTGCTTCGTCGTCCATTGTGCCGTACGCAAATACCCCGGTCTTTCGATTATCGTCTTCGGTTGCAATTGGCGTCTCTGGATACGCCAAGGTCGCGTCATCAGATGAGGATGAAGACGATGAGTTTGCTGGTGACAATAAGATAATATCATCGTATTCATCGTCGTCATCTTCACAGCCATTGTTGTTGTGAAAGTGGTGACTCTGTGCCTGAAATTTCAACTTCTTCAGGGGCGATAAGAATGAATCGGAGCATTCCAACATTGATAAAAAGTCGACCATACCTGTTCAGATGTGTATTCATTGGGCAGTATCGATGCAACGACCGCCATCTTTGCCTTTATCTGGATACGAATTCGCGGCGTGTATGTGTACGACGGTCCCTCAGAAACAATGTACTTCAAACTAGGAGTGGACGAAGGGGCTTTATGATGGCAATTCGATTCCACTAACTATAAACCGGGTGGCTAAACTTAACCTTCTTGAAACAAGAGTACCAGAAGGAAAAGCGAAAAAAAGGAGCTCAAACGATAAAAGAGAAGAAAGGAAGAAGGGAATGAAACACCTGCGAGAGAAAAAGAAAAAAAAAGAGAGGAAATAGGAGGAGTAGGAATTGAAGTACGCGCGCGCAACCCCCTCGCTCTTTCGCTACCAACCCCTTTCCTTCTCGTCCCGCGCCAAATTTTCGCTGTCTACCCGCTAATACATGCATTAAGTGGTAATCGATATGTCACCATTTTTTTTGTTTCTTTTACTGTGGCCATTCGGAACTTTCGACTAGCACTTTAGCAACAGCTTCTAATCCGACACGATCCTCTTGGCTGAACCCCTCCTTTTCCTCACAGTCAATATCCAGAACACCAATCACGCGCTTGGATATATGCATTAATAAATACTTGTTTGCTTGCTGCTATCAATAAATTACTTACATCACCCAGCAACATGGGTACCACGATTTCAGAGTTTGAAGCTGAATCACAAGCAATATGTCCTATGCAAGCGTATGTATAAAATCAGCTAAAAAGAAGGCAAGTGTTCCATGGCCGGATAGCAATTACCTGGGAATGCATGTACGTCCATAATCACTTGAGTTTGCTTCACCTCAGCTGCTGTGCCACACACGCCTTTGCCTACAGCAATTTCTGTACAGGCAACCTATTCGTCATTTATTAGGATGCTTTCGTTATCGCTGTGTTATGTCCTCCTAGATCCCCTGGCACATTACTATACCTTGCCCTGGAAGGGTCCCAGAATTAGCTTGTTGGCATTGCTGCAGTCGATGAGATAGAAGCCAGCCCAGTTAATAGGTTTGCGTTGAAAATGCTCGAGGGAACGCAGACCGTGGTAAATCACAGCCGATGCGTTGGCGAGATTCGTAACCTAGCAACGCTCGTTGGCATCACCGTCATTGTTGTCATTTAATTCCGCGTTTACCCAGTTCTTTTGGCCTTCGACAATGGCTTTGATCTCTTCAAGAAGCTCGCCATAAAACTGCTCCTTGGAAGCCGAAGGATCGTATGCGTTGCTGACGTGCATATTTAAACACAAATAACAAAAAAGTATGAATAAAAAATTCGGTCAAAAAGGTCGAGTGCGCATTTATATAGACTTGTTAGATGGTGGCTGATATAGGTGTGGCAGTTGGCGAAGCTCCGTTTCGCGAATCGATCGCTCCAGCAAAGATATTTCGGATAGTGAAGGTACAGAGAGGGTGTAATCAGTGTTAGATAATTGTAGTGGTCTCAGTGAAGTTTCGTCTACGGGGACAAAGGTATTCTCTTGCTGTATTATGAGATGACTCTCCTCGTGGATGCGCAGCTGCTGCTGACGGTGGTGGCGTTGGCGCTGTTCCAGCATCTGGCTGATATACTGAGAGTAATGGATAATGAATTCGGCCTGCCGCATGGTCTCTATGGCCTTGGGACTGCGCCGTATCCGGACGTAGCGAATGGCTCTTTCAGCCGAGAGACAATACAGGTTTTTCAAAAGCCAGCAACATGCAAAGACACCAGCGCGACCAACCCCTAATCAAGCAAGTTAACCAACTGTAAGAACACGTTTGTTTAGGCTCTTTGTCATTTATCCTCCTCGTCGCTCTCTCTCTCCCCACTTGCTCCTTTCCGGAACTTACCACCGCGGCAATGCGTGAGCACATTCTCGCCCAGTCTGATCTTTTCGTTGACCGTCAGGATGACGGCGTCAATCTCTTCGATGCTGTTTGGACAGCTCCCTTCTATCATTGGTAGACGTATGACCTGCATACCATGCTGCGTTGCTGCTTCAAGATACTTTGGCCATGGAGCACCCAGAAAATCCAGTTCAGTGTCGTCCAGGCAACTATCGCAGCGTTCAGTTATCAATTGACACGCTCCGTGCAATTCTCCCTTTGGGTGGCCGTGGGGAGGGAGTGGTGGAAAGGGGGAGAGAGTGTGTGTAGAAATATTACCATACAAGTGTCGTGATTCCAAGTGATTTCATCCTGCCAAAATCTAGATCTAGATCTCGATTGATTGCAGCTCGCCCGCGACTCGGTCCTGTCAGTCGCACCTTCTTGCCAGGACATGAACTTAGGGCTAGATTCCCCATTGATCTTGTCAAGGGCCGGTCAGCGGCTACTTGACACGCCATTGCCAGTTTCGGTGCATACTGCTGCTCCAATACCGGATCGGTCAAATCGTACAAATCGATATCATCGGGGAGATCGCACAGCGAGAGCAGCGATCGATACTCGTTAGGAATAATCCAACTTATGCTATAACCGAGAAACCTCAATGTTAATGTCGGAGCATTTTTGCTTGCCAACGAAACAATGGTTACTTGATGGGATGGCTAATCGATGTCTTCGGCACGGATCGCTGGTGTATGTTAGGGGTAGTGGAGCTTGCGGGAGTCGGTGATGTTACTGAAGAAGCTTTATGCTCGGGGCTCTCGGTTTGTAAAGGTGGAGGTAACGAATCAGCAGATGACATTGCAGGGAACAGAAGCAAACGTCTTTCGGCACTCCAAAAAAAAAGAATACAAAGCAGTATGCGAGGATAAATATGGAAGCCTCACACGTCAAACACGCTGTAATGATTCTAACGTTCTAGCTGATCTTGTATCGAGACTTGCCTTGTTTCCCAACCAATCTTTACTGTCGAGCATATGCATGCTTGATCGGCCACGCTACGTCGTAGTACGGTGCTAAAGATAGCTCTCGATCTTGCCTATAGTCCGCTCAAGCGTTTATCCCAGTACTTTCTGATAAAGCAACGGCAGCCGTTAGTCGTACCTAGCTAGATATATGTCCAGATACCATCTCGTGTTTTCCACTCATGCATTATAAATAGCTACAAGATGATAACACTGATCTGGTCGGCTACGGATTAGCAATGAATATAATGTACAGATATTCAGAAGTGTAACCGTTAAAACGGACTTAAAAGTATGAATAACCTATTGGTACCAGCACAGGTATCTAGGGTGGTGTAGATGACACTTGGGTATTTCCTGATGAACGGTTGCTTAAGCAGCCTAATTCTACAAAAAGCTCCAGGACCAACATGGAATCCTAGATGCGGATATATAAGACCATGTGATCATATAATGCTTAATAAGCACTTACTTTCAGGCAATATTTCGCCAGTCTTTGTCGAGTCTTAGAGCTAGTACGCTGCAAATATGGAATTTCCTGATAATCAACATCCTCCTTTTGTTTCCCTATAAGAAAGAATGACCACACAAGTTAGTACGTTAAGTACGGCTTTTGCTCGGGAGTATCATGACCTAGAAAATGTAGTGATACGGCATTCAATTTGTAGCTTGGCAACTTGTGCGCCTTTCTGATAACGTTATAGAGATCTACCAACGTGCGTCCGCTGACAAAGAGTACTCGATAGGGTTCAGTATCAGTGACTTTGACTTTTTGACCTACATTGTTTTCTCAGTTACAAATGTGCCCGACAACATATGTACAATACCATACGTTTCTTTCTACCAAAGTACGCGAACCCCTTTAGTTTTAGATGATCAGCACGCTGGATCAAATAACGCAAATCAAAGGCTTGAAAATAGTAACCGGATAACATATCAGGGTCAAACTAATGGTCACTTTAGTTGCATTTGCGTATATATATATGCCTTTGATATAAATCACCTCTACAACGAGATCGCGCCACTGCTTCAGAAGGCTTCGTTCGTCATCACATTCAACGACTATTGCGTCATCGATTGGGAGACAGGTACCCAAAGTGAAAACGTAGCTTTCAAAGTATGGCTTCCAGTTTGCTATTGCATACGTTTCTGTTAAAAAAAGAAGTGCTTGGCTCCTATCGTATACCTACGAAGCAGAAAAGCACATATGCTACTGATTTGTAACACCTTGTCTTGCCTTGGTTCAGGAAAAATCTTACCACGCGGCATGGCTTCGATATCGAGAAACATAACGCGAGTTCCTTTCTTCTTCAGATAGTTAGCTTCGACTCTGGCCATTTCCTGCTCGATTGTCTCAAGATCGTCATCGTCAAGGTCGTCAAATTCCGGAAATTCATCCTCACTGGATGATACAGCGCATTGGGGTAGATGTTTTTTGGGTTGACTTTGGTTTTCGTCATCAAGTGTTTTGGCGACTGTCATGGTAAACTGTGTTGTCAAGGTACTGTAACACGAAAAAGTACGAGAATTTTGTTTTGGAAGGCATAATGTACGTGAGTGACCTCTTTTAGGGTCCAGCGATAAAGTCTTTGCATATTGCGTGAGATTCACTATTGTAACTTGTATAAAAACCTCGCTGACTTGCACCTAAAGGCTTCCATGGCAGTAACGCAATCACTAACCACTAAGGCACGTGATGAATACAAGACAGGATATGGTGTGGGAGTCTGTCAATGAAGTGTATTTCCATGGCTATAATTTCTACTGTTGCGACATCCACTTGGCAAGAGGGCGCATAAGCGCCTTTATTAACTGAACTCAGTGATAACATGATCTATATTTGTTGCAGACGTGAAAGAGGTTTTCATAGGACTACAGCTTGACCAAGTTCGGTAAAATATTTACACGGGTCGGGCAGTGTGGTAAATTTGAGAGGTTGGAAGAATGATGCACCCCCTCTTTATCAAAAGGTAACGACGAATATCCATGGCAGCGTAGCCATCCATCCATGCATCCATCGAATACTAACAACATCCATCACCTGTCTATCTCATTCTGTATATTCTGTCGCTTTTCCTCACACCTATGAACAACGAACGCTTTTGATATTATTACTACTGGCATGCAATTATAGGACAACATGGTTGCACTGAATCTGCCCGCTGACGTCCTGGCCAGCGCTGATGGTACCCCCAAGCTCTTCAACAAATGGTCCTACGAGGAAGTTGAAGTGAAGGACATTTCCCTTCAGGACTACATCCAAGTTCGTCAGCACACCTACTTGCCCCACACTGCTGGTCGCTTCGCTGTCAAGCGTTTCCGCAAGGCTCAGGTAAACGACAGGAGATAAAAAAAATAAGCATAGAAGTAACTCATTCGGCTATTAGTGCCCTATTGTCGAGCGTTTGACCAACTCCTTGATGATGCACGGTCGCAACAACGGCAAGAAGCTGATGGCTGCTCGTATCGTGCAGCACGCTTTCGAGATCATCAGCCTCTTGACCGACCAGAACCCTATCCAGGTTCTCGTTGATGCCATCATCAACACCGGCCCCCGCGAAGACTCGACCCGTATCGGCTCGGCCGGTACCGTCCGTCGCCAGGCCGTCGATGTGTCTCCCCTCCGTCGCGTTAACCAGGCCATTGCTCTGTTGACCACCGGTGTACGTTGTTTGGCACGCGTGTGTATGGGTGTGTTTTTAATCGCATTTGCATTATTAGACCCGTGAGGCTGCTTTCCGCAACGTCAAGACGATCTCGGAATGCCTTGCTGATGAGTTGATCAACGCCGCCAAGGGCTCGTCCAACTCGTACGCCATCAAGAAGAAGGACGAATTGGAGCGTGTTGCCAAGTGTAAGTGTGGGAGCGCAAGCTGTTGCCATGCAATTCGTACTGACATTGGATCCTCTTGCAGCCAACCGCTAAATAATAATTGCTGTGTTCATACTCGCGCATTGTATAAAGAAAATAAAGACGGTTTTTCCGGAACGAATGCACGCAGTAGTTTTACATTAATATCGCACACACCAGGGAGGATCCCTCTCCATGACTCATCCAGGCAATAAATTTTGCAAGCCATCTGGGTGCTACACAGCGAATGCGCCGGCGAGACAGGCTGGCTGCTGCAGAAGAGAGAGGCTCCAGAGCAGGGAGCGCCAACATACGAAGGCAAAAGAAAGAATAATTTCAGTCGGAGGAAAGGTGTGCTTCAACAGGCAAAAAGAAAAAAAAAACTGAACGGGGAAAAAGCCCAACCTCTTCATGATCTAAGAACCGAGGTAATTAGGGCTTTGGCCAGAGGTGTACGATTTTCCTTTTTCTTCTGTCTAACTGGCCAAAAAAACAGTGCACTGCTTTTTCTTTTTTTTCTTCTCTTCTTCTGGTAGACAATGTCAAAATCGAGCGTTGGGCATCCCCGTTCTGCCTCCTACAACAGCACTGAGGATGAAGTCGATATCGATGAAGAGCCAGTCGACACAGGCTTAATACGATGCATCTGCAGCTCTTCGGAAGACGACGGTTTCACCATCCAATGCGAACGCTGTCTCGTCTGGCAACATGCATTCTGCGTCAGAATCAGTCAAAACAATATTCCTGAGCACTACCTCTGCGACCAATGCGAGCGCAAATTCGGCAATCCAAGCACGCCGTGGCGAAACCAATTGGAGCAATTCAGCAAGGCCGTTGAAAATGATGTGCGGTCGGTGCTGGACAAAAAGCTACGACAGCGGCCGGAATTCAGAGACAATGGTGTCGACAAGCAGCATTTTCGTGATATATATAACCGGATTGGTGATGATGACGACTACAAGCCAGGCGTAGCGAACCGTCGACACTTTAATGGGCACAAAAAAAACCCCGTGGGCCGTCCTCCCAAAAGGCCGAAACTGTCAAAGAAGATTGCGGTGTCCAAACGCTCATTGCAAGAGTTGGAATTGCAGGGTGAACGTCGCAAACGAGCGCCGCAGGATGATGGCCAGCCTGCGTTTCAACGCATCAGCTACAATCTGGTCCGCAGCAAGCATGCAAGACAGGTGTTCAAGGACGCTCATGAGCGATGGCGCCGACTGGAGAAAGGCAAGGAGAAAGCCATGGTCAACGGCACGACTCCATCGGTGGCCCAGCATATTGTCACTGACGACTGTCTTGAAAAAGACTCCACCACACTAGCCACTGTCAGGCCACTTTCCAAGCGCTGGCAGTATTCGTCCTCCGAGCGCCAAGGCTTGTTTGCCGACAGCGATATTGAAAAGAATCAGCTGGTGGCGCAAGTCAATGGCGACATTGTGCTCAAGTCTGAATACAAGTTCGACACAGCAAACGACTTTGTGGTGCTGGGAACACCTTGCAGGCATGTATTCTTTTACCCGACCTTGGACCTATGTATCGACGCCCGTTGCCGCGGAAATGATGTCCGCACCGTTCGCCGGTCTTGCCACCCGAATGCAGAGCTGCGTGGCATCATTGCTCCCCACGCCCAGGACCACGAAATCCGCCTCGGGCTCTTTGCACGCAAGGACATCAAGCAGGACGACGAGCTCACCATCGGCTGGAACTGGCAGCGGGGCCATATCAGCTGGAAAAAGAACCTCGAGTGGCACGACTGCGGGATGACCGATGGCCATCAAGTTATCGATGAAGAAGAAGAGCGTGGCCATCGGTCGGCCTTGACTCAGATGCTGAACCGCTTTTCCAAGGAGTTCGGTGATTGTGCCTGCCAGGATATCAATCTCTGCTTCATCGAGCACCTCAAGGCCATCCTTTCCGGCAGCGACGAGAGTCCGTTGACCAGCTTCAAGCCACCCAAGCAAGATGTCGTGGTCAACGGCACTGCTTCCAGGGCAGAAGGCGACCATGGCAGGTCATCGAGCAGGGAGCCATCGGCCCAGCCCTCTCGACAAACCATCGTCTCTGGCAGCGACCACCACACAAAGACTGGCCAACCAACCGAATCTGGCGAAGACAGCATAGTGATCGATGTGGTCTCAACATCGCCTCTTGTACGGAGCCCAGTTATTTCTACGCCAGCACGAGTATCAGACACCGAAGAAGAGCTGGACGTTGACGGTGATATCGACGTTGGGGACGAGACCATGGACTATGTACCCACAGCTCCTGAACGACCGTCCAGTTCAGAACGCTCTCTGTCAAGAGCCTCATCGGTTTCAAGCTACTCGGGAACCGAAGGCGAGGCTCGAAAGCGAACCAGACGATTGCACAAGGCGAACGGTGAAAAGCCGTCCAAGCGACAAAGTGTTGGCCCACACGACGATAAAGACATGTCTGGCCCTGCAAAGCTTCCATGCAAAAAGGCTTGGATGCGGAATTTCATGCAGCAAGCCTCCCCGGCCCCTGCTGTTGCAGCGGGCCCGATGGATACGTCCAAAGGTAAGGTGCTGTGCCTTGTGGGAGTACGTTGACAGCTAACAAGTGCGTGCTTAGATGAACCCGAGATCCCAAGTGAAAAGCAGAAAGAGGCTGAGCAAGCCGATATCAAGTCAGAACCTGAAAATATGGTCAAAGAGGAGCCTGAGGCGAATCATACCACCGAACGCAAATCATCTTCACCCCCACCACCATCATCATCATCACCGTCATCGCCACCACCACCCAAAATCGCGCAGCCGGTTATGATAGCCACGGCCGTTATGGATATCGAGGATGACGGAGAACTGAGCGATGCCAGCTCAGCGTCTACTATACCTATCATTGAGCAAGAAGATGATCGCTTGAACAGTCTGACAGGGGAAGAAGACCCAAGTGACGAAGTAGTGAGCCAGCAGGAGCAACAGGCTGATGATACTGAGGCACTATCAAGCGAGACGGACGAACAGTTGAAGCCAACCAAAGTCAAGCTCTCGTTGCAAGAATACCTGGCAAGGCGCGGCACATCGGCCCAAAGCAGCATCAAGGTTGCTAACGGAGACAAGTCGCAGGATTGCAGCGCCAACACTGAAGAGCACCCATGGATGACAGCCACCAACCAGGTTGAAGTGACGATGGAAGTACGACAACGTGAAGCACAGCACTGACAGAGCCTGTGTTCATACCCCCTGTGCCCTCTTTCACCGGCATAATCCCTCGCCCCAAAACAAATACGCATCCCTTTCATTCACTACAATGCACATGAAGTGTGTAAAAGGTTTTTTTTATTCGAGCACTATAACACTCCATTTGTATTTTGCATGCTTTTTTTCTTTTAGTTTTATCTTTCTTTCTCTGTAGCGATCGTCACGATCTCTGCCCTGTACAGTTTTAGCCCTTTTTCGTTTCTTCATACAATTGATCGCCTGTACATATGTTTCTACAATGGTCGAGAAAAAAGCATAGCAGTTGCAACTCAGGCTTATATGCGTTGCGGGTTTAATGGTCGTAAATGTAAGATTAGGATGTACAGTGATAACTTAAATGGAGCTTTTCTTGGTGAGAATAAGGGGATCTTCGCTGGTAACGGAGATCATTCCTCCGAGATATCGGTTGGGTGAAGGCGTCTTTCCACTGACCGTGGCAATATCGTAGCGACGAAGGAGGACAATGAGTGACATTTTAATCTCGTGCACAGCAAAGAATCGTCCAGGGCAAAGATGCTTGCCCAAACCAAATGTCACGAAGTCGCGGCCGGGCTGTGTTGCCAGTTTCTTTCCAGACATAGCCGGATCCATTTGGTCCACCTCGGATCGAGTGGCATTGAGACCCATCATATTCAATTGGCGGTTGGCAGACTGGACACGACGGCCTAAACCATTACAAACGGTAAGCGTTTAAAGTTCTCTACTTTGATTGACAACATTTACCTTTGGGAACTTGGTAACCGTTGGCAAAAGTATATACCTCTCGCATGACTGCTTTGGTGGTGGCCAACTTGTCAACACCTTGGCGCAGAACTTCACGGATAAACTGTTCCAAAAACTTCATTTCCTTGAGAGATTCATTGGTGATTGGCTTGTCGCCCAAGACCTCTGCGATTTCCTTTTCCAATTCAGCGCGAAGATCGGGTCGAGCCAGTAACCAGTAAATGCAGAAGCTCAAATTCATAGAAGTGGTGTGTACGGACGCAAAAGCGATAAGTAATACGGATTGAGCAACTTCTTCATCAGTATACTGTGATCCGTCTTCCTTCTTGTGTTCGATCAAGCCTTGTAAAAAGTTTGGATCCAGTCCATGGTCCTGACCGTGTTCAGCTGCCTCACGTATCTTTCTTCGTCGATCACGGACAATGGGCAGAACGTGTTTTCGCATCACCTTGCGATGCCATTCAACCTTTTGCAAGAATGGAACGATGAATCGATGCAGAACCGTGGGGACTGCCATGAAAATGCCAACGTTGTTGGTCACATCGCCCGTAAAATCTGCAAATGATTGAATCACTTCAAGGTTGGTTTCTACTTCTTCGCCGACCAGACTGGATACGCTCATGTACGCAACAAATCGCTGAAGGAAGAAGCTGGGATTATCGAGCCGAAGGTTATCTTGGCCGTTGCCCAATTCCCTCAAACCACGTTCAAGGCCACGTTCAATGCGTTCAGTAAGGCGACCAATCTTGTGTGATGCAATGACATCCTTGGCAACGGGAGGATTTGCCTTGAAACCCATCTCAAATGTCATTTCGTCAAGTACATAATGCAGGTACAAAACATCTGTGTTGAAAGGTGTGAGATAGACTTTTTGAGTATAATGCGATTCGTTACAAACCTTTCAGTACGCCTTCTTCCAGAGATAGATCTTCGTGAACGGCCTTGAGAGCTTCTTCAGCTGAATGTCCACTGGCAACAGTAGTAATGGAGCCGGCAATATTGATATCATACAGGTCACCGTACTTTTGCGAGCACCAGTCGAGGAAGCGGTTGCTGTCATATAAGAGGTATGGCAAATGGCCTAGCAACGGAAATGCATATCCGACGCGTGGAGGGAGATTTAGCTTTTCGCGACGTGCCTTGATGTAGCTGATAAAGTTGTAAACGGTAAGGAAAGTAGCACCGCCAAGTACTAACAGCTCATTGCGAGTCGAGTGGCGGTAAAAGTGTAGACACTTGGAGTACAGATCTGTCTTTTGAAAAAGATCGACGGCGGTTAGAATGGATGTTGTGATAGGAGGTAGATAGCGGTCCATGATAAAAAAAAAAAGAGAGCGAGAGCGGGGAGGAAAACGATCGTTTTAGCAAGGTGAATTATTGTAGCTCCTTTTATATTCTTTTGGATCGTCTTGTGTGGTGCGGGGTTCTATGTTCGATCGGAGCGGGTGAATCTCTTCCATGGTTACGTGCTGATAAATCAATAGGCAATCCAAGTGAGTGACTCAATCTAGAGGCAGTGTGTATCTTTGACAAGTTACATTTTTATTGTTACCATAATAATGGCCTTTTTGATTCCCAAAGTTAGTAAATATTCGGCCATATAGCGAGACAAACCGCTATTCCTTGTCCTACTGTTTGAATTATTGTCGGAGCGTGATCTTAAATAGCGTTCAGACCATCCGTAACACGGGCAAGGTGCCCGCTTTTAAATGTTTTAACGTAAAAAAAGCTTATTTCGGCTTGTCATGCAGCAATTTATGTGTATATTCTTTTGAAACACCTTGGATTAACAAGAACATGTATGTTGATCAATTTATAATCACTGTTGAAGGCGACGTCATGTTGCCCTGACCCTGGTAACACCCTGTATGATGCTCAAATATATCTCTGAGTATCCAGGTGCATGAAAACGGAGCGGCAGCGTCGCCGTGTACGACATGACATCTTCAGCTCTGCTTAAAAAGAATTTACGTATTACAGGCACTCCAAAAAACACTCCACCTCTCGGGATAAATTTAATGCTTATCATACAGAACTCCACCCCCACCAATCCGCATTCTTTACGAAGTTTAAAACGCAGTGCTATTTCAGTACGTTATGAAGTAGAGTGCTGTACATAAAATGGAGCATCATACGTAGTAAGTAAAACGGAATGTCAACGAAAAAGAGTATTTATCGTTCTGGTTGTATAGCAAAGTTCCATATTGAGTTTTGTCCATTTAAATAAAAGGAAAATGCGCCGAATGTACAGGTTATATAAAGCAACACCTTTCCCAAGAAAATTTGGATCAATAAGCCAATCAAAAAATATGCGCTGAAGATGATAAATTTAGACGGTGAGTACTGACTAAGACTCGAATTGGGTCAGGCCGGCCAGGCTTGGAGGCCAATCGGTCAGGTCATGTCTTTGGATTGACTTCAAAAATTTCGAGCACCCAAATTAAAGGGCTGTTAAGTAGAAATGAGATAACACACGTCTGATTTTGCAGTATCCACCGATACGTTAACAAGAAAGTGCCTGAAAAAATTAGTTTGTATCAAAAAGTTCAAACACACTCCCGAAAATTTAACTCAAGATTGTAGTAGGAAATACGATGTTACTGCAGGAATACAGACTACTATAGCTACTATATGACTGGCTGCCATGGTTACTAAGGTGATAACTATACACTATGAATTTTTTTTTGCTGAAATACGTATTGAAGATAATTCCATAAGTCTTTTCATATGGTACTATCCGCTTTGAATAGTTTCTCGTCTTTGACTTTTCTATTTTTATGTTTATTCTAAAAAAATTGCGGTTTTCACGCCCTGCTTTTTGTTCACTTCCATCCAAAGTCGGCTTATTTTTTGTCATATCTCGGTCCTAAATTACGCTAGCAGCACAGACCAACATGCCCAACATCGCCCTGACTATCAATCACAAAGAAAAAGTCAAGCACTCTTCTGGGTCAATTTCTTTGCAACGCGGGAAACGGCGGAAATGGCACATTTCTAGATAAGCGCTTCCTCCGATGCTAGTTTGACTAGCTATCAACACCACTGAATCCTTATTTATGTTTTCTATATCGCATCAAGAGAATTCGATTACTGGATCAGTTTCTATTCAACAGAAAATGCTTTCAAGATGATTTTCTACGGTACTGACTTTGGTTTTTCGACTTTTTCCAAATTCTTTGATTTTGTTTCATTTTCATTCCATATGTTCTTCTTGCTCTGACATTTCATTTGGTATGATTTTCACCTCTGACTTCTTCCATTCCATATGTTTTTGGTAAATTTTCGTTTAGCAAAAGTTGACCTGTTTTCGGCGGTGACTCGGTCCTAAATTATGCTTAAAGCACAAAATCAACGGTTTTACGAAGAGCGAGTCTTGGAACACTTAGTGCTAAAGTGAAAGCAAGGTACTATATCTCACAAGTACTTTGTAAATCATGTTTAAAGCTAAAAATTACATTCCTTCTGAGTAAGCATCCTCCTCTTCCACTAATATATACACTTTTACTATTACTGGGCGCGCCTATAATTTATTAACAAAACGTACCTATATAATCAAAGAAATTCAATCGCTGGTCAAGTCAGTAAACGGGTTCAAAGTCTCTCGTGGATCTGCTGCCTGGTCAAAACGATGAACGTGAAAAATTGGTATTTCTACTAGAATCAGCCATATCTGATTCTTTGAAGGGCAATTTACCTGTAGCTTGTGTGTTCGTTGGCCTGAATTTGCATCTAAATCGCTGTAATAAGCGTGGAAAACATACAAATTTTCACTCGTCAGCCTTAATCTCGCCAATTATGGCCAGAAAAATGGACTGGTTAGACTTCTTTGACAAATCAAACTCCTGTTTCTGTTACTTTTGGCAATAAAATAGATCACTTGATTCGTTCGATGGGCCAAAAACGGTGATGATAGCTAATATTTGCATATCTTTGAGCATAAATTTTCATACGTCCGCAGTTTTAGACTAGCTCTAAAACCGTTGCATGCGGCTTTACATTTTATACAAAGTATGCTACCCGTCGAATAAATCCAACCTCAGGGCGAGTCCAGAAGCAAGTCTATAGTATGTTGTTGTTTGCTCTTAACAAGGCACCTTGCTCAATAGTTAATTCAAGTAACTACCCAGAGCTCCAGAGGTCATATCTTTGCTCTCACTATAATTTATTCTTATAAATAAAATGAAATTGTTCGCTTTAGTTAGTCAACAAAACTGTTTCCAGCAAATATATGTTGGCTTTTTTTTCTAGTTCATCCAGCGATTGGGTTTACTTGAAGTGAAAGTGCACTTTGTAGCGGAAACAAATGTGCGACCAGTAGTTTCTATAGTTAGTTGAATCAGTGGATAGATAAAAAAAAAGTTGTTTTAAAAAGTATACACAAATCGACTGTGATTATTTTTCTGGATCGTCCAACGCTTAAAGCGACCTGATGGTAGTTGCGTCGAAGGTTGTCTTGGCCGTTGCCCGATTCTGTCATACCGCGTTCAAGGCCGCGCTCAATACATAGGAGGTAAAAGGATATTTCTGGAAACAAACATATTCGCCTCAAAAGGCAGTTCAAATGTAGAAACACACGATCTATGATATACATATGAGCCTGTGTCCGGAACTGCGCTGCTTCTACAAACTTTTCAGCATTCCTTCTTCAATGGATAGTTCGTGTATCGTCTTGAGAGCTTCTTCCGAGCTTGCACCAGCGACCATAATAATATTACCAACAGTGCTGAGGCCATATAGGTCAACGTACTTTCGGGAGTACTAATCGAGGAAGCGAGTGTTGTGATATAAGAGATATGGCAAATGTCCTAGCAGAGCGAATGTATATTCGACACGTGGAGGAAGATTTAACTTTTCGCGGCAATCTTTGATGTAGCTGCAAAAGTTGTAAGAGGTAAGGAAAGTAGCACTGCTAAGTACTAACAGTTCGTTGCGAATTGAGTTGCGATAAAGGTAAAGCAGTTTGGAGTACATACATACCTATTTTCTGGAAAGGATCGACGGCGGTTTAAAAGGATATTGTGATAGGAGGTAAGGAGCAGTTTATGGTGAAAAAAGTGAAGACGAAAGCACTGCTTCCAGTAAGGAAGAATATTGTATGTGACTCTTTTTATACATATTCTTTTTGGTGTGTTGTCCTCGTGTGATATAAGTTTCTATGCTTGATTAGAGTGGACAAATCGAAAAGTATGATGAATGAAAAGCACAATTTTTCATCAATGTTTATATCTCGTAAAGTATGTTTTTATCGCTCCGATGATAACGGTCTTCTTTCTTCCCATAGCTAACATATGTTTGGGAAGGGAACGAGGTAAACCTCTGTTCTATGTTAAAAATAGCTATTACTTATATATTTGTATTGTGGGAGCGCGATTTCACATAGGGTCCGGGCCATCCATAATACAGGAAAGATGTCTGCTTCATAAACTTGTTAATGTAAAAAAAGCTTCCTATACCAGTATATTTCTCTTGAAGCATGTTAAAAATCACAGAAGTGCGCTATATGATTTGTAATCAAGATCAAAGGTAACCGCAGATTTTTCTAAATTTATCATCATGATATCATAACTCTAGTAACAGTGAATGACACTTAGAATATTCGATTCATGAGAGCGGATCGAGGAGGTCGCGGTGTACGACAAGATAGCTGCCGTTTCTACAAACTGATTTAATCGCACAGCTCTATTTTTACATAAAGGATAGGAGTGTCATGAAATGGAGTGCAGTATGTAAAGGATTTATATAAGATAGAGAATGTACTTGATTACGGTAGAAGTAAGACCTCTTGTTGCCGGATATAGCAGATTGATACTAGCGTACTATACTTATGCTTCAAGAAACGTACATAAGAGTGCGAAACGCTTACAGATAACTTGGATATAATTCTGTAACTTTTACGTATAGTATGCGAAATTTTCTAAGGATTGCCCAAATAAGAATAATACATACAGAATGTCTTATTTACCCATGTGAGTGTGTGGAGAATCTCAAGCAGATCCACGTATATCATTGATGAATGGACTGAACAATCGCTCGGATACACGAAAGCGTCGAGTGATGGTACTATATAGTACCCTGTAGTCCGACTTTGCTTGTAACTATATCTCGAAATACATGTTCGTTTACTTCCTTCAAAAAGCTGAGCCATATGATTTCTGGAATCCAACTATTCCCATATTAGTAACTTCTTAAGATTGTCTAACTTGGGATTCCCTGAATCGTAAGATTTGAGGAACTAATCCCACAAAAGAAAATTGGCACTCAAAGCTATACATGGGTACGGTTGTATGCGGTAGTAATTTGGAATGTATTTAGTTTTATCCTTCAGCAAGCTCTCGTTCTTTCTGCCACCATTGTCATACAAAGCGCATATGAATTTCATGTTGTTATTTCACCCTATGCTGTGTAGCAAGTTGTAACCAGTATATGAGATCCGTTTTTTGTATTCCAACGCTCAGTTTTATTCGATGGCAATATAGATACTTTTCGTTAATGGATTGTCAACTGCGCGTTGACCGGTTGAGCATCAGGGGAGCTCAACCAAGGTTTATCTTTGACTCAACGGATCACTTCCTGAACAGTTGCTGCAACATAAATTACACAAAACCTAATTTCTCTAAACGAGGAAGTTATCTCTTTCTTTTCTTCAAGTCGCACGACAATGTCGGACCAGATCGACAGGGACGACCTACGGATCAAATCGATCGATGACCAAGTCGAATGCATTGAACGAGAGATCCTACTACTCGAGTCGCAACGAGCAGCGTTACTCGATGAAAAGGAACGTCTGCTTGACAAGGTCATCGAGCCTGCTGTAATTGTTGACAACAGCAACGATCGATCGTCGTTTCCATGGTCAGCTCGCATCAAGGAACTTTGCAAGCGGCACTGGAACATTGATTCGTTTCGGCCATTGCAAGATCAAATCATCGATGCTGCACTCGAGCAGAAACGCGATATCTTTGTCGTGTTGCCAACTGGTGGAGGAAAGTCGCTCTGCTATCAGTTGCCCGCTTTGATTGAAAAGGGCTTTGCCTTAGTGGTATCCCCGCTTGTGTCCTTGATTCAGGACCAAGTGTTTGACCTGAAAAATGCCAACGTCCCTGCTGCCATGCTGACGGGTGCAAGTCCCAAAAGTTACGTCAAGGAGATACAGGATGCCATGACCACCGGAAACGAACAAGAGGATATGTTCAAGCTCTTATACGTCACTCCCGAGAAAATAGCAAAAAGCAAGGCTTTCACAAAGGCGCTGAGGGCCGCTTATGATGCTGGACGTCTGTCGCGTATTATTATCGACGAGGCTCACTGCTGTTCACAACAAGGCCATGATTTTCGGTATGATTGTTGTTGCGCACTCTAGTGAATGGGCTTACTCACCCTGAATCAGACCAGACTATGGACAACTTGGCATGTTGCGGGTGAGAATGAACGTTAGGAACAAAACGCGGCGAGCTCATAGTCTGCTTAGAAAATGTGCGACAAAACGCGCATCATGGCACTTACTGCGACCTGTCCCTGGAAAGTAATGCAAGATGTACTTGTCATTCTGGATATGGAGCAACCGCGCAAAACCAACGGTACATTGGTCTACAGTGCTTCCCTTTTCAGTAACGTTATCCCTGGCTTTGAAAAAAAATGCCCAATAGCTCATGGTTTTCTAACATAGGACCAAACCTCAAATACCAAGTCATACCAAAGCCTAGTTCTGCCAAAGAGATGATCACGCACATGACAGACTGGATACTTGCAAACCACAAGAACGAGACCGGCATCATTTACTGTCTCACAAAAAGCGATACCGAAAAGGTGGCCGAAGCAATCATGAAGGAAAGCAAAGGAAAAATACGATGTGCCGTGTACAATGCTGACGTCGATAGTGTAAGGAAGCATCCGTCGTCTGTATTTGGTATCTCTGATAGGCTGCCATAGGACGAGCGGGAATTGATCCACACTTACTGGCGTAACAAGAAGGTACATGTTGTTGTTGCCACAATTGCATTTGGTATGGGCATCAATCACCTGCAGACGAGATTTATCATCCACCACTCGATGTCCAAATCCTTGGAGAACTATTACCAAGAAAGTGGAAGAGCGGGTAAGTGATGGTTTATGGGGTTGCGACAAGTTCGTTGAGCTGCGGTACTAGGCCGCGATGGAAAGCCGGCCGATTGCGTAATGTATTATCGAGGCCAGGACGGTAAGTAGTGGTTTGTACCTTGATGTTTGGATTCTTATTTTCGTAATCGTCCGCTCTGTAACATAGCACAACGCCTCTCAAAGATCGTCTTCAATGAGGTGCAGGGAGGGGCCAGTCGTAAGTCTAAGTGCTCGAATCAATTGCTGTAGATGCTTACCGCAAATGACAGTATACACAATGATTCGATATGCCCAAGAGTATAAGACGTGTCGCAAGATCGAGTTTGAAAAATACCTCACTGTTGATCCAACTCTCTCTGGATCCACCAATCGTCTCGTGAACCCGACTACACCTGATGAAGCATGCGGTATATGCGATAATTGTACTCGAAGCTCGGAGGATGTCTACATGGAAGATGTTACAAAGCTGGCAGCAACACTGGTTCACATGTGTCGCATCCTCAACAGTCAAGGCGAGAGTGTGTCCATGGGCAAGCTTATCCAATTTGTGCATGGACAAAAGTTAAATACAGTCAATCTCGAATACTTGCTGAGCGACCACAGCCAAGTTGATATACCATTGGCAAAACAATACACTAGCGGCGTAAGTATATGTAAAAACCTGTGGGTCTTTTGCAACAGTTTTTTTTAAGCTTTATTAGTTTCTCGAGCGTGTGGTGAACCACCTCTTGATCGAGCGATTTCTAAAAGAACGAATCTACGGCACCGCATATAACACTTACTCGTATGATTAAACCGAAATGACCAACCTAGATGTATTGCTCACGCGGTTCTCCTACAGCTATCTTATCGAAGGGCACAGGTCTCAAGAGTTGCAAGACAAGACCGATGATGAAAGAAAGGTGACCATCGAGATTGCGGTCTTGCAAGGGGATAAAAAGGAAAGTACTAGAAGACGTAGGGTTGGCAATGTTGCCAAACGTCGCCGGAAAAACAGCCCCGAGAGAATCCCTAATGTCGACATAAGCACGACTCCCGACATAATCGCCATTTCTGACGACAGCGAAGAGTAGCTGTTCATATCTTGTAAATATTGCTTCCAACAAATAACAGTGGATTTGCTACAAATGGTACGGAAGGCGTTCCGTGAATTTAATAGGGCGGGGGGCTACACATGTCACGATGGAGGATGTGTGTCACCATTGTTTCCGTTGCCATGCCATCGTGTGTCAAACGTCATGTGTGTTACACCAATGAAATCCCTCGATCAAGCAAATAGCACAGAATAGCACTCACGATCGCCAGCGAGACAAAGGTAGTATAGTATTTCATATTTTTTTATAATAGTTTTTTGATAGCGCGCACTTTGGGAGACCACACACTACTAAAGAACATAGAAAGATCCGAGAGAGGGAGAGAGAGAGAGAGCCAAACGGGAGTGTCTCTTCGCAGCGGGAGTGCGAGATAGAGATCCATAAGAGGCTGTATATATATAATGTTGTGATGTGCGTGCTAATGGACTTGAGAGAGAGAAAAAATGCAGTCGTTTGTGATGGATTTCGGAGATTCGAGATGATATTGTGTGTGTGTATTACTCCCAAGATGATTCCACCGTTTCGCGCACTCGTCTCACGTATTCCTTTCTGTTTTCACGATACAGATTGGCGGCCTCGGCGTTGGCGGGCGAGTTGGGGTTGGGGTCATGCAACAAGGACTGAATGCTAGTCAGGATAGCAGCCACGTCATAGGTGGGGCTCCAACGATTCTGGAGAATATCGAGACACAATTCACCATTGGCATACACGTTTGGATGGAACATTTTCGACACAAACTTGACCTGCGGTGGTTTGTTTGGCTACAACAAAAGACATTCACTCAGGACATGTTGCATGTCTTCCGTAGCCCGACTTACATAGGTTTCATCAAACTGCAGAACCAGCTTGAACGTGCCGTCTTCGAAAGGGGTATCGGCTGAAAACGGGCCAGTATTAGTCATTCATCTTTTTTTTTCGAAATGGCAAACAACTTACAAGGACCAAAGATCACCGCATTCCACATCATGATATTGTCGGGACAGGGTGCGCCTTAAGCAGTAATATAAAAAAAAGTACCATGGATTGGTAAGCATGCAAAGACATGCATCTTTCTTTTTTCTAGAGCTGGTCATTTACCTGATACACCTCCTATATACAAATTAGAATTACATGCTCATCTTTGATGAGTCGGTGTCCATTTACCTGGTGGATCGCTTTGTAATCTCTTAAAATCACGCATCAAACGTCTTCTTGTTGGAGTGGACATTGCGGGCTCTGGTTATAAAGTTGGGAAGAAAGCAAACGATCAAAATCGCTTCGGGCAAGTCCGCTTTATAAACGGTGCATGCGATTATATTATACTCTATTGGCTGGATTTTACTCTATTGGATCCTAGAAGCACAGGGCATCATAAGTGGTGCTTTTAATAACGGGATGGTCTTCCAATGACGCTTCTCTTTTCCTGTTCTGGGAATAGCCTGCTAATAGATCCATTGTAAAAAAAAAAACTTTGGCCAGTTTCTATTG
The DNA here is from genome assembly GCA_025266875.1 of Fennellomyces sp. T-0311. Classification (NCBI taxonomy): domain Eukaryota; kingdom Fungi; phylum Mucoromycota; class Mucoromycetes; order Mucorales; family Lichtheimiaceae; genus Fennellomyces; species Fennellomyces sp. T-0311. Next base: position 639,531 of record JALLLT010000021.1, read on the forward strand.
GACTGGCCAAAAAAAGGCGGCGTTTTGAGCTTTCAGGAGTCGACAACCTACGCATAACCCTTCCACGCACAACAGCATGTCGATCGCAGATTACTTTGAATGGACAATTGTACCGACTCTTTGTATATATATTTGTTGCGCAGCACGGCTCACTCGGTGTTATTTAGGACTTTGAGGGCCAGAAGCTCGCGGATCAACTCACTCATCTTCTTCTCATCTGTTTTGCAGTAAGTTTTCATGACAACCCACTTTCTAAGAAATGTTAATGTGTTGTTAAAGGTAGTTGGATTTGTTGCCGGCTACGTGACGGAATCGTTATTGCTGACGGTGGCTATTTTCGGTGCAGGTCTGCTTCTTGCGACAGTGGTGAGTTGGCTGAAAGAATAATGCAACCACCCGTTTGCTAAGGCCGCGTTTTGTTTGTTAGGTCGTTTTGCCTCCGTGGCCAATGTACAAGCGACACCCGCAAAAGTGGCTTCCATCCACCAAATAAACGCGCTCCTCTTTTTCGCATCTGCCTGGAATACGTTCGTTTATTGTAGATCTAATCCACTAGTAATAATACATTCATCGCCGCTCATCTTCGCTACTGCTGTCGTTGCTTTGCGCGTCTGCGAGCATCATTGCGCGTTGGAACTCTTCAGCAAACTCTGCAACGGTCCGACCACCCGACAAGTCAATCATATCTCGCGGCACCATGTTGGTGGCGAATCGAGGACCGCGGCAAGCGTGTGCGTTCGCTTCTGCTTCAGATTCAATGATCCGGAACTCGGTTTCATCCTGTGTATGATCTACTGTTTCTAGCTCGTTAGCAGACGTCAATCAATAGTCTGCTGTAAAGGAATTTACACTGAGCCAGTTCGGACCATTCGTATAGCAGGCCATCCGTAGCAGGTGTGAATGGGTTGAAATCAACAATCCACACTTTTCGCCGTTGTCGTTCGACATACACGTCCAGCACATCTAAGCATTCGTATTAGCATCCATGCATCATGCCAGACATCTCTGTACTTGCAACTGCTGTTTGGGAAAACTTGCTGAACATGGTCCTCGAAAAAATCATATATGATATCCTCAATCTCGTCCTTCATTCCCTCCATAAAGCTGTAGAACGTGAGGTCGCGTTGCGATATGCCTAGTTACTCCCAATCAGGTCAAGTTCCCTTTCCACTGGCATCAGACCTTTACCGATGATCTCCTTGTTCTTTACGAACACTCTAAACTCCATGGATGGCTGCAGATCCTGCCACTTGCGAAGTACCAGATAATGGTCTACATTGCCTTCCTCTTGCTGTTCACAGTGTTCAAATGCGTGGTTGAGGTCGTGGTTGACAAAATCCGACGACTTGAGAAGCAAAAACACGTCAAATGGAGAAGTGCATTTCAGTGACTGAGTCGAAGCTATCCAGGCCGCATCCCGAGGTGAACTCCAGGTAAGCTTTGGGAACACTGCTCCACCCAAATCTTGAATCGATGCTCTGATAAACTCTTCAATCGCAGGAAAATTGGGTCTGGTATCTTTGTAGTCTTCTTCATCTTCCTCCTCCCCATCACCATTATCATCAAGTTCTTCGATGGTTGCGGCGCGTGGTTGACTGCAGAGACACACTTTAGGAACCGCATGTCCCGACTTTATGCTTGTTTCAACATACCCGTCTTCTGGCAAGTAAATGCCATCCTCATTCAAATACTCAATGAATGCTACCGGCAATGCCAACACTTTTGATCTAAATGTCGCGCTTCGGAACTGGTTGTACCATGACGGCAATGCGCAGTTGACAATATCCTGTTGAGTCGGTTCTGGAAGTGCCGTGGTCTCCAGTTCAACAGGAGGTGAATGCAACTCTGGATCGATCGGTACTGGCATTTAGATCGGGAACGAAAAAGAAAAAAAAAACTTGGACTCAGCGCATATTCATTGTACAAAAGGTTTATTTGAGTCTGACTCACTATTATGCGATCGTCTCCATGACTACATATCTGCAAAGTTACGTGGCACAGGGCCTGTAGGCTCACCCTCCGGAGTCTAACCCATTTACGTTTTAACAAGCAGAGAAATGAGAACGTAGGATACTTTACCACATAAGCGTTGGCCAATCCACCGTCCACAAGGAAATCAGTGCCCGTGACATACGAGCTTTCATCCGAAGCAAGGAAGAGCGCACCGTATGCTTGTTCAATTGCCTCGCCTGCGTAAACAGGATTAATAAAAGGCGTGGTGACCGGCTGTCTGGACTTTCATACCAAATCGTCCCTTGGGAACATGGACAAGACGTCTTTGCTTCTTTTCCTCGGTATTCAAAAAGTCCATCAATAATGGAGTGCGCAGTGGACCAGGACACAGCGCGTTGAAGCGAATGTTCTCCCGGGCATGCACCATGGCCAGTTCCCGGCTACACAAAAAAAAACTTAGCATGCGTATATTAAAAAAAAAGATACTAGTTCGCATACGTCATGGCCAACACGGCTCCTTTGGATGCAGTGTCTAAATTCGCTGGTCAGCAAACGCGTTTTTCTTCTCTGAAAAGTAGCAGGTTACATGCAAGCTGAGGTGTTGCTGCACCGCGCAACGCGACAAAACTGGCTGTGTTGATTACAGAACCTCCACCAGATTGTCTCATGGCAAGCACAGCATGCTTGCATCCGAACCATACGCCTTTGACATTGATGTCCATGGTCAAGTCCCTGAATGGACCCATCAGTGATACGAAGCATTCATATGTCACCGTGTTTACCAGATGCGTTCTTCGGTCGTCAAAGCACTGTCGTCTTGGGGATGCATGATACCCGCGTTATTAAACATAATGCTTAGTTTACCTATGGATGCAATCAATGCCACGCTTTTCTCGACCTGAAAGGGTTCATACCAAAGGTTTGGACAGCAGTTTCGACAAGATGCTTGACTTGCTCCTCCTTTGACACGTCGGTCTTTACCGCAATGGCCTTGTTCTCGCCCACCAGGGCTGCAATCTTGGCCACTGTTTTCTTGATGCCTTCCTCGTTCAAATCCGCACACACGACCTGAGCACCCTCCTTGGCGAAAAGGACGGAAGCCTCGAAGCCAATGCCACTGCGCAACAGTCAATCCATGGTAAACGGCTTAAAGTCCATCATACCTCGCAGCACCGGTAATGATGGCTACTTTTCCGGACAATCTCTGATGACCTGTCATGAATACAAAGCGAAAGATAAAGAGAAAAAAAAAGGGATCGAACCAGTGTGGGAATTTTTATATGGTTTTGGTATATAAACAAATACACAAACAAATATCTCACTCGCTCAAAGACATCCTGCTAAGACCGCCACTGGCATCCTGCAGATTAAACGACGATAGCTGTCCGGGCTTCTGTTGTGCACGTGCCGCCGCGTTGCTTGTGGGGCTGCTCCCATAAAACGAGTAGGGAGGGCTTGATATGGCTGACAGCACAGGTGATCCTGAAGCGGAAACCGACGGCGACACAGCTCTCCGTTTCAGACTGTTGGTTGGATAAGGTTCGAAGCGATCCTCAGACGCTGCGACCGAGGCAATCAGTCTTTGTGCCCAATTCAACGGAGCAGCAAGTGCTTACCTTTCCGTTTGATACTCTTGTAGCTCTGGTGCATGGGCGATGGCAGGTTATCGAATTGAAAGTTCTAAAGGTAGTACCTGATCAGCAATTGTCATGTGGTTTTTCCGGTTTGAAAATAAAAGCTTACCGTCATTTCCATCTCTGGATTGAGTTTGGATGCGTGATACGGCGCCATGGTAGGAGAGCTATCGACATCCCTGATACGAGCCCAAGCCACGGCAGGAACCGATCCGCTGGCCTATTAAAAGTTAGTATTATCTCTAAAGAGCTCCCTGATGAAGTATGTATTATTACTATTGCTTTACTGCTGCTGCTACCGCTGGCTGATTCCGTATCCATGGACATTTTTCCCAGTCGTGCTTTTATCTGCTGCGTCATATCGTGCTCCCTGCGCATCTCCACATCTGCAAGCCGTGTTTCCTCCTAAAAAAAACGCAGGAATGTTTAGGAACAAAAGGAATGAAACGCTTTGGCAGCCATACATCTGTCTGATTGATTACTCTTGCCAGTGCCTTTGACCGTGGCTGACGGAGAAAAGAAGTGAATGATAAGACACAAGGACTATGGATGCACTTACGAATAAAGAGCTTCTCCGCGTAACACTCCTCCGTTCGGGATCGCTTCGTCGCACCGGACTATGACTACCACTTGCTTCGGCACTGCTGCTACTTGCGGAACGATGGTGTCTGTGATGGGGAATACGTTCAGCAGAAGAAGATCTGCGCAGAACGCCTGGGCGCTGCGGCAGATTAAGCTTCCTATTAGACGTGCTTGATTCAGCGGGGGAAGTGGTACAAGTCGAGGGATCCACCATGATTTCGTCGATACCGAACTCTGGCTGGGGTGGAGGACGTGAAGAGGGAGACCAGCTCAATTCAGATGAAAGAGAGCGGGTCAAGCGTCGTGGCAAGAGCGGTGGAGGCATGTCTGGCGGAAAAATGTAAGGTTGTCGCAAAAAAGAGGAGAGACGACTGCCGCTGGTGCTTCCACCACCTGCAGATATTGAGGAAACTGACCGACCATCGTCAGAGTCAATGCTCATTTTCTGAGAAGAGGAGGAAGGCGACGCTGCCAAGGAGACGGAAGACGATCGTCGTCGTCGCAATAACGGGACATAATCGGTTGGTCTGGCGTGCGTGTCACCTTCGAGATCCGACATGCGACCCAGTGGATCTTCGTCATCTGTTGTATAACTTTCACGTCGCGAGCGGTGTTGTTGTATGCTGGTGTGCGGGGCGAAACGTCGTTCCATATTGCTTTTGACACTGCACTGCAAAAGAAAGTCGCTGCCTTGCCCCATCCTGTGTGAATTGTCCGCAAATTTATCCATTCGCTTCCCCTTCTTGGTTCATCGTTTCCCATTTTACTCACTCGCTGGGTATGATCACCATGGAGTTGGCCCACAACTGGAGCAAATATGCCTTCAATTGAATTCTTCAGGAGTTGGTCGTCCGAGTGACACAGCAATTTGAACTACTTGTTCCCTTTTTTTCATGTGAAAGCCCTCTTGGGTGTGTCTCTCTAGCCTTCAACGACCTTCCCTCTCTCTGCAGAGGTGATAGATGATGGTGCGACACAGGGAGAGAGAGAGAGACGGCGGTCGTTGGTCTTGATTTCCAACTTGACCGATACAATAATGTGTTCTCAGATAAACGGACGCGATCAACGTCTATATATACAGCGCTAGCATGTGATCAAGCCGCTGCTAATAAGTCCCCAAGCGCAGTTAGCACAAGAACCTGTTTATCATACTTATGAACCAGAGGCGTTGCTACTATGAGAATTCTTAATGCGTAGTGATGCTCTCGGTTTAAAGGGCCTAGCCTTTCGTCAGTTCTCTCACACAACCAAATTAGTAACTCGATGGCAGCCACCCAAAAAGAGACACAAAGAACGTTTTGATCTAAACTATGACCACTTTGTGTGCGCAATCGAATCTTTTTCGCAACAATAAACATGATGCGCAGCCGAACCATCGCAACCCGATGCTTTTTGTGTTGTTGTTTTCCACTTTTTTTTTAAAAAAAAGAAAAACTGATGAGCATGTGTACCGCAGGCATGTAACATGATTGTGCGACAAAGCACCCCCCATAACACCCACGTCGTTTATCCCGTCGTGGTAACGCATATTATAGAATACACAGGGCTTTGCATGTTTTAAGGGGGAGGGGTTTGCGATGAACGTGGCTTTCGCTGGACAAAAAGCCTGAACGGTTGAGGATGGAGGGCAGTGACGGGCTGTCCGATGTCCTGACCGCTCGTCTAGCGAAAAAAGAAGTAACTATTAATAGGATGACGCGGCTCATCACCGTGCATCTTGCTGTGTATATGTTCATTAAAAGGATATCGCTGCGAAAAAAAAAGCTAAACGGGGCAGGTGACTCTAAAGAAGAGAGGGCCGGCTTTGTCTCTTTCCTCTACTCCCTGTTTTGCTCCGTTGGGCGTGCGCGTGGGTGAGGGCCAGGCCCTTGGATGACGCAGCGGGAAGGGCACTGTATGATCAATGTCCAGATAGGACCGATGGACTACAGTATTCCGTGTTGACACTGATGCACACCCACCTTGGGGACCTTTCCATAACGGGCTTAGCGCGTAATCACACCTTGACGCTGTTTGAATTGAATAGACAGAAAAAAAAAGCATCTCCTTCAGCACGAACATAATCAGCGAACCCAACTTTTGCTCTCTCTCTTTTTTTGTACCCGACTCCTTTTCCCTTGCTTATATCACTCTCCCTTTCCATATACAATATCCTCCACTTCGCCGGATGCTATTTCAGCAGAACTACATGCCTGGTGCCTTTCCTGCCGACAGACTCTATCTGCAGTCTCACAACAGCCGGCAAAAGCAGCAAGATTCTTCTACACGTCTACGGCATGACTCAGATCCGGTAAGAAACGAAACTTGTCCGAGATGCTTCCAAGGGGATCCGGCCATTTGATCCATTTCTCACTGCCGCCTTTCTCGTACTTTGTAGGCCATGCGCAATGTTCACCCACAACCACCACCACAGCAACAACAGTATGATTTTTCTTCAACGTACGTATACCCCCATCAAGGATCGGCATCGCATCATGAACAGTTGCCATCGCCGCAATCGGCGTTCAGCCAGTACCAGCAACTGTACCAACAATACTACAATGACCAGTCGCAGCAGCCGGCACAAACACACTACCTCCCGTCCATCATGCTTCCGCCGCAGTCGCCAACGCTTGCCAGTTACTACTTTGAAGGGTCGAATGGGTGGGTGAACCACTATTATGATCCGAAGCGGCGACAGTATCTGTCAAGTCGGGTGGACCCAGAATTCCAAAAGCAATATCAACAACAACAGCAGCGTCACGGGACCACTGGGCCCATCGCCGCTTTGCCGACATTGGATAGCTTGGGACTCAACCCGCAACAGTTTCAAATCGCCGTCCAGCAACAGCAGCAACAACAGCAACAACAACAACAACACATCCTGCAACTGCAAAAGTCCTCGCAACAACATCTGTATCCATACACCAGTCATGATTTGAATCAACTCCTTCCCTCCACAAACAACACCGCACCGGGATCACAACAGTATCTGGCAGCGGCGGCAGCGGCAGCGGCAGCAGCAGCAGCAGCAGTCGCCCAAGCCTCGTCATCTACATCTTCGTCGGCTGCCCTGTCTCAGCAGCCAGGCGTCGTCTACCCGCTCACCAATGTCCAATGGACCGAAGAGTGGCGCGAAAACATGCTCCAATACGCTCACACACTCTACTCCACTGCGCCCCGCAACCCTGAGCTCTTAACCATCTTGCACACCATCCACAACGCCTACCCGGACCATCTTCCGACGCTGCTGCTCCTGGCGTGTGTGTACTATACCTATCAAGACTACCAATCGTCGCTGCGCTACAACCAGCTGATTCTCAAGTACGACCCGCATTATGTCGAAGCAATGAGCAATATTGGTACGACTCTGCGGAGCATGGGGCGAACAGCGGAAGCTGAACAGTGGTGGTACCAAGCTGTGAAACTTCGACCAGGCTATTGGGATGCAGTCGAGAATTTGGTGGGTGTGCTATGCTCCACTGTCAATGCCAGCGATGCCGACAAGAGTAGTAGCAACAAGACCGTCGTATCAACACCTGTCACGTCGAGCGACGATGGCAAACGGCAGCAGCAACAGGTGTATCCTCGCTACAAGGAGGCCTTGCGCGTATGCGAATTCGTGGAGCAATATTTCTTCAAAGGCCAGGAGTCCCTCAATGGTCCTATCAAGGCTCCCAAGCAACTCCCTGTGCACCAGTTACCGCGCATGCAGAACTTGTTCTATGCGAAGGGTAACCTCAAGTACGCACTTGGCGACATTGTGGGTGCTCGACGAGAGTACGAAAAGGGACTGGAGTTGGTGTTTGGCGGCATCAACCTCATGGCTGTAGGTAACCACATTGCCTTGGCGTGCGGATCTACCGCTGTGATGGAAGCAACCCAATATGGAAAACTGTTGGATCCATCGGCGTTGCCACTGGTATTGTTGCAGCCTAATGAGGCAATACGTATAATTCAAATCGCCTTTGCTCAGTCGGCCGGCGTGTTGCCTGGTCTGGTTGGCTTGACAACCCAAGTGAGCGACAGTACAAATGCGACAAACGCTCTGCAGCAAGCGAATCAGACCACTTCGACGATTTTGCTCACGTTGGCCAAGCTGTTCCAAGATATGATGAACCCATCAACACCGGCAATTGCGGCGGCTGCCACGGCGGAGGGGCGCGCAGCACCGACTATGTCATTGCTTTTGCCGCTGTATTACCTCAGCTTGGCACTGCACCCAAGTCCATCGACGGCAAACAATTTGGGTATCATCCTGAGTAACATTTCTGGTGCCAGTGCTGCGTTGGCTGTCAAATTGCCGTCACCGCCAGGTCAACAACAGCAACAACAGCAACAGCAAGCTGTGACAGGAACCATGTTGGCAATGCAATACTACATGTACGGCTTGCAGTTGGACAACAGACATCCACATCTGTATACCAACCTGGGTTCGCTGCTCAAGGATATGGGCCATCTCAACGAAGCAGTGTGCATGTATGAGAAGGCCGTCGAGTGCAACCCCCGATTCGATGTGGCCTTGGCGAACCTTGGCAACGCTATCAAGGATATGGGCCGTGTTCAAGACTCTGTGCAATGGTATCGACGCGCAGTCGAGGTCAATCCGAACTTTGTCGATGCGGTGTGCGGTCTGGTCAATTCCTTGGGTGGTGTTTGCGATTGGCGTGGACGCGGTGGTGTCGGTAACGAAGCAACGGTGGATAACCATGGCAACTATTACCCGGCAGCAGGCGACAAGAATGCGCGTAGCGGATGGATCGGACGCGTGGTGGAGATTGTCGAGAAACAATTGGACGACGGTGCCGTTTGGGGCGTGGGTGTGTTGAAGATTCAGGTGGATCAGCATGGCAAGTCGCTTGGTGAGCACTTGGCGGAACTGCTGGTTCAGACCAACGTTGTTGTGACACACGAAGATTCGGCACGATTGGTGGATTTGTGGACGAATCGTTTGGCACACTTTTCAGAGCAAAAGCAAGGGAAAAAGAACGAAGGTGGATGGCTCATTCGATTGATCGAGCGCATCATGCGACGACTGCAACGCAATTGGTATCTGGAGCAATACGGCGCAACGGTTCAATCCGAAGTGCCTCGAAATGCAATTTTGGTCACCAAGGAATCAACGCAGCGATATCAAAGACCCTTTATACCCTCAAGTTTGGCAGCTCCTCCCGTGCCAACCGTACTCCCCTTCCACACCTTCACATATCCGCTGACGCCTCGACAAGTGCGTCTCATTTCACATCGAAATGCGCTGCGGATATCCCATGGGACATTGACATCGTCTTGGGTTGCTAGCCATGTGTATCCTCCTCCACCACCACCGGCTCCCAGACTCAAGATTGGCTATGTGTCGTCAGACTTCAACAACCATCCACTGGCGCATCTGATGCAGTCCGTGTTTGGTTTCCACGATCGCCACAAGTACCAGGTGTTTTGTTACGCAACCACGCCAAGTGACAACTCGCCCTATCGTCAAAAAATTGAGCGAGAATCCGAGACATTCATTGACGTTTCGAGCTGGTCCAACCAGCAAGTTGTGGAACGCATCATCAGCGACGGTATCCATGTGCTGGTGAACTTGAACGGATACACCAAAGGTGCGCGCAACGAGATTTTTGCTGCAAGACCTTGCCCCGTGCAGTGTTCGTTCATGGGATTCGCGGGTACGTTGGGTGGAGGCTGGTGCGATTGGATTATCGCGGATCCTATTGTGTGTCCGCCCGAGATGGTGAGCAGCGAGGTGTGGCGACAGCGACGTCGACACACGCCGTACCTGGACGATGGCGGTGATTTTGAAGGCGATGTTGATCCTGAGGAAAGCAGCGACGACTTTGTTTACACTGAAAAGTTCATCTACATGCCGCACTCGTATTTCGTCAACGATCACAAGCAAGGTTTCCGTGAGGAGCACGACGGAACCGAGAAGGCATTGTTGCAACAGCCTCCACCGCCACCGCCGCATGCCGAGGATCATGAAGCACTTTGGGCGCTCGAGGAAGGACGCCGATGGACGATGCGGCGCGAGGTGTTTCCCAACTTGCCACCCGATGTGGTGATCTTTGCCAACTTTAACCAGTTGTACAAACTTGAGCCATCGACGTTCAGGATGTGGCTGCGTATCTTGGAGCGGGTACCCAATGCGATTCTTTGGCTGTTGCGATTCCCGCCTGCTGGTGAGCGACATTTGCGACGATGCGCGACGGAATGGGCTGGCGCGCAGACGGCGAACCGAGTGATCTTTACGGATGTGGCGCCCAAGCATGTGCATATCCATCGTGGACGCGTGGCAGACATTTTCCTGGACACACCGGAATGCAATGCGCATACGACGGCGGCGGATATCTTGTGGTCTGGCACACCCATCGTGACATACCCAAAGTACATGCACAAGATGTGTTCACGGGTGGGTGCTAGCATTGCCCAGGCAACGGGATATGGCAAGGAGATGGTGGTAGCGACCGAGACGGAATACGAAGACCGGGCAGTCAAACTGGCGATGGGACTCAAGTACACGTACGAAGCACAAAGCGATGGCAGCACGCTGCGACGCGGACACGGCGAATTGATGTCTCTGCGAAAACGCTTGTTCCTGACGCGCGAGAACAGCCGGCTTTTCGATACCTGCCGATGGACGCGCAATCTGGAGCGAGGGTACGCGGAGGCGTGGCGACGATGGGTCAGTGCCGAAGAGTTTGAAGATGTTCACCACGATACGAATACAGCTGGCTGCATTTGGGTGTCTGATCCAGACGATTAGACTTTCTACTACATACAAACACGCAAACACGCACACACACACACAAACACACACACACAAATTCCCACCTTCTTCTTTATACATAGTTTCCTTTCCATCCCTTTCCCATTTGATACCGTAGAGCGAGTGGTTCTCCCTTCTCATGCACACATACTCTCCTCCCTCTCACTTTTTTTTACTTCTATCCACAGCAGAGCGCGCAAAAATTTTAGATGTTCTATTTCCTAGGCCGAATCCGTCTGAGTAAGAAAAAACGAGGAAGAAGACTGGGGAGGGTTGGAGGGAGGGTGCTTGTATACTATTTCCTGTACTTTGCTAAGCCGGCTTCGAGTCCATCACTTCCCTTCCCACCATCTCTACAGGAACTAGGGTCACTGCAAGATTGAGTTTGAAAGATTGGGCGATGATATCATTGTTTGGTTGTGGTAAGAATTACAAAGATGGTGTTGCAAGATAAAATAAACTCTGTGCGTGGTGCACGGGCCACTTTTTCATGCAGCTGCGAGCTGTTGCGGGTCTCCATAATTGTCAGTGGCATCGAATCCACAGTATACGCGGTAGATCTGCCCGGTGCCGAAATCAGCTTCCATGCGGATTTCTGTTGACCCAAAGTACATTCTGGAACGATGTGTGAGAATCATCCACGTTTGACCGCCCATATATAAGTGCGTACCTGACTGTGTAAGCAATCCGTTCGCCATGCATCACTCCAGGCATGTCTGGGATAGGCACAGACACTACTGCAACGTGCTGCACACCGGGCTCATCATAGTATCGCGGCACCTCGTCGCTTTCTGTTGCATACAGCATAATGTCTGTGTGCTTCAATGTGCCGTAGTACACATACATCTGCTCCTTGATGCAGTGATCTACCGGAAGCTCATCATGCTTTCTGACAAACACCAAGAATCGGGAAGTGCAGCGCACACTGCCATCTGGTCGCACGACCCGCGTTGATGGGGGATCCCGCGCTTCATCAAACGGCAGTCCAGCATTGATACCATATGTACGTCGCGATACCCGTGATACAATAACCTGTGGGTTGAGACCGTAGTATGCTGCACCGCGAACAACTGCAAGCGCTGCTCGCTCGGCAGGACAAACTATCTGATCAACCTTGGTATCTAAGAACACGTGCTGTATGCACTGGTAGAGATAATTAGAGGACCCAAATCCGCCAACGAGGAAGAGGTAGTTCAGCTGTCCATCAGGGATTTGACTATACTGCTGCTCGATCAATTGAATCTATCCATCACTATCAGCAACATCATCCGATCTGTCATTGATCGCTGCAATTACCACTTTGCCGACAACCGGATCAAATACTTGCTGCTTGAGTTCATCTGCTGATAACTTGATGGTTCCTTCGTCCAAACACCCGTCATCATAGTCGCGCAAACTAGATGGCAAGTCATCAAGTTCAACGGACCTTGGCAACGTTACGTAATGATCATCGATGCCGTCAAACTCGGGCTTGATGCTGTCAATAAACTGATCCATCAAATCGCTCATCTCGCGAGGTGGGATCTTGTCCATGACAACCTCGCCGAGTTTCTGTTCTAACAAATCCCTGTAACGTTGATCCAGGAACACACTTCCACAACTTTCACCCAGACCCTTGGTGACCTCCTTCAGTTGCCGTCTACCACTGCTGTTGAGGTTGACTTGGAAGACAATCAGGTCAACTGTGCCACCGCCGGCATCACACACCATAATGCGATCGCCGTCTTTGAGCTGGACTTGATCGGCCATTGTTTCTTCGCAATACAACGCCGCAGCTTCGGGTTCGGAAATAAGCACCAGCCGATCCGACGGGTCCGAGGGCGCAACAAGGCCGGCTTGGATAGCCGCTTGTCGCATAGTATTCTTGGCCTTGTCTGACCACAGTGCCGGCACAGTCAAACAGTAACGAAAGGTATCTGGATGATAGTTCTTGGCAAATCCTCTTGTCAATTCTTGCAACGTATGTTCGTGAAGCGCTCTCAAATAATCTGCTACCGCTTGAACGGGCCTCCTGTATGTTTTAACAAGGTAAGTGTGCGCCGTTGCTTCTTTTTCCAGCGCAGTCTTCCTTACAAGCCATTCTCAAGAGGTGGTCTTGTCAACGATTCGTCGAGGTGGAGTTTGAAGTGAGAAAGCAATACATTTTGCTTGGCAGCATGCGGCTTGAGCATAGCCTTCTTGGCACCATGACCCCAGTCTACCAATGGTGGTCTTCTCGATTCACCTCGTCGATAAACTGACAAGGTTGGGACTTTGGGAAAAAAGTTTCCAGCTTTGTGCGGCCTTTGTTCTCTTTTATTAATAAATCAAAGCGCATAATATTTTTTGATCGCTCACCATTTCTGAATGTCAAAAACTTCTGCAGGCGTTGCATGGGTGAACGCATATGCTGCTCCAGAGTACGTTGTCCCGAAATCGTACGCGATCACCACTTTGTACTCATTCTGTTTGCTGGATCGAAGCATAATTGTTAAAGGAGCGAGTGTAATAAAGAAGGAAGAAACTCTGTTCCTTTTAAAGCGTCGCACAACACCGAATGGCCGACTCGCCCCATTGACCTCACCTAGTACGAAGGAATGCTTGCCACTTTTACTATCTTCACAAACTTCAATCTGTTGTTGACAGCGAGATAATGCTGTTAGTTATAGAAATACACACCTGGTCTGCTTGAATTAGTGGCGTTTGGTTTAAAATGCAACCATGGGAGCATGAAACTAGGAACAACCCATTGGTAAGCCTTGCGCCACCACTTGCCACATTTCTTTTTACGCGCACAAAGGACACGGCGTTTCGATTCACGGCAAGAACTGGACCACTATTGTTATGTACTAAAGATGCTAATAATAAATCTATATATATAATATATTACAGTTTGACCAAGTCCACCCGTGTCCGTTGCTGGACGATAGGATCGACGACACCATCGGGCATTTTTGGAAGCGAGTGTATCGTGAACCGAGCGTATGTGCCGGTAGTCTGCGGCTTTGCCAGCTGGCCGGGATTCACACAAATTACGCGATCCACAGACTAATAAAACGAAACAGTTTAGCGCGCATGGACAACACTGTGTGCGGGATCGCATACTTTTATGGCTCGTTTAAGTTGTGAAGGCATGATAAGGATATCAGGCTTGATAGAGATCTGGATATCTGCAACTCGATCAGCATCTATGCTGTCAGTTGCTGCGTGTGGAAAGAGGGGATAAAAGCTATTGAAAATACCACGCATCAGCACCGCATTCAATTCTTTACACCCGTATAGTTTACCTGTGTTGCTGCAAAACATGTTCGAACTGTCTGGTTCGTCCATCGGTGCTCGTCCTGTTTACATGAGAAATAAGTCATCCACAACACTCCATGTTGTCTGGCACATACCTCGCCGCCTCCTCTTTGGCCAGTTCTTTGCAAATGTCAATGTTGCCGACAGCAAACACAACACCATTGATACTGACAACAGCTGGATTACTTAATATCTCCACGCCTGATAATTCTAGTACTTGTGGAGATAAACTCGGTTGTGGGAACACTGGATATTGATGAATGAGATCATCAGCATGCGGCATCAGTATAACCCGTGTTCCAGGGCACTCGGACGCAAATCCTGATAACTGATTGGCGATTTGTTTTTGAAAGAATTCTTCGGGTGACGCATCCACCATTCCGTTCGCAAAAGCTGGGTGTTTCTCGGAGACAAAGGGTCCTAGCTAAATGAGCCTATAAGAGATGGTGTCAGGTATCTTTGCTCGACTTACCAGTAGCAAAATATCGGGTTTCTGCTGTGTACAGGCTTTTAGCAGCTCTCGCAGAGGCTGGTACGAAAGATCGCTATCTAGTGTGTATGGTCCAGCTGATACAATGATTTCGATAGGCTTGCCGTGAGTGGCTTGATGGTACTCGTTGAGATCTTTGCCACTTCGGTCGAGTGGAGCTGGTAATTGTGGCTACGATATATTCCGTTAGGTATAAAAAAAGAGATATTGGAAGCCCGTCAACTTACAGTGATCACTCGTTCGGCAGTAAACACGCGGCCGGTATTGTTGGTACCTTCTACACCCACGATCTGGGCAATTTGCGCAGTCAGTTATGTTCGATACTTTGGCTTTGTTGCTGTTACTTTACCTGGCCAGGAAACAGCGCATAGTTCTGTATTTTGCCTAGATCTAATCGAATGCGTCTGCCCATACCGATGTCGCGTGAAGTTTCAAGCATCACGGACTTGTCGTTTAATTTGCCTTCGGAAGCATCAGAGCAAATACGACCAACAGCAAAAATTCGGCCCTAGTGACCACAGTTAGCGACATCGTGCCTGCGGCTATATGCTCTTTACCTGGTTTGATCGTGTTGGATTACCAAAGTCTTCCTCGCTATCTTTCGGGATGAACTCTGCAAGATATTCGATTTGTTCATCCAATACTTTTTTTCAGATTAACATTCGGTTTCCAATGATTGTTGACCACCACTCACCATCCGCTCGGTCCTTGATCTTTTCAAACATGTATCGATAGTCCTTGACCATTGACTGCACGTTATCGATTTTGGTTCGTTTTGCCGCAGCATCCACTGGTCCACGCAGCGCCAGGTTGCCATTATACGACTCTTCGACAGCATGAATTGCTTTGATTGGCGCGGCACTCAACGATACTTGAGGCCTTTATCGGTGCATTAGCTAAACAAAGCTCTAAGACTTCCCTGATAATCACTTACTGCTGTACCGAACCAGAAGTATCCATGGGATCACTTTTACGTGATTTGACAGGAGCTTCACGCTTACTTTCTGCAAGCTGGGTCATGCTTTTTTTTATCGTTCGTTAGTCGTACTGCTGGAACAAAAAGAAAATAGTAAAAAAAAAACGTACAAATCGCCAAGGAGATCTGTTTCCATGTCGAACGAACGCTTATTGGAAGTCATCTTTTGAGCTGTGTGCTGTTGCTGTTGCTGGCTATTTTGAAGTTTCTGTTCGAATTCGCGTTGCAGCTTCTGTTTAAGTTCATGAACAAGATCGATCGTTGGTTCCAAAGCGCGTGAATTCAACGAGACAGCTTCCCATTTGTACTTTAACGCTTCGCTCGACAAATTATAGATTCGACATAAAGATACCACTTTTGCTAGTATTCAGCAAAGACAAACAAGACGTGTGGGCTGCATGCAAAGCTTACGTTCGACAAGTATGGAGTGATGGGCTTTTTCATCGAAGCTTAGAGCTTTGGCCAATTCGCGTTCGGTTACTGACATTTTTAGGAAATAAAGGCGCGCGTAGTAGCACACAGCGCGTCGTCCCTGAAACTGGTGGCGGCTGGGTGACTGCAATCGAACTTTACTGCAGCGAAACACTTGCCTTTTTCGAATTTTTCTTTTTCGCCATGGCTTATAATTTGAACACTACCCATTGGCGAGGCATCCCACGATCTTCTGGATCAGCTTATGCTCCTTCCGAATACACTGCATCGGAAATCGATCCAAAAGGTAAACCTCGCTTTATCCGCTCCTGACCGACGCATACTCACGAAGGGCACGTATACAGAGGAGGAAGACTGGGACGATTGGGAAAGAGAAAGTCAATACGATGCCGATCCCAAGTGTTTATTCTGTTCTGACGTCTTTGAACTGCCGGAGGATGCTTTTCACCACTGCAAAGAGACGCACGGCTTTGATTTTCTGGCTGTGAAGCGCTCGCTTGGTAATGAAATAGATCCAAAGAAATTTTCTTGAAACTCATGCACGTATCAGGCCTCGATTTCTACAAGTGCATTCGCATGATCAACTATATTCGCAAGCAAGTTCTGCTCAAGCCTGATCTTGCCAACACCAAGGAATTCTCTCTGACTGGCTCTGAGGACTTTTGGGATGATGATGAGCTGCTGCAGCCCGTCCTCGAAGACGACGCCTTGCTTTTCGGTGAGTTGGCGGCCAGCTGCATATGGATGTGTGCTGACATGGTGATACATAGCCTTCGAGGAACTGGAAGTGGCCGATGACGAAGAGATTCAAGAAGACGAAAACCGAAATAGAACCACCGACGCCGTTGACCTGACAGGAATCAAGCCAACCACCGAATTGGAACAGCAACTCCTTCAATTGCTCAAGAACAGCAGTGAGCGCGGCAAGCAACTGCAGCAGCAGTTTGAAGAATACAAGACTATGGTCAAGTCAACCTTCTTGGCCAACATCATTGATGATACTCGAAGGTTGTAGCTCAATTTGGAAGAGCCAATATGCAGTTACTCATCATGCAGCATGCGTATAGTGAGCGATCAATGTCTGTGATGAGTGTACGCACCGGTGGTATTCCAAAAGCCAACGAAGATGTGGGCAACTACTATTTTGAAGGCTATGCGCACAATGGTAAGCCGCCAAGACGCCACATCAAAGGATCTATGATGAGTTAACATTGGCAATCAGATATCCACGAGCAAATGCTGAAAGACAAGGCCCGAACAGAGGCGTACAGAGATTTCATGTACGAAAACAAGGATGTGTTCAAGGACAAGGTATGGGATCAACAGCAAAATCAATCACATAGGCTGACGCGGTGATAGACAGTTTTGGATGTAGGATGCGGTACTGGTATCCTGTCCATGTTCGCAGCCAAGGCTGGTGCCAAAAAAGTGTTTGCGGTAGACAACTCCAACATCGTGGAGAAGGCCCGAGCAAATATCAAAGAGAACGGCTTGGATGACATTATCACGTATGGCATTTTGGGATATTGGATGCGAGGAATTTTTGCTGATTCGAGACTAGCGTGATCCGTGGCAAGGTAGAAGAAATCCAGCTGCCTGTGTCGACCGTTGATATCATCGTGTCCGAATGGATGGGATACTTTTTGCTTTTTGAAGCCATGCTTGACTCTGTCCTTGTTGCACGCAATCGATGGCTTGCTCCCAACGGCATCAGTAAGTAACCCTAGAAACATACCAATGACATGGAAACCAACAGTACGTTCCTAGTGGCACCAAGCCATACGCGTATTCTGCTGGCTGCACTGGATGACGAAGACTTGAAGAACGACAAATTCAACTTTTGGGATGACGTCTATGGATTCAAAATGTCAGCCATGAAGCAGCCCGTCTTGAATGAAGCCATGGTGGACTTTATCAAGCCCCACACTGTGATTTCGACCACGGCAACACTCAAGGATCTGTACCTGCAACAAATTGTTGTCAAGCAGCTCGACTTTTCCACCAAGTTTGAAATTGAAATCTCGCGCGATGGCACCGTGTATGCTTTTGGCGGCTGGTTCGATACTTGGTTCACCCGAGATGGTCACCCTATTCCTCTCTCGCAACAAGCACAAAAGGTGGAAGGCGAAACGTTCTTGACCACAAGTCCGTTTGGTGAGGATACCCATTGGAAGCAAACCATCTTTGTGTTGGAAAAGCCTATTCAGGTTAAGCGCGGTACCAAGATCCATGGCGTCTTTACTTGTCATAAGGGATCAGAGAACATTCGCGAACTCGAATGTGGCCTTCAGTATTCGGTCGGCACGTCGTCCGAAATTTGCATCCAGAACTTCACCCTCCATTCATAATAGCATCTGTATTATAGAATTCCATCTTATATTTTCCGCCAATGTAAAAGTCTTGTTTCCTGCTTCATATCTTCCTGATAAATCTTCCCTTGAAGTCGCGTAAATCACTCCTGGCCACATAAATTAGACCGTTTGTCAAATTATGCAAGAGTCTTTGTCCGATTCAATGGGTAACGATTTTAATATATATGCTTTTCCGGCCATGTTCAACCCACAGTACTTGTGCCCGAGCACTTACGAAGTGGTCAAATGCTTTCCTCACGTTTTACAAGTTTTCGATATAACAAATGTACATGCCGTTAACGAAACGAGAGGACACTGATGTCTTTACGTACTGTATACGTAATATATTCTCGTGTATATATGCACACTTTTATGCCTTTGTATGAATTCTGGCGAGCAGTCTGAATCATATAGAGCTGACAGCATGATGAGAAGGACTCCGCTGATAGCATAATCGTACATCGCTGATGTACATCTTCGTCTAGCAGCTTCACTCAGAAAGGGAGTATACTTACGACGTACATTATTGGGCTTCCATAATTCCAACAGGATGCATCGCATGTTCATGCAAGTTACGGTCTTAATCGAAAACTATGCCACAGTACGCTTCTGTGAGAGGCAGGAGTTGTTTAAACTTTTCCCTGAATGTACAACGTGCGCCGCAAACATACTCCTTGGTCAACAGATCGACTTTGTGTGATCCTCATTGTCACGTAATACGAAATGATAAAATCGGTAGCTTAATATTTTATGGTCTACCAAGCGCACACACAGGCATTATTCGTAACTGATACAAAAAGAAGAGAAATGCGTATCCCCTCGACTATCTATGTTGAAACAGACAACTTAAGTTTATCGTGGCATACGTACTGACCGCAATGAAAACCAATTTCCCGACCTGTTGGTTCCAAAAGTAAAGCTTAACATACATAGTGCGCCGCCTGCAGATATGGAGGAAAGCTTCTCAATACTAACATACCTCTATCATGCAGGTAGCAATCTAAACAGAACATATTCTTTTACATATGATGTTTATATGCATTATTCCAACACTATCAGCCGCGTTTTTTACAGAGACTCAATATACTATAGGCTGTGGCAGAAAATGTAGTAGTTTCATGGTACTAGGGTTGTAAATAATTGGGCCACTTTTTAAAGTGTGGATACGTTTTGATATTGCTTTGATCGATATTACAGTATGCAGGAGCACACGTACATACGCTTCTTGTAATAAGAAGATGCTCATTTTACGTCCGCATGGCCCTATGCATCACGATGACTCGCAAATAACCTGAATCGTATTACTGAATCCACAAATATAAAAGATCAAGTTGCAATTCAACTGTTCCCATATCCACCACTGCAGGTTTATCTAATAATACCAAAAGCAATGAAGTTTCTCGCTCTCCTTATCGCCGTCATCGGATCTGCTGTAATGGCATCCGCCGCCCCAACTGAGCACTTTGCTGACAAGGCCCAAGGCAGCTACCTTGCTGAAGAAAAAGGTCTTCCAGGTCATGGACCCCCACCTGGATGTCGTGTTCCTGCCCTTTGCAACAACTTTTAATGGGTCCAAGATTACGCATATTCGGAAACTTTTTATGTATGAATATAGCTAGAAACGTACATTCGCAGCGCTGAAGGCATTGATATTATACTTTTTGTTTGCCCAAGTATGTACCAGTATTTGGCGTTTGATGAATACTCGTTTGTGTTTTAAAGTAATAAACGTTTTCGTTGAACAGACAGTAATACTTCATTGAATACATCTCTTTGACTCACGCCATTCGCGCGATATCAGAGTGCTCAAGTGACACTTTTATTGTGACCAGCAACTTACATATTGACGTTGGCTTGACCATCGAAAAGTTAAGAAAATACCTGGAACAGGTGTATCTCAGTCAAAACTCTAATCCCCAGTGTCAGCAGTTAATATGCCCTCTTCTTCAAATATCAACATTTTGTACGTTTCTGCTTAAGTTTTTTTTCATGGCCTACAATTCGGTACACCATACCAAAAAGTTCAAACATTCCCTCAAAAATTCAATCCAATACTGTACGAGGAAAAAGATACTAATAACTACCACACAGTTGTTAATATGGTAATACGTAGGCTGGTTGCCATGGCTACTAATAGAAAATATGTACTATGAATCTTTTTGTTGAAGTACATACTTACGATGATATCATAAGCTTTTTCTTATAGTACTTCCCATTTGAATAAATTCTCACCTTTGGTGTGTTCAATCTCTATGCTTCTCAAATTGACCGTTTTCACGCCCTGCTTTTTGCTCACTTCCATCCAAAGTCGGCCTACTTTTTTTTCATACCTCTTCCTAAACTACTCTAGCAGCTCAAATTAAACTATCTCGTACTGCCTATAACCGGAATTATCTATTCCAAAAAAAAAGCAAAACACGTTGCCACCTGGATCAATTTTTTGGTATCTTTGCAAAAGGTGAATCAGATATATCTACGTAAACGTTATCTCCACCATAAGTTTGGCAAGCTGCTACTACCACTAAATCCACTGTTAAATTCTCTATAGAAAATACTAATACATCAAGAAAATCCAATCACTGGATCTGTGTCTATCCAACGAAAAAGGCTTTCAAGATGGTTTTCCAAGGCATGGCCGTTGGTTTTTCGACTTTTCGAAATCTCTCGATTTCATTTCTTTTTCATTTCATGTGTTCTTCTTGCTCTTATATTTCAATTCGTTTTCTTTTCGTCTCCAACTTCTTCAATTTCAAGTGTCTTTGGCCGATTTTCCTTTAGTATTAGCTGGCTTGCTTTTTTTCGTAACTCAGTCCCAAATAAAGCTAGGGACATAAATGCAATGAACCTATAGAGCGCGCAATTTTGGAGCATATAAGACAAACGTTAAACCAGGTTAATGTATCTCAGAGATACTTTGTAAACCACGCTTAAAGGCCAAAAATTGCCACTGAATGTGCTTTAAATTTTTCTGAAGAATATACCCATCCTTGGGGAAATCCAATAGCTATTAGTTCAAACATTTTTTATTTCTAGTCGTAATTAGCATATATCCCTGGAGGGCATGGTTTCTGGCTAGTTGCGGTACGTAGTTTAAGATATCAAGAAGAAAGCCAATAGCTATTAAGTGCATGAATGTGTTCAGAATCTGTAACGTGTCCCACTACTGGTTGGAAACGAGGCACATCAAAAAACCAATGTTTTTGATTTGTACCGACCCTACACAACTCTTTAGAGGCCAACTTGTGAATTCCTTTTCTCATCTTGGATGGATCCTTGAATTACTGTAATCGACTTGGAAAGTACACCAATGTTCGCTTTTCCGCCTTAATCACCCCAGTTGTATCTAAGGATCTTCCGATTTGACTTCATACGACCTTTTTTGTTCTCTCGCCTCTATTACTTTCTCTAATTTCCCAACCGTTTGAGGCGCTAAATAAGCCAGAAAGCGTGATCAGATCCATTTTTACGTACTTCTCAAGATATCTTTTTCAGTTAGTCGAAGGTTTGACTAGTGGATAAAACGATTACGAATGTGAACTTTTCCCTCAGCAAAATGTATTATTAAATTAAGCAAATCCAATCGTTAGATGGATCAGAAAAGTCAAACAGGTATTGACTAGAAACACTTTTGCTGACTCAACCAGTGATCAGCTTCACTTAATGTAGTAAAAGTATACGGAATAATGTACCACACCTGGATATTTCGTAGCACCCAACAAGCCTAGCCACAGCTAATGCCAAGAACTGCGCCACATACGGTTTGCCCCGCAAACTCATAAATACTGGAACCAGTCGATGCAAGATTCGATAGAACCAGAAGCCAGTATGACAACAAAGGTACAAGAATTATTCCTCCAATTTCCTTTACGTTGGCAGCTTTGCATAAAGCATTTTACGATTAATAAAGTTCCCCATTCTTTCTTCGAACTTTCCATTTGTATTATAAAAGTACTTAAAATGGATGATTGAAGGTTGCACGACAGGTGGAACGGATAGACCGTGTTACTGCCGTGTTTAGATAAACAACGCTTTCCTTTCCATCTGGTCATGACATCCTACGGTTCATTGCCTGCAGACGATCCATCAACTCCATTGCTCGAAGAGCAGCGCGTTCTTCCCGAGGAGAAACATGACGACAGAGCTGAATGGCGCGTGCAGCTCGGCGAAATCCTCGAAAACGAAAAGCTCCACTTGACTATTGTCGGATTGACCATTTTGGACGCTACATGTGTCCTGGCCCAAATCTTTTACACATTTTTCCATGAATGTCAGATCGGACCAAGTCCTAATCACTGGGTGAAGTTCCTTATCGAGGCAGCTGATGTCGTTAGTCAAGTCGTGACATGCGTCTTCTTGCTCGAGTTGACGCTCGCGTTTGTTGCTTTCGGTCCGAAATACTATTTGCCCGGTTGGCCTCACTGGAAGTTCCATGTTCTTGATCTTGTTGGTAAGATTTTCGGTTAGTTGTCAGACGATTTTTAATACGTTGCTATAGTGGTTATTGCTACGTTCGTTTTCGATATCGTGTTGCACGGCAAGGAGCGTGAAGTGGCGGAGCTTTTGATCTTGTTCCGTTTGTGGCGCGTTGTAAGGATCGTCGAGGCGGCTGTGCTGAGTATGTCATACGCCAATGAGGAGTCGCAAGAAACTCTCAGTGACGAGCTGCAAGAGATCAAGATTGCATACGCCAACATCGAAAAGGAGTTGGAAGCAGAACGCGAACGACGCGTTGAGTTACAAAAACAACTGGATGAACTACGATCCCAGTAATAACGTATTGTATCCTCTTTATACCATGTGTGAAAATAAATTAAGATACCTTGTGAAATGTCGTCAGAAGATCTCTTATGCACATTCTTACATGACATGCATAACAGCAAATAAAATGCGTCGACTGTACTTGAAAAAGAACCGACTCCTTTCTTTCATGAACTTGTTGACTCGAGGAAAAATTACAAGCAATACGGTAACGTTAAACGCGCGCGAACATGTGTTGCTTCGAAAAATCAATCGCGTGATAGTGCCGTTTCTTGTTCTAGCCATGTTCTTCAATGTAAGAAAAAAATGAAACCTTAAATCCACAGAAGTAGTAATACCATGTAATCTTTATGAAATGACATAGCAAATCGACAAGATGACCTTGAATCTTGCTGCGATGCTTGGGATATATCAAGATACAAATATTACCCGTGATGAGTTTGGACTAGTCGGTTCCCTGTTCTTTGCAGGCCAGTTAATTTTTACGGTGAGTACATAAGCATATAGTGTTGTTGCCCAAGTAAGCCTTACATGTTGCTAGCCAGTAGTTATTTATTGCTTGCAAAGATTTCCGATATCAAAAACTTATGGAGCAGCATCACTTTTCTGGGGCGCCACCTTGATTGGTACATCATTTGCATCCAATTTTCTGCAGCTGGCTGTCTGTCGGACACTTTTAGGGGCATTTGAAGCTTTCACAATCCCACTCTGCTCACTCGCAATTAAGACATACTATCGGCGGTCGGAACAAGGCAAATATCTTGCGATCATGTATATAGGACTGTGTATAGGATTAACTTGCGGGTCTTTGCTTACTTTTGGGATCGCGCATGTAAAAGGTATGCATACTAATGCATAAATACTTTCTCCGAGAAGCAAGTATGCAAAGCTAATTTGTGACCACTAGACATCAGTTTTATAAATGGGCACGGAAACTGGACATGGTTTGTCTTTTTTTTTAAAAAAAAATTATACGTACGAGCTCTATTCCTCTGACGATGTTAATATCAGCTTCTTTGTCTACATATTTGGGTTAGGTGTATGCTTTTGTATGGCTCAGCTACAGTAATTTTCAGCGCTTACGTATTCATATTTCTTCCTGATACACCATACAGCAAGCTATTTTCCCTGACAAGCGACGAAAAAAGCATCGTGGCTGATAGACTGGCTGACAACAATGTATCATATAATGCGGGTATTCAATGGGATCATATTTGGGAGGCCTTGAAAGAGCCCCGTTACTATGCCTTGGTCGCTATATCATTCCTTTGTAACATACCTAACGGGTGTATTAACGTATTTAGCTCTCAACTTATCAGAGACCTTGGATTTTCAGTAAGTACAAAGCCATGCTATTAAATTTCGGTTGACCTCATTGTATAATGAATTTCAGAAACTGAATTCTGTTCTATTGAATATTCCACGGAGCGTTTACGAAACTATCTCCTACTTTATATATATGTGCGCCACTTCAAAGATACACTGGTGTCACAATCACACAGCGTATACCACTGGGCTTCTCACTATCATACCAACCATAGGTGTGCTTTTATTGCGTGCAATCCCAGTATACAAGGCTCCAATCGTCCGACTCCTTGGCTTGTGTATTACACCGACAACGTATACTACCCTTGGTATCCAAATTCTCATATCGAGCAATGTATCCGGGAAGACCAAAATGGTTTTTTACACCGTCACTATTACGGCTTTCAATGTCTTGGGACACTTTGCTGGGCCGTTGATAATGTTTGAACGAGAGTCACCAAGTTACCCGACCGCTCTGACTATATATATATTGGCAGATGTCGTATCTATCATCTTGTTGTTCTACGTAGGCTGGTCTCTTATACGTCAAAACCATCATCGCCAACCGAACATTGATTTCAACAACAATATACAATGTAGCGAAGATTTAACTGATACCCAGCAACAAAATTTCGTATATCGACCGTAATTAGCAAAAGAAAAACTACACTTTTATTGAATTTATGAATGAGATGCTTGTGGTTTCGGTGGTACTAGCTTTTGGTAATATCCAGGCTTAGCAAAGTAACTAGTTTGTGCAGTGCGATTGATCGTATCTGGATCAACTTTGGTGTAATTGCGCGATTTTGAGAACAAGGTTCGTTTCACGGAACCGGTGGACACCACGGTGATTTTGCGAATAGCTTTTCGAGAAATAAGAATATCTAAAAGATCCTTGATTTCTGCGTAGGAAAGCAAGGAATCAAACAGTCGTCGCAGTTCTCGCTCGGTGATACCTGGACGCTCCATGACACGCTCGAATATAACATGAAGACATTCCTCCAGAATCATTTCAGTCACATCACCATTCACAGTAATCCATAAGCGAGGATCAATCACTTGAGCGCGCTTGCCAGCCAGTGATCGGGCGAGTTCGGTGAGTTCGGAAGAGGAAGGTATGAGGGTGTTGAGTCCTTGTGTACAGATAACCCAGCTTCCGAGGTGAGCAGTTGTCACATAACGTAAAGAGTCAAAACCGACAAGATGGATAAATGGTGGCTGTGTGCTTCGCAGCATATTGATACAGCCAATGATCTCCTGGTCCTTAGTATCGGGTAGCGTCTCAAGAATCCTGTCCTATAAATCACCAGAATAAGTGAGTCGTACTATATGAACTAAAAGAAGGAAAATACCTTAATATCAACCAATGTAGCACCTATTTCCTTGACCTCTTGAAGAAGAACCATGATGGCTTTGAGCAAAGGTCGAAGGCTAGGCGTTTGGCTGTTATAGTACCCGGACCACTCGATCTCCATTTGTTCAGGAGTAAGTACCGATACTTTGGAGGACTTTGGGGATACGTCGAGGGGTACATTTTGATCTCGAATGCCACACGGTTCTGGCTTTCTATTAGCAGTTTTGAGCTCCAAATCAAAGTCCATAATCGTCAAATCTAAAGGTGATGTATCCATGTTAGAGCTATTAACGTATGTACCCATGACTAGTACCTGTCTTTCGGTGCCTATGAATCGGTATTTGATGCTTGCGACGCACACTATCTTCATCATGGACTGCCAACTCCAGCTATAAGTCATAAAAATAATTAGTGCATCGGTACGGAATCTGGCAAGTTTTTACTATACCTTGTCCTGCGATACCATATCAAGAATGCATCCCATCATACCGCTGTTCACGAGGATTGGCATGAACATTGTTTTATCATGGATACTGAGGAATTCATTATAGTCTTTCGCTTGCAAGAAGAAATTCTGGGGCAGTTCACCGGCCATCTTGCTCAAGAATCTAAACGATGTTGTTTTAGGAGTAGCCCTTAATGACACACAAATTTACCATACTTCCTAGAAATACTGAGCAAAGTGCCAGGAAGTCGCCTGTCCATCTCTCTTTCAACTTTAGCCTTGACTACCATACCATTCTTGCGCATTATGCTGATTGCTAGGTTAACTGCGCTCGGTGGCTGCTTGTTAATCACAGCATACGCAAAGAATGGGTCATAAACTTCAATTGGTGTAAGCAAAGTCATCTATTAAGAAATATGGCATTAAATGTGCTGAAAGTTTTGACAATTTGTTACACAGACCTTGAAAAAGACTTGAAGAAGCTCGACTGATATGGCTTGTTGGTTGACTTCATTAACAGTTTCCGGAACCAAAGTATCAAGCTTTGTAGTCTCGGAGGACTGTAGCACCAAAAAGCTGCTAACTAATGCAGTATTCTTTGATTTAAGCGATGAGGTGTTGTGGTAGCGGTCTTCAAATGACACTTTCTTGGTTGCTGCTAGTGATTGCTGAACAGTATATCCTGCATGAAGTTCCATGACCGTTGATGGTAGGTCACACCTCGATGCCTCAATATTACTAAGAATTGAGTTGGTTACTGGCATGCAGGTATCGAGGCACTTTGTGTATATACCTTTCCGCTCTTTGAAGTTGCTGAATGAAGAAAGTCAGTCGTGCCAGGAGATCATAATTTGAAGGATCTTTTCCCTCGTCCATAAATGCGCCTTCCTCCAATCCTTGCTCGTGTAGATGCGGCCATAATGCACTCAAACGGTGGACATATTCAGCGATGGCAGGGATCAACTGTAATTTAGACACACGATTCCTGCATGCAGCTATGTTACGGCCGGGGAATAATTGCGTCGCTGGATTCCACAAGAAGCGCATATTGTTGGTATACGCATGGTGCTTCATAATCACAAAGCAGTAGATTAAGAGCTCGTCCTCGTTCGCTTTCCAATTCTTTCGGAAAGGACGGCGTAGACGAAAGCTTTCCACTTGAGTGCTATCTGCAAATATACATTAGATCATGTTGATGAATCGGAAAAACTAACTTACTCTCGATGACCGGGATTTCATCTTCATCGTCCAGAAACGGTTTTGAGATTGCTGGCTCCGCATTATCTGTGTCTTCGGTGTTTTGATTCGCCTTGAGTAGCCGTAACCTTGTACTTCCTCTGGTTGTCCTTTGGAAAACGCGCGTTGTTGTCATGTTGATTGAGTTACGCTCGACAGCTGTTCGTCTTCGTGGTGCCCGTCTCTTTCTCACCGTGCCTTCCAATTGCCCAACCAGTGCACTATCAGATGCAAGTCGCTTACGCTCGAAACCACGCTCCAACTTCCCGAAATAAGTGTTGACTAGAAGATCAGACACACCAAGCTCTTCTGCAATCTCCTTGCACAGACGTATATTGCCGTACGGGGTTGTCATTGCCGACTTGTCAACGTAGACGTTCAGTTTATCGCGTAGTTCACGAGTAATAATGTGGTTGGTTGTCCAATTCTTAATTGTCGATAATGCTCGCACCAGACCTTGGCGTTCCGGTGGTAGGTGTGCTATATGGGCCTGTGTAACAGGAGACTCAGGATTGGTACAGACGTACTGCAGTTGACTCCAGTAAATCATGAGATCGCTCGCCGCTGTGAAGACATAATTTGATAAGACGTCGTGATTCTCGGTTCGATAGTCCACTAACGGGGCCTCTGTTTGTACTTCATAGTAGTCTGCCAATGTGGATGGTGCATCGTCTTCTGTCGTTGGCCGTAAATTTGAAAAAACGGCCTTGATCAACCCGAGGCCTTCCAACATGTCGAAATACGTTCGCAAGTGCCAGCGGAACTTCTTAGTGGATAAAAATAAAGCTTGCCTTATGGATACAGGGAGCTCCCATATGCGTTTTTCCAAGCTTTCTGGATTTTTAGTATATTCCAGAAGCTCTTTTGTTGGGTCGGTGATGCAAATAATCTGACAGAACGCACTCAATGTCATCCATGATAGAATAGTGGTTGTCCTGACTATTTTCTTCTCTCGATCAACACCTTCAATGTTTTGGCTAAGCAACCCAAATATATACTGATGTAGTAGCTTGACGCGGATCATTCGGGCGTTGACGAATCCAAACTGGGTACCAATCACAAGCCAGTTTCCAGGATTGGGTTTTGTGTCTTGGATAATCCGTTGTTCAAGTACAGCCGCCTTCATTATGTTTGCTTTGAGTTCCTTGAGATCCTCCTGTATACGCAAAGCACCCGTTCCTTGTTTGTCTTCGAGAGCGCTGTACTCTTCCTCCATGCGCTCCAGCCGTTCTTCGAGACGCTCTACTGCGGTATCAAGCTTGGCGAACTTGGCCAGCTTTTGAATACGGGCAGGGCGCAAAGATTGCTTGTCCTTCGTGTATGCAAGATGTTGCTGTACCTCGGGGCTGCTTGCATCCAGATCCTTTCGTACAAGGATCGATTTGGTAGTCTTGCTTCCACTCAAATTGGTGAAGGTAGTGTCGATAATTTGTGCTTGACCAAGTTCTTCCAACTCCTTTGCTGTCCTCCAAAGGGTTTTTAGGCACAGGCCTGCGCGCACGGCTTCTTGGGGATACATT
The DNA here is from genome assembly GCA_025266875.1 of Fennellomyces sp. T-0311. NCBI lineage: Eukaryota > Fungi > Mucoromycota > Mucoromycetes > Mucorales > Lichtheimiaceae > Fennellomyces > Fennellomyces sp. T-0311. The sequence goes on from JALLLT010000021.1 coordinate 668,588, forward strand.
TCCTTCATTTTGGCGATGTATTCTCCCTTAAGCTCGTAGGTGCGTTCGTAAATGGGTTTATCTTCAAGCATTGCAAGTAGAATCTTTTGGCGTTGCTCCTGGTACGCATTTTGACCTCTACGCACATGTCGAGCAGAGACAATTCCGGATTTAGAACGAACAATATTTTCACCAATGACATTGTCAAGGCGCTTGCGGTGGATGCGCTTTTTCTCGTCAACCTTTGCTGGGGCCGTCTTTTGATTATCTGCGCTCGATGAAGCTTCGGCCGGTTCTTGACTCGCCATATCTGCATCTTGTTGAGTTGGCACTTGATCTTCTTGCGTGGATCTGGTAGCTGTCGTTTGATTTGTCTGCACGCACTCAGGTGAAGATGGCCCAGGGCTATTGCGTGATGACGAGAAATAGTCAAAAAGATTGCCTCGTCGACGTGATGCTGTGGCCGCTTGAGGAGATGGTGTTGTTGTCGGTTGCTTGTTTGGTGCCTGGCACTCAGAAACTGGCGATACCGGCAGTTTAGATGTTTGTTCAACTGTCTGCGTTTCAGGTCCTTCTGGTGATTGATTTTCAACAACGTTTACATTATTTTGCTGTTCTGAGGATGCTGATGTTGCATTCAAAGGTTGTTTCGGTGGGCGCCCACGCTTCTTTTTTACTGCTGGCTCAGCGGGTGCCGACTGCTTGGTTCGGGGAGTGCGTGTCTTCCTCACTGGTGCCTCATCAATTGTCTGCTCTTCAGATGGATTCGATGGTTTAGACGAAGTAGGCGATTCCGTTTGAGCAGATGACTGAGATGAAGCCGACGTTATATCCACAGGCTGCTTCCGTGGATGGCCACGCTTTTTTTTGGCTGGCGGCTCGGCGGTTTCCTCAGCGGTTACCTGGGTGGCTACTGATGCACGACGCGTGCGTTTCCTAGTTACCGGCTCGGTAGATATCGACTCGCTTTGATCAGTCTCTTCATTTGCGGTTCTCCTTGTAGCCCTCGCTTTCCGTTGGAAAATTGACGCTAGATTACCGGACTGATTACTCGAGGTATCTGCATAGGACGCGTCCCCACTCTCATGTTCAACATTTTCTCGTGCCGCCCGCAGTTTGGATTGTGTTGTTGGTGCTTTGTCTGTATTTCCAGGATTAGATCCTCGCGCAGGAGGTACACCTTCCTCCCGCGCTTTAAAACCGACTTCTTTGAGCTTGCTGGTGGGAAATTCGAACAACGGAGGTCCAGTTACTTCAATGTCAACATCGTCCTTCAGCTTCCGATATGCTTGGTAACTGTAATACCGATAACGTCTGATGCGTCCTTCAAATTCAAAATCGCGGGAGCACATATACTTCAACGATTCAGGCGATTGTTTTATGGTTGACATGATCTCGAGGATTCTGTGCATCGCCTTGTTCTCGCCAAAACTCAGTAAGAACATAATTTGCTGTAGTGAACAACAATTAGCAAAAGCATACCTGCATATAACTTGTTTGAATTACCTTTTGCGTGACACCTTTGACACCTGCCGCGGCAAGAACATCCACTATTTGGCTCTCGACCGTCGTGTCATAGTATTGTCCAGCAGGTTGTTGTTGATGGCCACTGCCTAGTTTCAGGCGAAGACCTGCACCACCCTTAAACCGCATTTCGTCACTCATGTCAATATAATACGTTGACACGGTAGTTTTGACAGAAGCTCTAAGGCTATTGGCAGCTGGTGGTACATACTCATTAATACCATTGATTCGCTTTATAGATACTCGGTACAAACCTTCCTCCGGATTAACAAGCTGGATACAACGCGAAGTTCTTGTTTTTGTGCCTCCTGCTCCTAACACTTTGCGGAAATGATTCCTGCTGCATAAATCGTCGATGGCTCGGTGGTACCACTTTTTCACCTGCTTATCTCTTGCATTAAAGCCCTATTACAGAGGTCAGGATTAGAACATTAACGCCTACTTATAAGTGCTTACCAGCGCATTTAAAATATCATCAGTGTACATGACATTATCCTTTGCGTCAATAAGCAAGGCAGTCATACGGTTCCGTAGTCGTTTGGGACTGAATGCTATTCCCATTGCATTGACATTGTATGCATTATACTCTTGCATCCCACCGTCCGTAGCAGCCTGTTTGCTGTATCGGATGTGTATGCAGATGTTTGTTCGGAAACCTTGGTGGGATACTGGCTTACGAACACTGTAGACAATGAGTTAGTGGATTACTTGATACATACAAGATAAATATACTTGCATGGTGCCTTTCTGCTCCAAAGCTTTGACATAGTGTCCCGCAGAGCGAGGATCCAAATCGAGCAGTTTCGTCAAAGCTGCCTGGGTGATGCCATGAGGACCAGTCTGCAAAATTGTTTCCAAGACGATTTGAAGGTTGGGAGAAAGTGAGCGACCGGTAGGCTGTACATACACTAGTTAATATCGTGTCGAGCAAAATCTCATTGTGAGCGTACCGGTGTGCCAATATAGAGTTGTTCAGTTTGCAGCTCTTCTTCTGCCACTACCCGAAGGCGTGCACCATAAGTTGCCTGGACTTGATCATAACTAAACTCGGCAATGTTTTTGATACGGCGATAGTTGATCTTGATGTTCGACTGCAGTAACTATCGCGCGAATGGTAAGCCGAATGCCCCTTCAAAAAAACTCCACACGATCGCTTACATCTTCAGCATTAGCCATCTTTTTAGCCGGTTGAGGGGCATCTTTTTCAATCTCTTCGTCGTCGTCTTGTTCTTCCTCTTTCTCGTCTTCTTCGGATTCAGTCGCATCGCATTCTTCGTCGTCGGTACTTTCTTCAAGATCGCTGGGCGGTTCGTATCCTTCGCTGCTATACTCATCGTCATCCTCATAGGATATCTTTTTTGTTTTTTTCTTTGTCTTTTTTGCTGCCTTTCGCACAGGTTTTTTCGCTGGTGTCTTTGCCTTCTTTGTTGGGCCTTTGCCTTTGGCTTTTGCTGGAGCCTTACGTTTCACTGACTGAGGTTCACTTTCTTCAATGACAGCAGTTTCGGCGGGTTCTGTGGCTGGTCCCGGTGGAGCTGTAGAGACAGAAGGCTGTGATTCTGTTGTTGTTTCTGCAGGTGGTTGAGCTTCAGAAGATTCTTCTATGATCGCGTCCAAGTCTTCGTAAAACTCCAAACGCTTATCCTTGAGCACGATCGGCCAAAAGCAGCGTTTATATGCGTCGTCAATCAACGGTGGTTTGTTCGCATACTTTTCGTTGATAGAACTGGCAATGGTGGAAACAGTCTTGCCAACGATCTCCCAGAGCTCGGTTGGTGTGATTCCTGCGCGATCTAGTTTAGACTCTGTGGCAAGCAATGGATTTATGACACTAACCTTTGCGGCCATGAATGGCTGTTTCGGTCCGCACAGTGTCAGCAATGGTGTCAAACATTGTTATGTGTGCATAGAAATGGTCAAAATCGTCAAAAGAATGATAGGAGGAACGCGAGCAGGAACCAAAGCCGCCCACAATTTATCTTCGGACACTCTATATATGGCAATACATTTGTTTTTATGATTCTTCACGTTCAATGTACTTTATTGTATAAAAACACGAGGATGCTAGCTATGTTGTCTACATTTCTACCTCGACAAGCCCTCCACTCCCTCTCCCAGCCACCCTTCAACCAACAAAACACCAACAAAACCAAAATTTAGGGTGGAATGCCTGCTGCCGACAATTCCTGGACAGTGTGTATCTTTATTAATCCGCAAGCAAGCACGGGATTGCTCGACTTGCTGAGCCTGGCAGGAGAGCATCTTACGCTTCCTCAAGCACATTACGCTCGGAAACGTAGATACCGTCCAAGAACTTTCTGATATCCTTATTCTTGACTCTGCAAGTTTGCTGGATATCAGCAGCTATAAATCACCCGTTAGCGCTTCTTTTTCGAACGCATGTACACTTCAGCACTTACCTGACTGTGAAACCGCTTCAAGGTCATTACCAGTAATGATTAACTCGTCCTTTTGAGCCTTGGAAGCTTCGCAGTGAACACCCTCGCGCATCTTGACGTGGAACACGACCTTTTGACCCAAGAAGTTGCGAATCTCAACAGCGTCGCCGTTACCGTTGATAATAACGTTGATAGGAAAATGGGCATATACGTAGCGCAGCTTGTATTGGAAGCCCTTCGTAACACCAGTGATCATATTGTTGACCAGGGAGCGGACGGTGCGGATGGAAGCAACGTGCTTGCGAGCGCCATGGTAGACAACGAAGCGAAGCTTGTTCTTGCCCTCGAACTTGATTTCAATGTTCAAGTGGCTGAGGTTCTTGGTAAGTTTGCCGCGTGGTCCCTCGACATCAACAATGCGCGATTTGACATTGACCTTGACACCTTCGGGGATGGTGAGTTCGTCGTTCTTAACAATATCTTTCATGATCTACGGTGGGCAATGAGTACGGATAGCAATCTCATAGACCTATTCAACTTACGATTTATGATGGATGAATATACAGTGGATGCAGATTAAGTGGATGGATGGATGGATGGATCAGATAGACGAAAAAGCGCGCGCTTGTCTTGTCGGAGCTGGCCAAATCTTCCTTCCCAAAAAGGAGAGTCGTGAGTAATATACTACGGAAAACGATATACCAAAAGGTTGAAATACAGTTCAATACTGTTCTTACATATAGAGTGTGGCATGAACATTGTACGTAAATTGATTACAAGCACCATCTGATACGTATTTCACCCATCCTTGATCAGCTCTATATGTAATATAGTACCAAAGCTCTCATTGTTTATGTACGTAGTGGTTCAAATAGCCATGAAAACCGAATGTTTTTATCCATTATCTATTAACAAAAACAGTCTACGTACGTGAAAATGAAAAAAAGTACATCAAGAGTGAAGATATGTCAGTTTTTAATATATACTAAACTTCCTTCTTTTTTGTTGCCATACTCGTATTTATCTATTGAAACAGTGTATAAATTAAATATATATATCTAAGTATCAAGCGAAAGGACATGACAGTTACATAATGCGTTATTAAATCGCTTCTGTTCACCTCATATCAGTTCACGTAAGCTTGGCTTGATGTGAGAAAGAATCAGCTTTATATTTGTCTACAGGGATAGGTCCACAAGGCACAACTCTGCTACAGTGGTCGCTTTATATAATGATATTTTATATAACGATAATTCGCTATAACGATACAATTCTCGATGCATCAATACGGTAATCACTGCCAAATCCCATTTTATATAACGATAAAGTTTGGGCTGCACCATCGTCTCGTTATATAAAGCGGCCACTGTAATTTGTTGGGAGACTTATACCGATTAGTTACAATGCATCTTTCCAACAGTGAGTAGTCAAATGGTACGTAAGAGTAACATACTCCGTCAGCAATGGAAGATACGTACCTATTCATTAATGCGTAAAAGCGGTTGATCCTTAGTTTTATTCATAACATATCGGCCGGTAATCGGAAAGCTACACACTCTTATCAACTCTTGACAAAAATATTTCTGAGCACATTAATCTCTTTCCTATATTATGTGCAATAGAAGAGTGCTTGCTGAAACATTCATCATACTTAACTTTGACGAAGAACAAAAGGAATACCATATTGCTATGCCATTGAGTTATAGTTTGTAGAACAGAAAACCAGGATTTGGCACAAAGAACGAAAATATATGTGAGCAACTTTTCCTTATGAAGCGGAAAAAAGAAGGCAACCAAAGACGCTAACGGTTCTTTCAGTTACACATAAATATTGTGTGTGCAAACCTAATCTTGCTTTGGCAAAAAGGTTGTCATCGTGAAAGGGCGCAATGGCCTCACTTGACTAAAAATTCTGCAAAACAAATTCGAAATTATGCATACGCACTTATTACCTAACCTAAGGGTACGGATAAGAGTCACGTTTCACAGCTAGTTCTGGTCGCCATCATCTAGGTTGCCTGCACTCTGGAGTTATTATACTTTATAAGTATCATTTAAAAAGTTGTCGTCATCGCTCGCACAGCGGGATAACTACTTTTGTTACTATGACCACGAAATTCAGCTTATCTCCTATATCAACGTAGTGGATTGATTACTACAATTGAACAAAGAGCCAAGAGTTCTGCATACTATATCGAGGAGTTAACATGACCGTGATCTTTTGGCTTAACAAAAGTAACCATGAGTTTTTAGAGTACAAAGCGTACCAAGTGTAAAAGAAATGGTCATCGGATGTAACTTTTGTACCGATAAGAAGATAGATTAGCCTATTTGATAATACGCTTTACTGCAGGTACAGGCTTTTTTTTTTGAGTATCACACTTGCCCTTGTGTGGGTCGACAGGGCTTTTTCGTGTAACCTACGAATTAAGGGCAAATAAATTCTTATTGTCACGAACAGTCCCGTGCCGATCGCACTATAAGCATTCTGCCACAAGATAAAAATCACGAGTATAATCATTGCAAATATGCTAATAGGTGCTCTTTTTCACAAACACACTATGAAAAAACTGCTGGAGCGCTATTTTCCTGTAAAACAGACAGAAAAATTATAAGGCGACTATAGTCACATTGAGGTCCGACTCGCATGACGTACTATATTGTCCCCGCGCGGAGAGGAGGCGAGTGGCCAGATACGTGGATCTGGGGTGCTATAGATTCGCACGCTTACATTAAAGAGGTTACCACTATTTGAGAGGGGCTGTGGCTCATGGATGTACACATGATCTGCGCTATAAATTTTAGACCGTCTGAGGTCGGCGGGACTGTGTCTGTATATTACCTCATTCAAAGAATTTCGGGAACACCCCTACCAGCCTATAGGCGGGAATCCCCCGAAGGGAAAATGACAGTACCAATTATTCCAAAGCACACATCAAGCGAGGGAGTGTTACGTTAGACGTGCTTCGCCCAATGTGTGGTCACGAAGAATATTTAAAAATAAACGCTGATTATTTTCCTTGTCGAGTGCATGTAACCTCACTGCTGATACGCGCATATATATATGGACGCGCATGGAAATAGTGCTCAGCTTTCTTTCCACTTTGCTTAACTTTTCCTACATGCACTTTGGCTTTACTGAGTAAACCCATTGGATGACTGGTGTACCGATACCTTAACTATGAACTCTTCTACTACGCTTCACCCACCAACAGAATCATGGATCATGGATGCATCTATCGACCGCACCAATTCACCTGAACATCTCGGACCATTAGAAGAAGTTCCTGAGTGCCCTGGTTTATCGACCTCAGTTATTTCAGTTCAAGAATCTTTATCACCAGAAAGCAGCATATCAACCGTCATGTCATCTACTACAGCACAGCAGCAACAGCAACACCAACAACAGCCTTGTAGTGCTTCTTCCAGCAGTAGTGCGACAGTCATCGATACCAGCATGAGGACACCAGTGGAAAATACCACTACTGTTTCTTCACCAACACGACGACGCAGTAGCAGCACTCAGCAGGAAAGCGGCGGCATATTCGCTCGGCTCTTTCGACGATCGTCACAGGCACAGAACCAGAGCTCTGCTGGACAGATAACTGGGAATGGCCGGCCAGCCGGCCCTCACGTAGGACGGCTGGCAGAGAAATACGGCGAATATGTGAAACCTGAGCGATTGCACAAAGGGATGGGTGCAACGTCACGAAAGAATATTGCAAGTGGTGCAACAGCTGTCATTCGACTGGTGCGGTCATTGGACGGCCAAACGATTCTAGCCGTAAAGGAATTCAAAAAACCTGATCGCAACGAAACTGAACGAGAATATCTCAAACGCATGCACAATGAATACTGTATCAGCAAATCAGTTTCAGATCATCCCAACGTTGTCAAAACGCTTGATCTTGTGCTGGACGAGCAAGATCGATGGTGTACAGTGATGGAATATGTAAGATCCTGCATACAACAATGGAAAATCAACAGGATCTCATTCCCCTTATCTTTTTAGTGTGCTGGTGGAGATCTATTCACATTACTTAATGAACGACCGGTGATGCCTGAGATGGAGCAGGCGTGTCTCTTCAAACAACTGCTGCTCGGTCTCCAGCACTTGCACAGTATGGGCATCGCACATCGCGACGTGAAGCCTGAAAATTTGATTCTGACAACAGGTGGTACGCTAAAGATCGCCGACTTTGGTGTGGCGAATGTCGTCAAGGCACCTTTCCAAAAGGAAGCCCAGCGGTGTCAGCACTGGTGCGGTTCTTTCCAATTTTGGTCGCCGGAAATCTGGACACTCAAGGACGACAACGACGGTTATGATGGTCAAGCGCTCGATGTTTGGAGTGCTGCCATCACTTACCTCTGCATGCGCTTCGGCAACCTTCCATTCAATGCTGCCTTTTTCAACGGTGTAGGACATTTCCCACCGCCACCGGGTGCAAAGCCAGGATCACCTGCTGCTCTGGCTGCAAGTGCAGAAGACGGTGGTGATCCAGAATATCGAACATACCGCAATCAGCGCGAAGAAAAAGGCCCATTGCATTGTGACTTGTGGGACGGTGGACACTTTCAAAACACTACGCCGCGTGTGAGTCTATCTGAGCAAGAGCGAGAGTGCATGGCGGGCATGCTCGACATTAATCCAGTCACCCGCTGGACGGTGGACCAGGCACTAGCATGTCAATGGATGTCTAATGGAGTTGAAATGTGCGACGACGGTGCGCTGCCAAACGGGTGGCGTCACTACCATTGTATACCTTCAGCAGTTATTCGCTAAATATATAGTCTCTCGTAACTCCTGTATCAACAACAATGCTTCCTTTAGAACGTTCTCTCATTGGGTGACACAGCGTACACAATGTGAAAAGTTCGTTTTGCCTAAAATTTCCCGGTGTGAACTTGAAGCTCTTTCACACCCTTGTTAGTTCTGCCATTGGTATAATTTGGTTTCTGTCTGCTGGTGCAACATTAACCACACCCTCTGTACCGCGCTAACTCGAATCGATTAACTCGCCCTCACACGTTTGTGTTTTAGCCCGTCATCATATCGATCTGATGTAAGCGCTGAGTTATGTTACCGCGCATAAACCCGAGTAGAACGGCCCATCGGATTACCAGTCTGATAAGCCGCAATGTCCCCTTTCTTGAAATGCCATGTCAGCCGATTTTGAATGCAGGATGATAACGGATAAGATCAACTGATGCACGTACCCTCTGCATAAGTTGCAGGCATGTACTGGAAAAACGGAACAAGGAACGCATGCACGCATATGTGGGCGGTGGAATGCACGATGTTTGGTACCACGTTCCGATTTGATCGAGCATGCATTGCTGTCGACAGCAGATGACAGAGAATATAGATCCGTGTTTGCGAGTATGTACAAACCCGGGTTCTGCAACATCTGATAAAATTTCTGCAGAACGATAAGGTATCACACTTCATATGGGAGTAACGATAAAACCAGACTAGCATGCTAATGGGAAGAAGGGTTATCCATGAGTGTTTTATTAATATTAGCTGCTTCCCACACTGGAAAACTGTGAGATGATATACATACCGTAGAAGTCCTTTTGACTTATAAGGCTATTATTACACATTTTGTATATCTACTATTTACAGGTGGAGTATAAATATTTCGATCTGTCTATAAGTTTGATGAGGTTTAGGATGGCGGCCCTCCTAGCGGATGCTCGCTATCATCGGGCATGGTTACCACATCCGTGCCCTTGCTAGGTGCAGCAACTTCTTTTCCTTTATGGACAGATGGACCCTCGTTTTCAGCAATTGTATCTGTACGAGGGCTACTGTGTTGACGAGATCTTTTCCGAATGAAAACAGGCTGTCCGATGTCTGCCTCGTTTCCAGCTGAGTTTGCCTTCTGCTGCTTTTCAAGATATGCCAAAATATGCTGGATGGCTTCTTGGTTTTGTCTTGTGACGACCATCAAGTTTTGGAGTTGATTTAGGATCGCATCGTCATTGTTGTCGAAAAATCCAGGTGTTTGGGCCGTTGGTGGAGACATGGGATCAACGGTATTTGGCTGTGGGGGCGTCGGATAGGATGGTGCCGGCGTTTCGGCATGAGCATCGGGGCCACCTGATTATCACACCTGTGAGATAACGCATGCAAATGATAACAGCGTAGACTAACCTGGCTCATCCGGGTCTGAAGTCAACAATTGGCTATAATACTGCCGCCGCTTCATTGCCTCCCATACAATTGTAAAGTTACGTCCAATGATGATTGACGGCAAAGCAATCAGCTACAGAACCAACGGATCAGCACCATATCATGGATGGACCTTCAATGACGTACCAGAAGACCAAATAACATTGCAGGGAAGGTAATGAGCTTACCAATGAATGTTGCGGGGACCATGTCACCTAGTTCACACATCAATAAATAAGGTTTTTGACATTTCAATGACACTGACCATATCCAGTCGTGGTGATGGTAACAAGAACAAACCAGAACGCTGCTGGGATGCTGTCAAAGGAGCTAACGAACCCAGAAGTGAGCATTAACAGCGCATCATGCTATCAAGCGTACGTCACTGCATACCTTGGTTCGCCGTATGGATCAACAAACGTCTCCAGGTTATCGTCCCACACACCGCGCTCAGCGAAATACAGCAGAGTCGCAATCAAGACGACAGATGTCACAAGGAAGAACAGCAGAGCATAAAGGGCGTCGCTTGATCGTCGCAGAGCAACGACCATGACTTCAATTGTCATGATGATAGCATTGGAGTACTTGTACGACTTGAACAGACGCAGCAAGCGGAACAGTCGAAGAATTGTGAAACGAAATTCGTACGTCTGTAACGGTATCAGACAAAGCGGTTCAGCATTGGAGCAAGGTACCCTACCGTATCACGTCTGGCAATAAGCTCGATATAGAAAGGCATAATTGCAATAAAGTCGATGATCGAAAGCGGTGCTACGGGTTAACGGATGGCCATCAGCGCGCAATCACGGCAATAGCGAGCAATACTCACATAAAATGAAACGGCCCAGCATGCGGAGTGAGTCCGAATGTGCAAACACACGTACAATATACTCGACGGTGAAAAGGGCAACCACCGTTGTCTCCAGCTCGAACCTGTCACCCTGTCCATCAGCATATACCCAATATAGACACGGAGTTTTTTTTTACCAGACATGGTTGCTCTCCTTTGACCGGAACGCTGGGATAGTTTCAATCGTGGTCATGACTGCGCTCAGCACAATCAACACGGATACGACCACATTGGTCCAAAAGGCGCTGCTACTGCTCGACGGTTGCTCCATCAAAAAGTAAAGTCGTCGTTTCAGGTCGCTTTTAAATTCAGCTGCGTCTAGACCAGTATTGGCTTCGTGAGCGGCGTCGGCAACGGCGTCAGCCTCGTCGTGCTCATCACTGCTCTCATTTGTCTCGGGTGTAGTTGACCCACTGGGACCGTCGCGTGCGAGTTGAGAAATTGATATGAAACCACCCGGCAACTGGCCAATGACATTCTTCCTTTTTCGTGATTTCGTTGCATTTGGCTTTTCACTACCCGAGTCATCATCCGATGGAATACCGTGTCCAGACGATTCACCTCCGGGAACCACCAGCTCAATGTTGCTGTCATTTCCTTTCGGATCCAAGAGTCCTACTGGCTCTTCTTCATCGTGTAGCTTGGAAAAGTTGCCTTTGTTACGAAATATACGCATCCACACGCCTCGACGGAAAAAAGTAATAGAGGAAAAAGAAAATATTAGATAGTAAAGGGGATCGCCCTCGTTAAACCCTCCGAGCCGCTTGTGGAACAGCGTTGAACTTCCAAAATTGGCGTATTTGGCTGTACCCGGCTTCCGTATACTCCACTTTGCACTACACGATATTTATGCCATTGGGCCTCACCGTTTTAATCGCTCATGTCAAGTATGACCGCTCTACTATGTGAACTTTTGCGTATTACGAAAGCGATCTCCTGCTGAGAGTCACTTTCGCTGCATTGCCCCTCGATTCCCCTTTCGCACGACTCAGCCATGATGTCATCGTCCTGCTCTGGCGATTATGTACTTACCCATCCCACGCGTCACTTCTACATATGATACAGGATAAGCTTTTTAACTAGTTATCGATCAGCGATACCCTCAATTGTCGATTATAAAACTTGTAAATGATAATGAGTGCGTCTTTTAGGCAGTAACGACACATAAGATGAACAGCAGTTATGGGGTAAATAAAAGTACATAAGAATTATGAACGATGGCGTTGTGTAAATACTATGCGCACAGACCTCCATTTGCTGCAATACTTATTAATAGGCGCAACACATGCATAAACACATTATGCTTCATAAGGAAAAGACAGCAGTTGATGATCAAGCATAATAGTGATATATGATGGCAGGTCATCACAGCCTAAATAAGATTCAATTTAGTCTATATTTGATTCGAATACTTCTTCTTATACGGAGGATCATTCCAAGTGTTTGATAAAAAACATAGTCAATCTTATAACAGGCACAATTAACATGTGTCTGTTGCTTCCATACATTTGTTGAATGTTTCGCGTGGTAGTCTTTAAAGCTAATTGAACAACGACTACTGGTAGTCTCGTGGCATACATCAGCACTTAGTCGTCCTGTTGGTATGATAGTATCTCATACGTGTTAGCAATGCATAACTACGAGGGGTCTAGGCTATATAAAATGTTTCTGTGATATAATACGTAACTATTGTGTATGGGATATTAGTTCGCTACTATCCAATCTAGAGAGCCACATCATTCTACAGATACATCAATAAATGCGACACAGGAGCCGCTATGAGAATAGTAACCTGTTAAGCTCTGAAATGGATATCTAAATCTTTCCACATTTGGAAATATTTAAAGCATTTTTTCAGCACATGACATCTATTTCCATTACTGAATGACATACTAAGAAACACTTAGGTCGGGTCTTCATACTATCTTGCCGCATAACGCGACAGCCACTTTTCAACAAGAAGGAAGTAATAAGTATCTCATCCAGAGTTAGTAACATTTCCCGAATTCTTAACTGTTTAGTCTGTAAAAGTTCAAACGACAGAGAACTATCCTGCATCGTAGTAAGTGTTGATGCATGTTACGAGATCCGCTTGAACCTTGTCGTGGTGGGAGCTGGGGGCTCGCATTCATTTAGTAACTTTTCTGTTAAAGTATACTTGCTTCTACAATGTGAGCTTTACTTTACCCAGTCTATTAGAATATGTTGGTAGCACATACTATTATACGATATAAGCTTAGTCCGTCATAGTGCGCGATACCTGCTACGTGATTTCAACGATCCCATCCGCTAAGATACAAACACGTGCATCTAATATCGTCGAGGTCGTGCTGCAGCTAAAGGAAGGGGCAGTGCAAGGAAGGTGGCTGCGTAGGAAACAGCTTGGGTAAAAAGTGGTCGTGCAAGAGAATGGATCACTGCAAATAATTTTTGGTGAATTTTGGTGAATGATTTTTTGAAACGGTTAAACATAAGCTTTTTAACCACTTGTACTACCATTTTTAGTAACTCAAGTGGTTAAAAAGCTTATGATTAACCACTTCGAAAAATTATTCACCAAAATTCACCAAAAATTATTTGCAGTGGATATCGATATGCAAGACCAGAGTAATACGGAATGGTGTCAAAGTGTACGTTATACAAGCGTCAAATGATGTTTTCTATGCACTGTAAGCTCATAAAGAGGTAACGGTCGTCTAATCTTACTAAAATGCCTTTCAGAACGTACGTATCATTATGCTAAAGAACTTTATTCAGAGTGAACGACGCAGTACTATGCATACGTAATGCATCGTGTACTATTTATGCAACTTCATATGTTATACATAATACGTGTTTGACATTTTATTTTTAGAAATGTCTATATTGATGTGGCGGCAAGTAGGACATCGATGCTTGTTCTTGTAAAATAACAATTCGTCTCGTTCACCTTATACGTACCATTGCTCATGTCGCAAAATATTATTGACCGCCGGTTGAAGAGATGATACTGGTGTGACATTGAAATATCGCATGTTTATTTGCCCTATGGATTTGAAATACAACAGGCCGGAAGTATATGTATAGTGCACACACATGTACTAGGCTAATGATACTAAGCGAAATAAATGGGAATTTATTGTTATGAGGTAGATAGCACGACGCTATCTTGTTGCATATACGTGCAAGTCCAGCAAAGTTCAAATTTTACATCTCAACCTTGGAAAATACGTTTGTGCTGCATATTTATTTTTGAGCAAAAGCGTAGGGGTGTATCCATTTGGCAAACTTCCTAGATACATGATATTCTCGGTCCGGAAAGCAACGGCATCCGTATCTCCGAGGTAAGTGACCAAACACGGATAAGGCACGTTTTGGAGCCTTTTATGCGCCTTATTTAGGTGTTATTTCTTGCTATTACATTGGCGAGAACAAGCTACTTGATTCGAGACATTCAGATTTATTCAACTTTACAGGGGTAAGCAAGGTTGGCTTTTGGTCATCAATTTCCTCGAATTATTTGGGTGCTTTAATGTTGAAATGATAAAGCTTGGTTTATATTGTACAGGTACCGGCCAATGTATAATCTTCATATTGAGATAAGATTAGCGACTATCGGGTATGCGGATAGGCAGGTTGACAGTATCTCTAATAACCTGAATCAATCTCAGGTTCATATTCAGGGTAATAGATACGTAGGTGGCCGAACAGTATCATGGGTCACGTCAGTCATTGTCGGTAACACTGCGATATTTCGCTGTTCGAATAGGAGCTTCCGGGTATATAATCTGGTCATAGCGCCAATGTAATGGATTTTCAAGAAGCCTAAAAAAAACCTGAATAATTCTTGCTAATCCAACATAATGATTTCCGCAAATTAAAGTGGGTCCACTGACATCATACTACCGAGAAAGTTGAATTATTTTATGTAAATTGATACCCACACTGTATACTTGGCTGGATATCGCTGCCAGTATCAAGGTATCAAGGTACCAATTGTTCGCGACTGATCGGCGGCGTGCCAAACATAAATCTGTAAATGACATGATCTCCAAAAATGTACTAGCATAGATATTCTCGCGTGAAGCTCCTCCCCCTACGACCTGACGACAACATTTAGTGCTTATAAAGAACCAATTAATTTGCAAATTTTTATTTTGCTTTTCAAATCTTAAAGAATACCTGTTTTGGTTTTTGTCATGGTGCGAGGATTGAAGAAAATATTTTTTTTCCAAGTGGTAATCTTTTTAAATTAGTTCGTATCAGCTGCCCCGTTTTAACCGGCGGAAGCGCGGGAGGGAAAAGAGCTTCTCGACTTTACTTCGAAAATTGAATTACCGCCATCTGCTGTTGTGGAAGAAGGCGGCCCAAAATGAGCATATATTCCATAAAAAATTGATGCGGGACCGACAAGAACGTCGATTTTGTGTACCCAAGTGAAATCTAGAAGCTAATATATGTCAAAAAACAAGGGGCGGTCCGGCCAGGCCAATCAATGTCAATCTGAAACATTGTCATTTCGTGTAACGCGTATTTTATTAACGTTTGGATCGCGATTCTGTATATAAAGATCGTTCTGAAGCATTCAAAGATACTCTCATCAACCCCTCCCAAACAACTCATCACTCATACTCACCCCTTCCAAACTCCTTTTTGTAAAATATTATCATGGTCTCTGTCAAGTTGATCTCTGCTGCAGTCCTGGCGATTGCTGGCGTTGCGCCCTGGTCGGCCGTCGCCGCCCCTGTTGCTCCATCTGAAGATGCCGCTGGTTTTCCAGGCAATCATACTGAATTCCCTGGTAACGGTCATCATTGGGGCAGAAACTCCACTGAACGTCCGCCACGCCATCGCAGTGGAACTGAACACCGTGGTAAAGGACACGATCACGACGAATTCCGCGGTAAGGGTCATCATCGTGGTCGAAACGGCACCAATTCCCGTGGTTGCGGTCGCAACGCAACCGAGTCCAGAGGCGAACGTCCTTCATTCACCTTGACCAATCTTCCTACCGACTATCCCAAGCCAACCGGCGATGCTGAGAAGCCTACCCGCCCCGTTCCTACTTCTACTGCTACTCCTACCACCACCGCCATGCCCGAACCTACCACCCAGCCCACTACCACCAAGGCTGCTACTACCAGCGCACCCATTGCTGCCGAATCCGAGTCGGCATCCGGATCCTCTGAATCTGAAACCCTGGACTTGCACAACAAGTTCCGTGCTGAGCA
The DNA here is from genome assembly GCA_025266875.1 of Fennellomyces sp. T-0311. NCBI lineage: Eukaryota > Fungi > Mucoromycota > Mucoromycetes > Mucorales > Lichtheimiaceae > Fennellomyces > Fennellomyces sp. T-0311. The sequence continues at coordinate 684,725 of JALLLT010000021.1, forward strand.
TTCTGCTCCTGATCTTAAGTGGAACTCCACTTTGGCCGAGTATGCTCAAAAGTGGTCTGACCGTTGCGTCTTTGAACACAGCTCCGTAAGTTTACTTTTTATTTGCATATCAAAAAAACCAAAACTAATTACAAATTTGTTTAGGGACCTTATGGTGAGAACTTGGCCATGGGCTATGGTGACTGGACCTCTGCCATCACTGCCTGGTACGATGAATATAAGGACTACGATTTCTCTAACCCTGGTTTCGCTTCTGGCACTGGTCACTTCACGCAAGTCGTCTGGATTGGTACCACTGACCTGGGCTGCGGTGTTTCCGACTGCAACGGCCGCCCCTTATACACTTGTAGCTACTATCCCCCCGGAAACATTGTTTCTGGTAATGCCTTTTCTGAAAATGTCAAGGCCAATTAATTTATTAGTTCAAAATAAACGATCATGTACGCTATGTTATTACTCAATATACAAACAAGCTGTCTGTTAATTCTATGATACTTTCCGGTATAATTCCGAGGATGATGGTGATCATCAAGAGATGTCCTTGTGTCAACACATGGCTCCTTGCTAGCGTTTAGCTGTCATTAGAACAGCGGAACTAGTAATGTATCGTAAGTACTGCGAATTTAAAGAGGACCAAATAAACTCATTATTCGGTTTATAGTTTACTATATTTGCCAATGGTTGTCAATAGGTTGTAACGAAATTTCTCGAGCCCTTTCCGTTTATGCTACCTTTTCCCTTTTCAGCGCGCACTTGACCTTTGTGTTGACCTGTACTCTATTATATGGTACATCTGCGCCTTCGATTATCTTCTTCCGCACTCGGAACTTTTACTAGTTGTACTTCCAACTTATCTCACATTTTACCACTGACACAGCTCATTTGATCCACAGTCAGCTTACTCACAAAAACATATAAATACCCTTGTTGTATCAAACGAATAAAGCAATTAACTTGACCTCAATTATCTTGATCATACCTTTCAAAAGCCTAAGTCAGGAATTTACATCTCATTTCAACCTATTTGCGAACTCTGTTTCACATAGAACCCTTTTCTTATACAAACAATTTCCTTCCATCACAACGTAAATTTCGAAATTTTCAATGAACAATTGTATTTGAGGAAGCAATCGACCCGCCTAACATAGCCCTGGGTGAGTACTAGAACAGCTATCAATTTTCTGATTGGTGCATTTATCCAGAATAGCATATGGTTCCAGAAATATATGGTTAGGAGTACGGAAAAGTATAAATATAGCGTTCGTATTCACCGCAAATAAACTACAGTTCTTTTTTCACTTTTAGCTTTCCTCTTTGGAGACCACTTACCCTCTTCATCAAGCACCATAACCTAAGATCGTTCCTTTCCACTTGAGAACCGTACTCTTAGATAGAAGCAATCTTAACATTCATTTTGTAGGATATTACCGCAGTTGGTAAATTTAATTATAAGGCCAAGCTCAAAAACTCTTGCGGATCATTTTAACTAATCTTTTAGGCCGCTAACATTTATTTAGGAGTTATACAAAAACGCGTTAAGACAAGCTATCCTTGTTAATTTCCAGTGTGTCCGAAACCGATACAGAAAGGCATAATACTGCGTAGAGGTTTACCTTAATCAACTTGATGCCGATGTCCATTTCCACCAACACTTCCTTTATAGCATTTTTACTCCAGAATGACGCGTATCGGAAAAGTACATTCTTGTGCGGTGCAGTCTTTGTTTGACACATGCTTGTACATAAGAGCATCCGATGAGATAGAACTGGATCAGTTTGCCGAACATGTGAAGCTGTTTAGGTAATGATAACCACCTCCATACTGTTTAATCGCGAGTCATCCTTCTCGGCTTTTAAAGCGCTGAGAGTCACTGACTTACAATAGCAGGGATTTTCAAAAAAAGATACCCAAGTCATAATCCATGCACATCTTGTACTTGTTCGCTAGTAGCATGTCGATTCATGTTTCTCAAAGATGAGCACAGTGCCAGTAAGCCATTCCGTAAAAAGCTCAAATGGAAAGAAGACGTATGAAGCTCCCTCCACGGAGACATCCAAACACCAGTAAAAGCGTCGGCCATGCTCTACTGCATTGATTAGTGTGGCAACGGCTCCAAAGCGAAGTTAAGACCGGTGTTTTGCTTGAGCCCGATTGTTCTGTCGTCTGGTCGAGAACTTTTTTTTGAGGGGGTATGAGAATGACCCGCGCTCCGTGGTACATATAACCTGTTCTAACGTCATTCGTGGCACAGGATATGCCGATGTTTGTTGTTTCGGTATTTATGCTGGATATAAACTCAGCGTGCCAACGAACAATCATGTATGTCTTCATCGAATCATCACCCCATTCGCCTCGGTCTATATCAGTCAAAACGAACAAAGCTTCATGTCATATGGTTAGGCAAGAGTAACTGACATTTTGCTACCGGGGGCGATCAAGAAAAGAAGACACCCCGAGAAAATCGCTTCAAGCAGGCCTTCCAGTGCGCTCAGTACGAGATCTCACTTGAAAAGCATCGTAAATCGAACGCCACGGTTGGATCAAACGTATTTACTGGATTCGCTTGTTATGACCGCATGTGAAAGAAACAGTCGACACACAAAAAGACGACTTGATTGGGCAGGGCAGGGCAGGAACGGACACGGATTGTACTTTATTAGGGAAAATCACACCAATATAAGCAGCAAGTGGCAAAAACAACGCGTCGATCAAGTAGTAAGCGCGCAGAGCACATGGGAAGAAAAAGCAATGACTTTATTGAATCGAGACCCTGAGTGACAGTCGCCAACTGGAACGGGTCACTTGAACAACAAGCCGATTAAAAGGCCTTCAAACGACCATTAAGTTTTTTTTTTCGTTCTCTTGTTTGATTGGATAGGTGGGCCACCAGTCCCATATTCCCCCGAAGCAGCTTCTTCCACAAGGGAAGCTACCTGCCCCCAGAAGAGCAGCAAGTCTCCAAGGAGGTTGATCAAGTCTCCAAAGAGAACAGGCCGTCTAAAGGAAGACCAGCAGCCACCAAAGCAGCTTCGGTATTTTTGAATCTCAACAGTAATCAAGCAACAACCAGACAAGGAGCATCCAGGGGAAGTCCATCTCTTCATCTGTCTGTGCCATCATTTCACCGGAGATCCTGGTGGTTTCCCGCGAGCATAACTTTCTCTTGGGATTATTGTGAAAAGAAAGAAAAAAGCTGCCGATTCTGACCTCCTTTTATACCTTTTTGAAAGCGAGCAGTCCCCCTTTTTTTCACATGTAGCAGCAGTCACCAAGGCTATGACGTTTTACAGCCTCAGAAACAGGTCATGACCCACAGAAAACGGTGTGCAAGAGGAATAAAGGCATTGTATGGCTTGAAAGGTAGCTTTTTTTGGCTGGTCTTCGTTGCTGATCCACACTACTGCCATACCGACAAGTCCGCTTGACGACGCACAGTGCACAGACCTTTCTTTGTCCACGCCGGCTGAACCGATTATCCCTGCACACACGCCAATCAGTCCACGAAAAAACTGTTTCGCAAATACATATCGGGCAAGCCATGTAGTATGCGGTGAGCTTAGAGCAGCAGCACCATCCACCAGCAATGTGTGCAACCTTCCACCGTAATACTTTCTCTCACCTTCAAACGCATCAGCTCTGGATACTTGACAGCCCGGCAATCGGGTGGACAGACTATTTCAGCTTGACACGAGCCGCTTTTCTCTCCGCTACACCACGTCGACATCCCCGCCATTCTTTGTCACTCCAGTGATGGCGATTCATGACCACACCCTTTCGTCCCTACCATGTCGCAATCTCGATCCAACTGGCACACGATCGACATTCGGCCATGGGAATCCAGCATATGCCTGACACGACTAATATCGTACGGTCGCGTCATGTACCACGCACTGAATACGGTACATATTGATCTCACGCTGATCATTCAACTTGACCATGTAGCTGCACACAAAATGCACCGGGCGACATTCAAAGTACCAATCCAGTCGACAAGTCATGGCGGCCAGACAAGGATTTTACTAGTAGAGATGCGCGCATCCTCCAAAGTAAGCTGATGGATGTATATTCGACATACAGAATAAGCGTAGCTGATTCTGTTCCAAAAGCATGTCCTGAACATCTTGAGTACGTCTAAAAGTTCCAACAAATGAAAACTAACGCAGATGGTCGAAGTGGATAGATGGTGAAGGTGTTGCCGCGCTTGAGTTGTATTGGAGCACCTCTAGTTAAAGCTGGTTGAGCGACATACGGCTTCATCAGAATACAAAGCTAAATCACAACACAGGTGTAGTGGACCTCTCAATAATTTTGGCTTGGGTACCATGTCTGGACTCGATGTAATTAATTCTTTGGTTTTGAAGGATACATGGCTTTGATGAAGCCAGAAAGGAGAGTTTTCAGTAAACCAACAAAATACGTGCTAATGCTATACGACGCGATGGTGCTTCATTATATAAACTATGACGTTGTATGCCAACATGGTCAAGCTTTGCAAACACCGTCATCCGCACAATCACCGCGCAAGCCGTCGTGATGGCACGAGTCATTGCCAAGGCGATCCCTAAGACATCATAACACGTTGATCATAGTCATTCATATAAATAGCTTTTATATTCTAATCTAATAAGAAAAACTTTAGTGCCTTTTATCGTACTTTTCATCGCCACGTTCTCATATTCATCCACCGAACTTAAAATGTTACAGACGTGCTGTCGCAATATTCTGAATTTATGCGCCCTTTGCAATCAATTCTTTTGCATACTATACCTATGCGGATGGTCCTAGCGGGAACCTCTGCTTGAGATGATGCACTGACTAATGGAGAAGTTGATGTATATGGGCTGGTTGCTGCTGAAAGGTGTTAAAAACTTTTTTGCAGGTACATATTATGGCGTATTTGTTATTGTTGTTGTTGTTGCTGTGAGGATGGTGGAGGCATACTGACAAACGTTGATATAGGCGGTGGATGCGGTGACGATCTCAATGACGGTGGATATATACACAATGGGACAGGAGCTACTACGCGATAGGTCGATGTGGTTGCTGGCGATTGATATGAGCTTGACGGGTATGAACTTTCGGAAACGACCGGTACAAACATAAGCGAGCTTTCATTCGATTCAGCAACTTCCGCAACGGTTGGTACAATAGTTGCCAGATTCCTGTTTACTATTTCCCTTTCTGGTGGCTGGAGGTTCTCTCGCATAACCTGTACTTCACCGCCGTAGTTTACTATAGTCCGCGTTGAAATTTGGCTGGTACATCAGGCAACGTGACATGCTTTCAATGTTTCCATGCCTTGTAAAAAATATCAACTCCATTTGCGTGATCAGTGTTCCAATGTTTCGTCTTTTGAGTCCGGTTAATCGACTGGTCATCAGGTGCCTATCTTCACGTATCAGGTTCGAAAACTGCCTGAACTTTTGGTTAGTATGTATGGGAGCCACGGCGTACATGGTCTGGAGGCGTGAGGCAATATACTTGTACATACATCCTTTCGAGTTGCTTGTTGCTCCAGTAGATATCGTCAAATTCTTGCACAACCTTATAGGTAACTCAGGATCAGAACGATGGATGTAGGATCTCTAGATAATACGACGTTTATATAGCAATACTAGTGGAGATATGGACAATAGATGCCCCAACATCAGACGTTTCGATCGGGATTCTCACCTGTAAGGCGTTCTTGAAAATGAAGATAGTCGACATATCCGAAGTATTGAATCTTTAGTCATCGATTCAGAGTTGCTCCTCCAAGGGACGGGTATTTTGCATGAATTACGGGTTGTAATGTCCAAAATTCACTTTTCCATATCGCTTTTTGGAGTCAACCTACATACATATATACATGCACACAAAATGAGCGACAAAAATTGCACGATCTTGTATATGTCAATTGCTAACATCAATGTTGTGCCTAAGACTGTAGTCGGTCAACATACATTCTGCCATGTGAGGGCGCCAAATGAAGCGAGTTTCCGAATGATGTTTTGATGTACTCCACTTTTGAGTAGTTTGTACATCGGTGCCAGCGATAAAGAAGGTTACAAAGATACCGGGCGGGTCTGAAACTTCTCCATTTCTAATTGCTATCAATATATTCTCTGTTTGTCATCATATTTTATCGCCCAAAAGCTACCGCTCGGCATTGGAACACACCACGTGGTCATATTGTGCGAACAGAAGCTGAATGATATTATACAGTGATTGTTCCTATGGTACCATTCGGCAGCATCGTCGTTGAACCCAAGCAGGGTTTTTGACACGCGTGTAGTCTCATGTTAGGCCAGTAGTCTGGAGATGTCATTTAATCCTGGCCTTGTCTTTGGCGTTTACTGAGTATAAGGTATTTTTCATTATAAGTGCAATACTGTAATGAGATTTAACAAAATCCTTGATGCCAACTATGTACAATTTCATAAAGTCATGTTTATAATAGGCTACCACTTGATGTCACAACACATTTCGGTGTGCTATCATCTCAAAAAATGTTCTGTACGTACGCATATCCACACCGTATACGGTACTAAAAGCCGGGTACGACAAGAATGGAAAGTCCCGTGTCTCCCGTATTTTAGAAAGTAAGAAAGTAACAGGAACACAAGCCAAGTAAGGTGATGGTGTGTCAGCATTTAGACTTTTCAACTAAATTTAGGCTGACTAAACGCTCGTGAAATGACCAGCTATCTATAAGTCCTTACACAATTAGTTAGAAGCAGTTCATCGGCTATATATAGATATCTGTAGATACGACTAGATCAAGTTCTACTATCGTAATTCAAAGACAAGAACGTTTTAAGCTGTGTACATTTAAAATTCGATGAACATATGTAGTGGAAGCGCTGTAGTATATAGCGTAGATCCTTCTGTGATTTCAAATTTTGTCCTCCCACAGCCACACTGTCTTCTGATAAACCCCTATTTTCGAATCGACACTCTCGTTGCGCCATCATGTAAAAAGTAATGCAAAAATGTGATGGTTCCCGATTTGCCACGTTAAGCTGGAACAAACCTTGTGTCTTCAGTACCCGTTTAAATACCCAGAAAATATTTTATAACGGTAAGAAACTTTGCTTATAATAAGCGTTTCAAGGCAAGTGCTACAATAGTGAGTCACATGAGCATTACGCCGGGTATTTATCTTCCTTTTACTGTGGTCACAATATACCGTACAATTGTGAGAATCCATCGACACGTGTCCCACGACTTCAGTCTATAAGAGGGCCGTCTGCGTGACAATATGAGAACACCCTTGTTGGCTTATAAACTATGGTAGGGGCGGCGTAAACCTTGTAAAAACATGTATCTGTATACAAGCTTTGTGGCGTTTTGTTTATATCGAACTGCCCGAGTATCGTCCCATGATGATGAATTGTCCTGAGCAATACGTACGTAGCAACTTTGAAGGTACCCCAGGTAAAAATAAATCTATAAGATAATGTTACTCTAGTAGTTTAGCTATGCCGTCATATTTACGAAGCGTCTGAAATTAATAAAGTGCTACTTATTACCCAGGTAATCCCAGCAGTGTTCCCATTCACATTATTTTGTGTCTCACACAGTCGATCCCACGAATTCTGGACCCACCTGCTTTTTCAGTCTTACGGAAAAATTACAACTGACGCTCAAAATAAAAAATATGTATCACGTGGTGATATTTAATTCCATACTTTACAAGAAACAAGCTGTCAAAACAACTAGCACGTAATCCGCGAAGTCAGTTAATATTCTTCGAGAACGACCCCAATACACGGTAGAATTGTTGGAACTCTGGATGGTACTACAACACAGCTAGTAAGCTTTTCCATCATTGGTTAGACGGCACAGCCTGAAAATACGACGGTCATGCATATGGCAAAGTAAATTTTCGAATCTCTTCGTTCCATTCGCCATTTGCTCAATTCAAATGAAAAAGTTGTATACGTACTTGGTAGCAGGTTTACTCTTAGTCAACGTACCAGCCTATACTGCTCCAGTTGAAGAGCTGGATCCCTCGCAGCTCTCTCTACAAGGGAAGCCTGGCCATTATGACGCTATCATTGCTAAACTCGACAACGCACTCCCAATTGTCTCGGTCGGTACAGTGCTGGCAAGCACCAACCATCCCAACCCAGGCTATAATGGACCATCCAACTTCGTTGAAGACTTCACCTGGGATAAGCGTGATGGATATAACGATCAAGATACGGAATTGTGGTTTCCTCAAGGCATTACGACTTCCTCAGACGCTTACGATAACGGAGTTTATGAAGGTAGCGATGTGATTCTAGTGTCCTGGTACGATAACCGTACGCCCACTACCGATCCTGGCAACAAAGGTGTACGTATTTCTTTTATCGACAAAGATACACTGACGTATCGAAACGCTCTTCTGGTGGTTCCCGATGATGGAAATACTCCTTCCTTCCATACGGTCAAAGTACATGCGGGCGGTATAATGTGGTACGGCTATATGCTCTATATTGTCGACACATCGAATGGGGTCAGACTGTTTGATCTGCGACATATTTATGAAGTGTCTATTGGTGATGGCATCGGTCATGTTGGTTCAGGTCGTTTTGAAGCACACAATTACAGGTACGTGGAATTTAAAGCGTGTTTTGATCCTCCAAGTCATGACCAACACAGTATATATGCATACTTAGATATGTAATTCCACAGTCTGGGTAAGAGACTCTAGCTAACACTGTAATATATAACTGATGCAAAACTAACCACCTATGCAATTACTTTCAAAGCCACTACCTTGCAGATGGGTTCCGATTTTCGTTTATTTCGCTCGATCGGACTACAACCCCAGATTCGTTTTTGGTTGGTGAATGGGATCCGCAAGGTACATCCAGTCGTGTAGCGCGTTTCGAGATTGATTATACAACTCGATTACCGCGTCATTCGTCGGGAACCACAGCCCCTGCAATCGAGCTCTTCAACTCGCATCTGAGGTCAACACAAGGCGTCATGTCTATTCTTTCAGGCGGGAAGACCAAATACTATTTCTCTTGTTCACGTGGTGAGAATGCTAACGGACACCTCTTCACCTGGGTTAAAGGTGAACAAGACGAGGCTGTAGATCATGGCGCGATACTTTCACGCGGCCCAGAGGATGTGGCCTACCGCCAGCAAGGTGATCAGCTCTGGACGCTTGGTGAATGGCCAGGGGAGCGTCCTGTATATGCCCTGAAAGCAGGCAACTATTGATTGAATTATAAGTAATCAGTAAAGTAAAACGAAGATTTTACCAAAGCTATTTAATATTCGAAGGAAAAGGGGTTTGGTCCATTATATGAGGTATGCGATCTTCATAAGAGCAACCACAGCCGTGGCTATAAGAAATGTATTGCAACTCGTTTTCTACAAAGGTAGCTTCAACACGAGGACTTTAAATTTACATGGCATAGAGATCAGTAAAGTGAACCAGTGTTGAAAAAAATGATTACTTCTGCACTACGAATGGACGACCTAACACTTTTGCAATTCAGCGTCAATAGCATGTGCAGCAGAGCAATGTGCTGATCGATGATCAGTTAGCCAACAATGAGAAAGAAACTTGCGAAGCAGCTCGCGAGAAAAAAAAACACTCAAAATCCCCCTGAAGAAGAAACGCAAAAATGTTCCACGCAATAGGTCTCTTTCCGAGAAAGTCTTTATGCATGACTACGGTGGACCTGCTGACGTTGCTGGCGAATACTTGAGCATTGACACATCCACAGCTACCGGACTTATGCGCTGGTATTATCGAATGTTTTAGCGCTAATTATCTGTAATGATATCAATGTGTTGCATAAATCGCCTCTCTTCGGCGATGTAATCCACAATCCCGCACCATCTATTCGATACACTGTCAATAGCCATGAATACACGAAAGGGTAATATATGGTACTACTTGTTCTTCATTGGTGAAAGAAATATCGGCTCCTCAGGACAAAAATGAACAGGCAAATCAGCCAGCGTATACCATATCTGGAATCTAAAATACAATGATATATGTGCGTACAGCATTCTTCCAAGAGACGAGAACCAGCCCACATAAAGTACCCGAGTCGTATAGTTGTTGGGGAGGGCTACGATATCAACCAAGCTTTTTATTCTGTCGTGGCGCTGTACACGGATTATATGTATTGACCCCCGTCTAAGAAATGCACGCTATGAGCACGCTTATATACAATTCCACAAAGATCTTGTATAGCATATATCGAAAAATATGAACAACCAAAAAGCTAAAAAAAAATCTTTATTCTTCGCGTTTCCTAGCGTGTATCAGCTCTTCGTCATCACTACCTCGCTTTTTGCCAAGTTAGGCGGCCTTGGCTTTCTCCTGTCGATGAGCCGATCTTCCTCTTCAGATGAGTCAGCTACCTCGTTGCTCTTCGCACCAACGATTGTCGGCTACGTCTCTTCTTTGCTTAAGACATCAGCAATGCTCCCAATTGAAGCTCTTGGGGTCATTTCAGTTTTCCGGAAGTTTATCAACCTATGAACCGGTTAATACGTTAGTATCCTCAGTTCCGTTCCTGTCATTAAGTGTGTCACGCATGAACTAGTCCCACATCCCGTGAATCTTAAGCAGGATCTCTGGAAAAGAATCCAGCGGCTTTTTAGGAGATTAAGGTAGCATCTGTTAGGGTTGCAGTTCAAGTTGAACCTACCCTCAAACTGCTTCCAGAAAGTAACAGCCCTTAAGTCAACTCCAATCCTCCTCCTCCTCCTCCTCAAAGATATGATGCTTTCACTCATTTCCACTGTGATCCGAAGCTGTCCAAAATGTCTATCGGACTGGGGACGCTAGTCAGGAGAGGGTGAGAGCAGTAGACTTGTTGCGAGGCCGAAAGAAATAATTTTTACAGACTCAAATAATGTCTTCAACGTTAAAGACTTTTGCCAATTGTTTAGGGACTCAATATCACGTTTATTCTTTACAGATCATCTTTGTACGATGGCGCCTGACTTTGAGACTTCGCATAAAAAGCACCCAGTTATTTTATTTGGTATATTGGCTATAAATGGAATGGAATGCTTAGTGGGCGGAATTGTTATGTTACACGCGCGCGCAATCAAAGAAATCATTGTGACTGGAACCGACTTCTTGGGTATCTTTTACGCTTTCGTTCAAAAAAAAATCTCCCTTCGAGAGTAAACTCATTTCAAATGACGCAGCATTGCATGGACAGTAGATCTTGTCCGATCAAACGAAGTGATGTGTAATGTAGGAATACACAGACAGTTAGTAACATTGTGCTAATCGGTAAATCCCTAATAGCTAGAGCGAACCACTGCAGCGTGCAGTCTGCGAAAGCGCGTTAACTTCTTGATAGCGTGGCGATCCATAGGATCATTTGAGTTCATATTACCAACTGTATGCTTGTTAGTAGTTTATGATGAAAGCAATGGTAGGTTCCGCCTAACTTACGTGTAGTAGCACTATCAACTCAAAAGGCGGAATGTTATGCTGGTATCGTTGAACAGATGCGTCCCCCTTCTCTTACTTCTGTACCAAGGTTTGAGTCAACATTACTTTTACATCCTCTGCTAACATCCTGATGGCTCAATTCCCATAGGGGGACGGCGCTTCTTTAAGATATGATCACGGCGTGGGCTGTTCTACCATGCTACTTTATGCGGATCATTTCAGACGACCATACACCGCCCTTTTCCGTTTTCGATCGTGGCGGATGTAACCGGATTTAACCGCTGTTGGGATTCTCGTTTAATAACAAAAATAAAAAGCTCTAAAAATCTCGAATGTACCGGACCGAGTAGGTAGAAATCGCGTAAGTATAAACAAACAGGCTCCTTTTATGGCTAGCTATTTTTGCCACTTATTTCTGTTGGCGGGCCAGACGTCCAGCGATCGAAAAATACATCGAGCCTCGCCCTAATAAGTGATGATCAGTGTATGTTACTAAGCCCAGTGATGACAGACTAAAGTAGTGATATGTGGTGATACGCAGATTGTCAATACTAAAGAAGGAGATCTATGTGAACACCCCTATCTCCAAAGCCCCTTACTTTATCAGAAGCGTTCGGTTGGGAAAATTCGATACAATATCCGAAAGTGATAGTAGCACAGGCTCTATGTAAGTCAATGACAAGTACGAAAAGTAATTAGGAGACGGGTTAAAGTAACGTCGCTACCCAAAAAAATCAAAGGCGCTATGCAAAGTTAAACTTTATTTTACCATTTTTTAGAACTGCTCGAACGTAACGTGACTCTTCGCCAACCAAAAACTCTCAACTTAATCCACTGAACTTAGCTTTCAAGGACCTAAACTAGTGACATGTTAAAGTACCAGGGTTTATGTAATATTCAGCATCAGTCTTTTGTTCCTTGATCGCCTTTGACGTTTCCATACCAATATTAACCAGTTCGGAAGAAGAGATGACGCCTCGATTACGGTTCTTGCTTTAAACGTTGTGGCGGTCTCACGTGTACCTTTTTTAGATCAGCTTATTGCGCCTCATTGATATGAAAGACAGACTCATCTATAACTACACAGTTCCTCTCCAGGTTCATGCGAAACAATTTCTTCGCATAAGCGGACCCAGCCATCACCCTCCTTGATCTTCCCGAGCTGCTTAACTCTTTTTTCAGAATGGAAATCAAATTGCTAAGGAAAGGTTGCATTAGGTTGCCTTAGAGTATTAAGCCGCATTGGGGAAAACTTGAAGCCAACAATCTTCTCCTATAAATACTCAACTACTTCCTATAACACCAGTGCATGTGAATCACTGGCAAAAGCTTCAATAATTAACATCCGTGCGCTCTTCTTTCAGATCCGTTATGATCCGACTTCTGCGATTGCTGTCAAAAAAAACAGTCTCCACCTTTATCACATATTCCTTATTAACCAATCTCTGACCAGTACGATACCGAGTGGCTTAGCCGCAGTATATGCACTGAAGCATTTCTATTAAATAATATCTCCTTATTTTTGATGGTACGCAGAGTATACTCACACTTTTACTTTATCTTCCTCATATACACGTCTTCATTGGCAACGATGGAGCCGCCGTTGAAAAGATGCTGAAGCTAAATTTGTAATATTTTCCAGATAGCTGGCATTATATGAGACAAGCTTTATCAGCAGTAAACACTATACGTCCACAACCTAAATTATAGGCTGAGGCGAAAGGCTTCCGGCATAATCAAACTATCCTTGTTAAGTTTTCTGTAAGCATATCATTATGGTGCATAAATAAGAGCACCGGTCACATTCCGGATTTCCGATTCATCAAATGATACCTCCGTTTTACTACCTCGCCTTTTAAATATTCGCTCTCTAATATATTAGTGCTTAAAGGGTAACTGAGAAAACTTATTCGTAAGATAATCGCTACTTACGTACATAGTGCTTTAATCTTTCAGCATAAATATTTTATGTGCAGGAACAGAGCTATATACGCTTGGTTTACCTTACCGACTATATTACAATATGTACTTAGAAGCAGTATGACTTGTATATCAAGGCATATAAACGCGCATAAAAAGAGTTTACCCGTTTCCCACCCCCTAGAATACACTCTGATGTTGTAATGAAAAAAGGTGATAGGTGCCAAAACTGCCATTGCAACTTTTAGTATAGATTATCTGTGCTAAACGCTAAGAGTTTGTGGCGTTGATTCTTGAATCTACGTCATTTAAAAAGAGCAACTAGATACATGTAACCATTGATTTTGGATAGCCAGCGATGGATGGCAGGATCGACATTATGTTACACCAACTATAATTTAAAAAGGGTTGCTGTGACCAGACTAGCTTCTTTTTCTCCCTGCTCTCTTCACCGTACTATGGCGACCTTCACCCCTGTTCAGAAAATCCCTGAAATCGTACAAGGTCTTCGAACAACGTTCGATGATGGTATGTTTAGCATATTGCATCATATCCACGTCGACTGATGGCATAGCAGGCTTGACAAAAGACTTGGCATTTCGAAAGCAACAGCTTCAGAAGTTGTTGCGTTTTATGGAAGAGCATACGACAGATATAGAAGATGTTTTGTACAAGGATCTCCACAAGCACCAGCTCGAAAGCGTCACTGCCGAGGTTGCACCTGTTGTCGACGAATGCAAGTACATGATCAAGGTACGCGAGATTGATTAGGATTACCCTCAATGTCAACAGGCATGTTGAAAGCTTGATTCCATGTAGAACCTGGAGCGTTTGGCAAAGCCCACATACCCCAAAAAGCGCTTCGCAATCAACTCGTCAGACAAAACATTTGTCCGAAAGGAGCCCAAAGGCGTTGCCTTAATCATCGGTCTGTTGAAGCCGAGTATTGCATATTAGTGATTGACTGACTACTTTTTTGATAGGTGCTTGGAATTATCCAGTATGTTTTAAACATTACAAGTCTCAGTGCATGCATTAACATTGTTGCTTCACAGATTCACTTGTTGCTTTTGCCCGTTGTTGGTGCAATTGCTGCAGGCAACTGCGCGGTTATAAAGCCTTCGGAGGTTGCAGAACATACGGCTGAACTGATTGTCCGCGAGCTTCCAAAGTACCTTGATCCACGTGCGTATGCTGTAGTCAATGGCGGTGTCGTCGAAACGACGGCACTATTAGGTAATGCTTTTTCCCCTGATTTGGACATTATCAGTGAACGCGTATTTTTTCGTGATCAGAGCAAAAGTTCGACCATATCTTCTACACTGGCAATGGTGCAGTTGGAAGAATCGTCATGACAGCTGCAGCTAAGCATCTGACGCCTGTCACTCTTGAGCTCGGTGGCAAGTCGCCAGCAATTGTGACAGACTCTGCTGATATTGAATTGACAGCCAGCCGGCTCTTGTGGGGCAAGTACTATAACTGTGGACAAACCTGTGTAAGTACGCTTTCTGGTTGTCGACACTTCCACTAACACCCCGTCATCTTTTGTACAGGTTGCGCCAGATTATGTGCTCGTCGCGCAAGACAAGCATGAGCAGCTGATTGAAGCCTTCCGCAAGGTCGTCAAGGAGTATTTTGGCGAGAATCCCCAGGATTCCGAATCCCTTGGACGTATTATTAACGTGCGTCAGTTCGACCGTCTTACAAAAATTTTGGATTCAACTGATCCCGCCAAAGTTGTTATTGGCGGCAAAAGCGATAGGGAGAACTTGTATATCGCTCCCACGGTTGTGAGTCCTGTTGATGCAGACGATGCTCAGCTCATGCAAAATGAAATTTTTGGTAAAGCGCTGGTATTACAAAGCACGTGCTTGGCTAATCACAGGAGTTTAATTTCCTGTAGGCCCAATCCTTCCTGTTGTGCCAGTGAAGGATCTCAAAGAAGCTGTGGGCATTATCAATTCAAAGTAAGCATTCATGGTACTACCATGCCCTTGTTCACAAACTAATCGATGGTCACCACGATAACAGAGACAAGCCTTTAGCGATGTACATTTTCGCTAGCAAGAGCAGCGATTACAACTACAGTACGTAGCTCTGAGCTTTTGCTTGCCTCCCACGTTGCTAATCCGGTATTTACTATTTAGTCATGGACAAGACTAATTCTGGTGGCACGTTGGTCAATGACACACTAATGCACCTGGTTCGTGTTTTCAAAAAACAGCAAGTAACACGCGTACTGACCATTTATATCTAGCAAGAGATGTCGTTACCTTTTGGTGGCATCGGCGCTAGCGGAATGGGTAATTATAAAACAGATCATTTGACTTATTTACTCACAAGCGATGATATAGGTAACTACCATGGAGACAGATCCTTTGATACGTTCACCCATGAACGCTCCACGATGATTAAGTCGACTGCACTTGAATCACTCATGAAGGTCCGATATCCTCCTTATGATTCCAATAAGAAGCACCTCATGTCTGTGATGGTTTTTGGTCTCCCAGCCTCGGCCGGTGCTAAAATTAAGACAGTCGCTACCGTATGTGGTGCTGCTTGGAATATCTTTTTCTCAAGCAAGGAACAGAAAAAGCAGGATAGCAAGCTTTAATTGATCTTTTTCCGAAATTCTTCGCTTTGAGCTCTATCATACGATATCCGTATAATTAATCAATCTTCATATTCATAGTTACCAAGTTTCTTATTCACTTATCCTATCAGACTTAATAAGATGATTATGGGTTTTTATCTTTGTATTCAAAAATCACTATGTTTCTATTGCCAACGTACTTGCGGTTGAGTAACAATAACGGACCAAAAGGCAATTCGAGTATTTATATGTAAATGGGTAATATAGCAGTATTATTAACCACGGTCTGTAAGATTACTTCCCGATACAAAATTGACTAAACAATGCATCTAATACATCTTCAACATCTACACGACCAGTAATCCTGCCGAGGGCATTCGCTGCTTGACGCAGTTCTTCAGCACCTAGCACTACCTCGTGTTGTGGCAAATCTAGATACTGCTCCAGTGCAGCCAAACAATCCTGCAAATGTTGCCGATGTCGTGCCTGAGTGATTAATGCCGGGCTTGCCAGCGCATCGTCATATGTAGACCTCAAGACACCAATCATGTCGTCTAAAAAGTGGTCGACGCCTTGACCTGTCCTGCAACTCAAGGCCCAAATCTTCTGAATGCCTTGTTGACGTAATTGTTTCGTAATTTGCTCCACTGAAACAGTGGATACATCTTGTTTGGTCAATATCACAAACGTACTGGGGTCGATCACTTGCCGCACAATGGGATCAATTTCCTTTTGTGTCAATGGCAGTAAACATATTTTAATATCGGCCACATCCATTCTATATGCAAACAAATCATGAGCTTAAATTCTACATGATCTTTAAGATTCGATGTACCGTGATATCGCCCGTTTCACACCTTCCATTTCTATTACATCGTTCGATTCTCGTAGGCCTGCGGTGTCGCTGATAACAACGGGATATCCGCCTAGATTCAATGTAACTTCAACAATATCCCGTGTCGTTCCTGGCGTATCCGATACAATAGCTGCTTCCCGCTTGGCTGGTACATGCATCGGTTACAATAAATGGAAGTGGGAACAAAATGTTCGGATATATTTACCGAGCAAATTGAGCAGGGTGCTTTTTCCTGCATTTGGTGGACCGACGATAGCCACGCGCACACCATTTCGCACGATCTCACCAACTCGACTATCATTCAAGTGATTACTGATCGCGCCCTTTAGGTTAATGACGTCCTCAGTAACTTTTTTTTCATGTTAGCCAGAAAAAAAACGGATAAATGCAATATAATCATTGTACCTTGTTCCAAAACACCGTCCTCGATATGTTCATCTTCACCAAAATCAATAACTGCTTCTGTAAGCGCCATACAATTGATAATTTGTGATCGCCATTGCTCATAGGGTTTTCTTAATCCTCCTTCAGCTTGTCGAAGCGCCAGTCGTCGCTGCGCTTCGGTCTCGGCATTTAAAAGATCGGCCAGCCCTTCAATTTCTGTCAAGTCGAGTTTGTCATTATCAAAGGCACGTTTGGAAAACTCGCCCTGTTCAGCTAATCTGAACTTATCGAGCGAGCCAAGTGCAT
Organism: Fennellomyces sp. T-0311; assembly: GCA_025266875.1. Lineage (NCBI taxonomy): Eukaryota > Fungi > Mucoromycota > Mucoromycetes > Mucorales > Lichtheimiaceae > Fennellomyces > Fennellomyces sp. T-0311. The sequence continues at coordinate 702,191 of JALLLT010000021.1, forward strand.
CCAAAACGCTGCGAACCACTGCATTTCCACCATGAATATGGAATTCTACTGAATCTTCGCCCGTAAAACTATTGGGGCCTATATAAGAGGAAAAAGCATATACAGTTGCCATGGTTATTGGCCGTCAAGATTCATGTGCTTTTTACCTGGAAACCAAAGCACAAGTCCGCGATCCAGTAAAGTGCCAGTGGTTGGATGTCGTATCCGACGAAAGTAAGCTTGACGTGGTTCAAGAGTGCCTCGAACAGTTGCCGTGAGCGCTTGTTTGGCCTGAGGTCCAGAAACACGAATGACCGCCACACCTGCTTTTCCCGGTGCAGTTGACAGTGCGTAAATCGTACTGTATGATCGTGCAAATGATCGCAGCATTATTATTTTTTTTTGTTGTCACTGAAAAAAGAGAAACGAGCGGTGCTTCAGTCTATTTTTTTTCATTCTTGCAAAACTTGTCAAAAATGTTGTGCAGGCGATTTATGAGCACATTGTCGAATCGTCAACGATTCAACCAGATTCAACCCCCACAAAAGCTATATGAAAAGCTGGAACGATTGGGATTTGGATCGTTACGACGAACAAAGCGGTTTGCTTGGCAGAACAAGGCGGGTCCGTCAGAAGCAAAGGAACCCGAATACAACGTAAAAAAAAGGCGCGTTTTTTGCCATACAAGTAATAACTTTAATTGTTTACAGTTTCCTTTACTCTCTTTTTTTGCCGGCGCAAAAACACCCGCCTCGTTTCCACCAGAAGATTTGGGCGAAGTGGCTGTTGTTGGACGATCCAATGTGGGCAAGTCCAGCTTGCTCAATTGTTTGGCAGCAACCACGATTGTTCGTGTCTCAGATAAACCCGGATTGACACAGCAGCTGAATTTCTTTTCCGTCGGCAGACTATTTTACATGGTGGATATGCCAGGATATGGATTTGCGTTGGTGGACGAAAAGGAACGTGAGCAGTGGCGGTCTCTGGTAAAGCTTTATTCTTGCATCTTCAAGAGAAGGTTGGGCTCATATACTGTAAGATGGAATATTATATATCCAATCGAAAGACGTTAAAAAGAGTGTACTTGGTGGTTGATGCGCGTCATGGTAAGTTATTTTCTCTTGTATCCTCAGCAAACTGCTCACTCTATCGCATGATAGGTCTAAAGGTTGCTGATCTCGACTTTCTTCGCATGCTGGACAGGTAAGTATAGTATAACAATCTTGGCTCGAGTATCTAATTTGTACACGCATAGTAAAAAAGTCAAGTTCCAGATTGTCATGACAAAGGGCGATATACCCGTACTACCAACGCTTGCACGCAGGATAATCACAGTCCAGGAAGGTATAAAAGGATTCCGCAATGCAGTGCAGGATGTGCTGGTAGTGAGCTCAAAAACAGGAGCTGGTGTCAATCAGATGAGAAAAGAGATGTTATTTTTAATGGGACACTTGAAACCAAAAGAGTTCTATACCAAATAGCATAAGTGCATTACAATAAAAAGAACGTGATAAACGGATATGGCCATAATAAGTAAAGTATAGTGAAAACAGATAAGGATATATAATAAACGTTCTCATGTATATATACGGTCATAAAGAGTGAAAAAAAATAATGCATAATTATGTTCTCTGAGCCAGCAGAGCTTTTACCATACAGCTGAGCGCTTTGTTTGCATTCTCCGAGGATGTGGAGGTGGATGGATAACCATAGGTGCAGTCGTGGATGTTCCAGATCGCTGAGACTGTTGAGATGATGCAAGTTGCATCATAGCAACAGCTGCATCTACTTCACCGATATCCTTATTGCGTCCTACAATACTACGGATCGGTGGAAGCCGGATGCCGCCCTCATTTACTGATGATGGTGTTGTGATTATATCATCGTCTTGCTCTGACATTCGCCGTCGATCGTCCAACTCTGACATCCGCCGCCGATCATCCAAGGGCGGCGTTGTGTTTCGATGAACAGAAAAAGACCATGATCGTCGTGATGGGGTATTCAGAGGAGGTAGTGGCGTATCCATACTAAATCTCCGTGGAGCCTTGTTTGTTGTTGATGGAGGTAAGTATTGGTAGTAGAGTGAAGACGGTGGTCGTGACTCAAAATACGATGGCGGTGGGGGTGGAGGAGGGGCCCAATACCAGCTGACAGAAGTAGGAGGTGAATGATGTGGTGATCGTTGAAGTTTTCCGACACTGCTGCTTCCACTGCTTACAGTATCATTGTCATCTTGGACACTTGACATTTTGCGCTTGCGTGATCCCGACCTATTTTACCGAGTCAGTATTCTTTTTATGCAAATCGAAAAATTAAAGCTTACATTTGTACACGATGTTCTTTACGAATTCGCAATCGTACACCTTGATCTGAAAAAGAACGTGAAAGAAAAGTAGATTCAAGCATGCCAGGAAACGCCTTGGTTGAGTACACCGTAAGGATATCCGAGATGATGGATTTAAGGCTGATGACACCTTGACTAAATAAATAAAAAAAATATGTAAGATGCATGACGCGCCTTTCCTGATGAATTCATGCACGTACGTAGTGATTTCAAATAAGGTAAATCTTAACCGAAATTGGCCTTCAATGCGTACGGATAAATCACCGAAAACAAAGAAACCGCCATCTAATAGCACCGGTTCAGAGCCATTTCATAACAATAGAATCTGTATAAGCCAGAGTTTTACTTACCGTTGTTGTCGTAATCTTTCAGTTTGTACATTGACGAAACAGTTTGTCCTGCAAGACCACTCATGCATGAATTGTCGGGTGAATCAGGACGAATCAAGCTGGCGCCCATAAAAAAGTACGGATTTTGAAGGAAATCTCTGTAATGTGACTCTAAGATCAGTATGAGAACAAACTAACTACATATATTAAACAACTTGCTGTGTTTCTCGTGGCGTTGCATCTTCAAGTTTAATTTGGAGAATAGGTGGTGGATCAACAGGGCGACGATCCCGTTCATTAGTCGCACTTATGCGAGCTTGAACAGGCTGTTGCCTTATTGCTAATGAGAACCGACTTGAACAAAAATAAAGTATCCGTTAATACACACGGCTTGCAGATATATTAAAAAATAGAAGGCAAGTGAACCTTGGAAGTGTTGGTAAATGAGAACACGCAGCGATATACTCGTAATTATGTAGAGCTGAATTTCTTGTTGACATGATGTCTAGAAGAAAGAGTAATAGAAAAGAATATCTAGAAAAAAGAAAATTCAAATCACCCGGGTACAGTTGCGGCTTTATTGAAGTTCCTCGTTTTTTTTGTATGGGATATTTATAGCGTGAGAGGTTTGCAAAAGGGAAAAACGACCTGGTTTTCTGCGGGCAATGTCTCGGTATGCTTTTAATATTAACTGATACCGGTGCTTTGGACCGACGCGAATTCCTTTCGCCCGCCACTTCATGGCTTAATATACTATGAGTAAGGATCAATACAGAACTTCATCGAAAAAAAAAGTTCTCATACTGGTGATATGGAAAAAGTAAAACCTATTAAGAAGTTTAATTGTTAATCAAGCTATCTGTTGTTCAGGGTGCTATGTCATTGATCACTTTTAATTACTATTCTCAAGTTTTCAGACCGGGAAAACTATACTGGCGTACCTGGATAAGCTAGGTAGGTTCGATCACAAATTTTTATGTTGGCCCTGGTTTACGGTAAAGAAACAAAAACGCGGAGGTCCGGGATCGAAATGGATAAAGCTCAAGCTTTTCATGGATTCGATCATCTTACATAGGCCATGTTTGCATAAACCATGTCATTATATTAGTGTTTTACCCGTAAGTTTTGCCGATAATGGGCAGTGCCTGGGCGATAAATGAGCGAAACATTCTTTATGCATAGTTTGGCACAGTGATCTAACATAACGATCATTACAAATGATCATGCAAGCTTTCCGAGTTTCTGGTCGCAGTTCTATTCCAAAAAATGGAATTTCACGTTTTGCCGTGCTTGTGATAAGGTCTAGTATCGTCATTAAGTGGATGTACCACGTACGTATTCAATGCAGAACCATTTAACATTTCTCTGAAAGATAGCCGACGATCGATGTAACTGATTCGATATGTAACGAAGATGCCATCTAGAATTAATGCACGCCTCTACGCTACAAGTAGGGGCACTGTGCGTATCAAGTTATCAGCTGTATACGCGCACGTACGTATGTAAATCTGATCTAGTTTTAGGTTTGGCTCGTAGCGGTTAATCAAAACTATAAATAACGGATACGCAAGAAAAAGGCTTTCACCATATACTGACGAATGCGCACATTGACGTTATGTATACATGTAGAGATATATATCTCATTTATTTATACGCACGTTTACGCTTGTTGGCTGCGATCACTTTACTACTTATATGGCAACACTTGTTGCTTCTTAACGACAGGTGAGGACCGTGGATGCAGTACGTGCCTGTTGATGCAAAGCCCGGGTAATGTGCCTGGAAATGGCGTCTTGGCCGTCGTATCCACTAGTAGGGTAGCTTCAACAGCGAAGGCCGTGTGAGTAGGCGTGTCCATAGAAGGGCACTATCCAAAATAAACACAGCGCATCTGAAAATAAATTTGCATTGCGAAAAAACGGTGCCGTTCCAGCAACAGACTCATCCTGACCGTTTTCATCTCGTCCTTTGCACTAGCCTTCCTCGCACCCGATTACAATGACGATTGAAAACAATTTTTCGTTTTCGTACGCAGATGAATACACACAGCTGCTCACGGACTTGCACACCGATTACTGCCGGGACCAACCTGAAGATGTGCTGCAGTACTGTGCGAACTTTTTCAATCGCAAGCTCGAGGAACAGCGAGCCATGGTTCGCGAGCAACGCGCACCCATGTTCCAAGGTAAGGAAAAACAGAGATTGGAAGGTGCAGAGAAGGTTTATGTTGACGTGCAATGTTGCGTTGCTTTTGTTGCTGCTGTATAAAAAGCCAACGAGTTCCACCCTCTTGCGGGCAACGGTACGTCGGATACGCGCAGTTTTCAAGAGCACCTCATGGACAGCGACTCGCACCGGGAGGACGAGGATATTGACGAGTACGAGGACGACGATGACTTTGATGACGAGGTTCGGGACAAGTTCACGACGGCACCGCTCGCATCGATGCCGCCACCAGCGTACAACCGCGACCGGCGCACGTCTGTGAGTGCCGAGTCGATGGCACCGACACAGGGGCGCGACTTTGTCAAGCAGGTGATCCCCAAGAACGAGGATCAGTCTGAACGTATCCGGGCCAGCGTGGGCAACAACTTTCTGTTCAAGAACTTGGACGAGGAGCAGTACCAGGACGTGGTCAACGCCATGGCCGAGAAGCATGTCAGCATGGGCGAGACAATCATTGAGCAGGGCGCAGTGGGTGATTACTTTTACGTGGTAGAATCCGGCACGTTCGACTGCTATATCAGCAAGGGTGACGGACCGCCCACCAAGGTCACCAGCTATGAGGCGGGTGGCAGCTTTGGTGAACTGGCCCTGATGTACAACGCACCTCGTGCCGCCACCATTTTGGCCACGTCCGACGCCGTCTTGTGGGCACTTGACCGTGTGACCTTCCGCACTATTTTGATGGAGAACACATCCCGGAAACGCCGCATGTATGAGTCCTTCCTCGAGGAAGTCCTGCTCTTAAAGTCGCTCGAGCCCTATGAGCGCCACAAGATTGCCGATGCTCTCGACACCGTCTACTTTGACCAAGGCGAGACGGTCATGACCGAGGGCGACGTCGGTGATCGCTTCTATATTATCGAGTCTGGCGATGCCGCATTCTACAAGCTTGGTCCTGACGGCACACAGCAGAAAGTCAACGTGTTCAGCCGAGGAAGTTATTTTGGAGGTAAGCATCTTCTTTTTTTCCGCTGCACGTGGCCATAACTCATGTTTGCTTGTACTACAGAATTGGCCCTATTAAATGACACGCCGCGTGCGGCGACTGTCGTTGCACAGAGCCGCTTGAAGTGCGCCACTCTGGGCAAGAAGGCCTTTACTCGTCTGCTTGGTCCCGTCCTGGAGATCTTAAAACGCAGCTCTGAAAACTACCATGCGATTATCAACCAACAACCACGATAGATTCCCCCTCCTACAACTCACAACACGCAACTAAAAAAAATGTCATTCCTCTTTTTTTTTCCTTATCCTAAAACCGATCTCCCCGCTTTGGTTCTCCTTGTTCTCTCACTCAAAGTTTTGCGTCCTAACATATAGGCCGCTTGATTAAAACATTCTCTTTAGACGTTTATATATCTATTCTACCATCATGCAATGCACTCATTAAGTTACCTTTCGATTGCTCTCCTGAGAACCATGCGTTGTCTCTCCTACCATCCTATCTCCATTACCACTAGTAGTTAGCTAGACACACCATTCTACACTTCGAAGGCTCCAGCAACTCACCCTGTATGCAGGGTTCAAGCAAGTATGAAAAAAAACGAGAAAAGAAAGATAAAGTTTCTTGATTCACTTTGGAAACTGGATAATGTAGACAGGCAACACATTGAAGTTGCCGTAGGAACAGATTTTTATATATCCCCATGGCAACATCAAAGAAAAGGAAGAGATATTCGAGGACGATGGCACTTTTGAAAGTAAGGGGTGGAATGGGGTGGGGAGAGGCCAACTCCGGACCCATTTCTTCTTGTGCATCAAGCCCCTCCCCCTTTCTATGGGTTTAAACAAAAAGTCAGGTCCAGGAGTGACATTTGGTCTTTCTCTCTTTCTTTTTACTTTTCCCTTTAGTCATGACCGTCTCTTCGCCCACAGAGGTCGCACCTCCACCTCCACCTGTGCCAATCACTTCTACTGGCACAGGCATTGCCAATCTGCCCAACCAACGTCACAAGATTGTTGCGAAAAATGGCGCCAACTTCACGCTGATGGTTTGCGGTAAGGAAGAGGAACAAGAGCTTGGCAGGCTCGTGGATAAAGTGTTTACGTTGCTACGCTACTAGGCGAGTCGGGCGTTGGCAAGACAACGTTTGTCAATACGTTGTTTACATCCACCATCAAGGAGCCCAAGAACCTCAGTAAGCGTCGATTGCGTCCACCAAACAAGACTGTCCAGATCCAGATCACTAAGGCCGGTAAGTGAGAAAGCACACTACATAGAGCGCGGTGGCCGGCACACGTTAATTAAGCATGACTTTATATATAAAAACACAACAGAATTGGAGGAAAAAATGTTTAAGGTCAAACTGACCATTATTGATACACCTGGATTCGGCGACTATGTGAACAACCGCCACAGCTGGATCCCCATTGTCGACTTTATCGATGACCAGCACGAGAAGTACATGAGACAGGAGCAGCAGCCCTGCCGTGAAGGCGTGGTGGATATGCGTGTGCATGCGTGCTTGTACTTCATCAAGCCAACTGGACACACCTTGTCCCCATTGGATATCGAAGTCATGAAGCGACTGGGATCCCGCGTCAACCTCATTCCAGTGATTGCAAAGGCGGATACTCTGACACCGGCTGATCTGGCCAAATTCAAGCAGAACGTAAGTCTCTTTCCCCCGCCGCATAAGCTCCCTTTTTTGCGCTCTCCTTTTAGGGGCCCCTATTCACCCTGTAACTACCCGCGGGTTTTCTTCCTTCTGCCCCTTAGATTCGAGATGTCATCTCAGCTCAAGAGATTCAAGTTTATTCGTGCCCCATCGAAAGTGAAGACGAGACCACCACGAAACGCAATGCCAACATTATGGCTGCGCTGCCCTTCGCGGTGATCGGGTCGACTGAAGATGTCATGACGCTCGACGGCCGACGCGTCAAGGGTCGCCAATATAGTTGGGGCTGCGCTGAAGTCGAGAACGACGACCACTGCGACTTTCGAAAGCTGCGCAGCCTATTGATCCGAACCCATATGCTGGATCTGATCACCACGACGGAAGAGCTCCACTACGAGAACTATCGCCAGGCACAGATGGAGACTCGAAAGTTCGGCGATCCTCGGTAAGCGAGAGATGGGGAGAGAGAGAGAGTGTGTGTGTGTCGTGACATGTGGCTGACTCCTGAGGCACAGATCGCAGCCCACCGAGAATGCCAAATTTAAGGAAGAGGAGGAGATGTTACGCAAACGCTTCACCGAGCAAGTCAAGTCAGAGGAGTCTCGATTCCGCAAATGGGAGCAGCAGCTGCTCAGCGAGAGAGACCGTCTGCACAAGGAGCTGGAGCAGCAGAGCGAGCGTGTCAAAGAGTTGCAGAACGAGCTGGATGCGTACTACTACAGCCATCACAACTCGCCAAGATCGGTTCGAAAATAGTCTAATTGCCACCTAGTAACATAGTCATACGCGACTCTCCATAATCACCTCTTCTCGTCTTTTCTTCTGTGTCCCTGCTCGCTTTTTTTTCCATAATTTATAAACGACTCTGGCCTATTACCTTCTTACGCATGAGTTACACGAGGAATGACCGCATCCTCAGTCCGCCCGCTTCTGCTTGAAAAAAAAAGAGAAATTTTCCAGACCCTGCGCTTGATCTCTCTTCAATCATGATGTCTCAGCACTGCAAACAGCATTCGCGCTACGAGTACAAACGCACATCGCCGTCGCCCGTCTCCGCCACCGTATACGACGTTCTGCGGCCGCAGCCCCCCAATGCTCACCCGCCTACGATAGCAATCTTGCCCAAACAGCCGCCCAGACAACTGACGCTCTCTGTTGCAGATAAACTAAAACGAATACCAGACCCGCCTGTGTGCTACTGCGGCAAGACAGCCTACCGATCGGAATCCGACCTGGGCGTCATGTACGACTGCTACCGAATGGAGAAGAATGGAGGCAAGATCTGCGGATTCCATGTGCATCAGCGTGCATGGGATAACTTTCGAGAGCGACTCAAGCGTAACCAAGACCTCGACGAGCACGACCCCGAGCTTATGATATGTCCGTACTTCAACTACACCTTCTGCGTCAGTTTTCTGTACATCAACGACTATGCCAGACGATATCCTAAACCGCCGACGTGCTTCTGCAACTTGCAGGTGGCCATATCCGAAGAGCATGTCAAGGAAGGCGGCCGCATCAAGAAACGCATTGCCTTCAGGTGTCCGCACCATGCCATCGACGGCGCCAAGCCAAAGTGCACATGGTCATGCGCGGCAGAGCTGGTGTACTTCAAGCCGCCTCGGCATCCGCTGCATTCTGTAGAGCTGTTGGAGCACTCGTCCAGTCTGAGCCTAAGGAGCCGGGAAGCGACGTCAAAGGATGAAGAAGAGTGAACTTACTGTACAATTTCATTTTCTGTGCATGTTTGTGTATAATTGCTGTATACCCTTCGCCACTCTCTCTCTCTCTTCCCCTTTCATCTCATCCCTCACAAAAATACATCGCGTTATGCTCCCCTCCGGCCCAACCCCTCCCGCGTGCGTCGCTGCTCTGGCTTACCCCCGCCTCAAGCGCATCCCCCGCTTACAAAGCATCACAGAATACCGCGCTGTCTCCCGGTGCCGGCGCACACGACCCTTGTTGATCTGGTGTATCCTTAATGTCGAATAAGAAAAAAGTAATAATATCCCCGCTTTAGTCTCTTGTTTCAACCCGAATTTTGGGTGCCCGTTCTGCTTTTGCTTCTACCTTTTCCCAATGAGCACAGACGACGAGTCGGTCGCACTGCACCAGCGCCTTCACGAGCTGGAGGCCCTGGCAAACGCCTTGGAGACCGACCGCGCACGCTTGAAGGAAGAGTCCGAGTCCCAAGTAACGCGTGTCAAACAGCTGGTCCTTGATCGTGACCATTCAACCACTACTTACCAGGAAGCAAAAGACCATCTCGAGCAGAATGAACGACAATTCAAAGAATTGGAAAAACAGCAGCACGATTTGGACAATGTGCTGCAGATCCAGGTTGAAGAACGGCGGCGGGCGCAAACAAAGGTGGTGCAGCTTGAAATGGAATTAACGGATTTAGCCGAGAAACATGAGTCGCTCGAGCACAAGTTTGACTTGCTGAGGGCGCGACAAAGCAGTGTCAAGTGTAGGTTATGCGGGGTCCGTGGTGTGGAGTTTGCGCTGTTGCCATGCTTTCATTTCTGTAAGTCGGGTAATAAACCGATGTTGTCCTGCTTGTTGTCAGACTCAACTCAACTCCACAGGCTACTGCCAACAATGCGCCGAGGGGCTGGAGACATGTCTAGTGTGCAGGGAGGCCAAACAGGGCATCCAAAAGATATATTACGGATAGCCTCGCTTGTAAATATGTATACTAGGTATAGCTTTATTATATATACACTTTAATTCAATCATCGTTGCGAGGTGTGGCAGGTAAGACTTGATACTGGCGTGGGCTGGACGAGAGCGGAGGCATCAGGTGCTCGCGGCGTGGGTTGACCATCTGTGCTACTGTTGCGATGGTGTGGCTATCAAGTTCTCGTTCGGTGGGCGACATGTTGCCCTGACGACTGTGACCTTCGTCCAACCCTTCCACCATCGATGTTGCCGTGAAGGTTTCCATCTCGCGCGCGTACCGTGCCTTGTCTTCCTTGGCTTTGCTAACCCAAGGTGCCCGCTCTTCCTCCGTTAAGCGCCGCCACCGTTTCGCTATCACTTTGCTGATCTCTCCCACCGTCGCTTTTGGCATGTTGACGACGATTTCTGCCCGCACCGACTTGGAATAGAATAAAAATCCAGACATCGGGTGCTTTGGTGCTGTAGGGTTTTTCAGCCGTTTCTTCTTGCGTCCGCGTGGATCGCGCTCTTTTACTGTTGGTTTGTCGCCAGTGCTTTCGCTGCTGCTATTTGACGCTGGCGGTGGGTCGTCCACCTTCCGCTTTTTCGACGGCCGCGAACGATAACCAGCTTCTTCTAGTTCCAATTTGGATCGACGGGTATATATAAAGTTTGGGTGCTCATCCATGTGTCGCTGCTTCAGCCGGGCCGCCTCTTGATTGTAATATCTTTTACTTTCCTACACATGCGTTCAGCAAATGGCGCGAACCTGACACACGTGCAGGCCTACCTCTGGTAAGCTATTCCACCGCTCGCTGATTGCCTTGCTTATTTCAGCGACGGTAAGGTTTGGGTTGCCGTCCAGAATTTGATGGCGAATGTCCCGATTAAAGAGAAGGTATGCGTTTGGTGGACGTTTTACGCGCTTCGGCTTTTCGCCGTGTCGCTTAAGCGGTAGTCGTTTGAGGTTGTCCGTCCGCGGTACTGTGAGTCCTGCGAGAGCCTCGGCTTCGGCTGCACCGGAATGACTTGCTACACTCACTACATTGCGGGCGCCGGTGGTGGCCAAAGGAGGAGACGCTGAGGATGAGTCCTGCTCTTCTTCGTCCGAGTCTTGATCGTCAACGTGATGTTTTGAACCGTGGTTGGTTTGCCAGTCATCGGGGGATGCGTTGTTAGCGGCGACAAATAATGCCTCATGCGACCGGTCGCTGCTGATGCTCAAGTGGCGCGGCGTGGAAAACATGTTGGCATCGCTGCTGTTGTGATCGTTGTAGCGGCTGGGTGAAGATGACGTGGAGGGTGATGAGGGTGAGAGGGAAGACAGAAACAAGCTGCCAATCATGCCCGAGCTGGGTGCGTTTTGATCAGACTGATAGCTCTGCTCTTTAAGGATCTCGGCCCGGTTCTTGTAATGCGTGCGGTGTTCCTAAGTTGCGAACGAGTTGAATGAGTGCTTCCAACGCAACGCCATTCTGTGCTACCCACTTCGCTTAGATCGTTCCATTCCCTGCCTAATATCTTGTTGAGGTCAGAGTTGCGGATACGGGGTTGCTGCGCTCGAATCTCCCCACGTCGCTCAGAACTGAACACAAAGAACGCGTTTTGACACCGCTTTTTGGACGGTCGATCATCCGTCTGATCGGCGTCGTCGTGCTGGAACGAGATCGAGTCATAGTTCTCGTTGGGAAGCGACTCTCGCCGCCGCCACCAGCTGCTGCTGCTGCTAGCCATGTTTGTGGGTATATAGTGGCTATCGCGTCGATCTTTTTGTTTTCATGTGCGTGTGAGCCGATTTTTCCATATGCATCCAGGGCACACGCTGAGCTATTACCTAAACTGGACTTGTCATTTTCGGCCATAACGTGCTGTGGGGAAGCCGAGCCTTGACGGCCTGAATCGAGCAAAGGAATTAGTGGAAGGCGATGGGCCGCACGTAACAAACAAACCATGTGTTCCGCTATCTTCGGAATGGCGCCAACGTTCCCGATCCGCGTCCTCCTATTTGACAAGTTGTGAGACGAGAAAGGGAAAGAAAGGGGGCACACAGTAGAACTTTCACTTGGTGACATGCGCTTACCTGCAGCGATGGCCAGTGTGTCGCCAACGGAGGAAACTCAAATGATTCCAGGTCTTCGTCACTAGTATGTTTGTGCCGTCCGTTCGGTTGCCGCACGCTCATCGGTGGTGTCGGTAGCATAGCTGCGGTTGCCTGGTAAGGAAAATGGTTCATCGCCTGAGGCTGAGGTAACACCCTGTTTGGCGCAGGTGACGATGGCATGCTTTTTTTGCTTGCTAACCATCTAGCCCCTGGCGGGGTAAACTCGTCCGACCGCCGTGTAGCTTCCTCGTGTGGTCGTGAAACCGCTTCCGCGTAATTCACACGATGTGGGAAGTATGATTCGAGTACGCCGTACGGTGCCCGATCTTGTTGATTCTGCATAAAGTAATGGCTGGTGTTGTTTTTTTGAATGCGGCCTATAATTCGAATGACGCAAAGAGCATGTCAAGTACACTGGGAAAAAAAAAAAGAAAATGGAAGAAATGGAATGCGAATGAGAAGGGAAAAAGGGAAAAAGCTAAAGGGAAAAAAGCTTTTTATGCAGTCAACGAGACTCCGAGGAGTTGAAGAAAAGAAATAACGAGGGGGGGGGAAGGGAGACGGGAGGGTCAGCAGCCGAATATGGTTTTGTTTGTTCCTGACGGATCGTTAATATGTTTTTCCGGGATTTTTGTTTAAGATTATTTATATAGGAACGAACGTTCGCCCCAGGCAGCTTGATCGTGATCCAGGTCATAGGCGGCTTGAGCGTCAGAAAAGATGGGAAAGTGTGGGAAATCAGCACTGTACGTTTCCCGGATACCCGGACACTCAGATCTTGTAATCTCTGTGTCGCATCCCACTTGGTCTTTGCGTCGAATCAACTCTTTCTGCGTCCCATGGACCCTACTGTCGCTGCCCACTCTCATCTCTGTTTACACCGCAGAGTCGCACAAGATCCCTCGATTTGCCAGCCCTATCCGAGATCGATGTGCAAGAAAAAACCCCACATCAATTAACCATACTCAACCTTTGGCTCCTTCGTTGTAATCCCAGGGAAACACTAACATGTCTGGCATTGTGTCGCCTCGCCTTAGTACATGCTATCGAACGAACCGCCATCTCTTCTCCCAGATATGCGGGAGAACCACATTGGCGATCGCTAACCTCAGCACTACTAACTTGTAGATCGTAAACACATGTCACGAGTTTGCTGCAGAGACAGGTTGCATCTTTGCAAACACCCTTGACATTTTGGACAGATCTTCGTGGATTGCCATTCTCGTGCAAAAGGGAAAATTCTGCTTCATCCTCTCGACCAGGATAGTGGTAGAAATAATAGTTTAATTTCTTATCCATGAAAAAAAGGTAAGGAGGTAATACTTTATCTAAAACCACCTTGTGCCATGCTGCACCTCCCCTGTAATATCAACACCCTAATCTGAAGGCGCCTCCTCCGATAAAACGTACATACTTTGGTTGACTTGATCAGAAAGATTGCGTAACATCAGCGCCTTCTCCTTGAGGATCTTCCTTGATTGCGTATTGGAGAAGTAATTCATTTCTTCACCTCCTTGATATTCTAAATATGTAAAGTAATAACCAATATAAGCATACTGAGTATAAAGAAAATAAAAGCATCATGCACTCCGTATATAAGGTCCTTTCCACCTTTTACTTTCAACGCCCGAGGCGATGCACTAGTATGGAAATTAAGTAATGATCTATGAAGTGTTGTAATCCACTGCAAGAAATCTAGGGGCGCATCATTGATCGAAGATGCCCTGGTACATAGGGACAAAGAAAAGCATGTCATCAAATTAACATTGTCCTATTATATCACATTTTGAATAAATTGCAAAGGCTATGTCCAATTCATTGTACTGTGTTTATTGGATAACCATGGTCTGCACATACTCCCACTCTACGCTGAAAGTGGTAGATCCATCTTAATAATAGCTATAAAACGGACATAATAAAGATATATAATATTATAGGTGGCAGCAATTATCAAGGTCACTTGGACGCGGCACAGTGCCCTATATATTGACAGATAAAAGGATGCAACGCCACCAGGAATGGTAAATCATACGTACCCACGATACATATTGTGATTGTTGCCATGTATGCTTGACAATGACCATGTTGGACCTTCTACTGTATGTTATGTCTCATCCAGCCAGCACACCTCGATCATCGCGTCACTTGTCAACTCGATCCTCGGGAACTACGTATCGATGCGCGATTTAGCTTTACTGAGTGAATCAATACAATGTAACTCAAAAACTGAGAACAATAATTCGTATTTCCTTGTCGTATTGACTCCTTGGGTGCATGCATGGCCGTACGGAATGCTCACGTGTGCAAGTAGTTTCATTACTAAACTATTGCTTCCCATTGATTCATAGCATCTCGTTGCATTAGGTGGATTTTGCTACCAGCTAATTAGCAATTAGGTACGTATGCAACAAGCACGATAATACAAGTATAAATGTATTTAAATATCAACATAAAAGATCGCTTATTCTGAATAGCCAAGGATCTTTTCTAGAATTAGGACTCGATTAAGCCCTGATTTTTCCCATCTGTCACAATGTTAAGTGCTGAGCATCTCAACGTAATACCGTTATCAATGTCACTTTTAACTCAGATAACAGATGACATTCTTATCAAGGATGATATACCGTGTACTTTGTCTGGTGATCTGAAGGTACAACTTTGGAAGTATGGAGAATTGGCGGTCGCATGATAATCACCGAATAAAACGAGTGATGGCGCAATCTGGCCATCCAATGTGGCACAGACATCTTCAAACTAACAATTATGGAGCATATATATAAACAAGTGTAAGAGTAAAGGTATTAATGGCTTTGCATTGGAATTACTTACAAATTTTCGTGTTTACAAAAAATAGCCACGGCCATTTGAATTTTTTTTATCGTAGAGGTTCCGCGAGCAAAAAAAGAAAATGCGCGGGCATACGCGTACTTGGCAAAAGCTAATGTAACATCTTAGGTAATGTGTACCACACACATGGGTACTTGCGTGTGCTCTGTAGTCTGAGTACGACGCACAAATTCGGTAATTCTCCCGCGCCGAAAAGCTAAACACCTTAATGAATATACTTTCCTCACTATGCCCCACCTCATTGGTTTCTTTTGCTACGCATTATTTTATTACACGGTGCCTTCATATCGCGGCGCATTGATGCCATTTGGGTACCGTTGCACATTGCTTTTTTTTTTTTAAAAAAAAAGTGCATATTTTATATCACATGAGTAAACACCCCAATCAAAAAATAAGCTTTCAGTGACCGGCGCGTACGTGTCGCGATTTATTTAGCTTTCTTTTACAGGCTCTAAGTGTTTCCTAAAATAATTGTACAGAAAAGTCTCATGTTTCCATTTAACTACAGACAATGCAGTCCTTTGAGTCTAGGCATTGACGCTTGCTCAAATGTTACATTTAAATAGGATTGTGTTTCCTTAATTTAAATCTAGAAGCGAAAAGAAGTATCTATAATTAATATAGTAAAGAAGTGTACTTGGAGCCGAATTAGACGCAGCAGGTACTAGTTGTGTGTCGCTTGCGAATTTCTCATGTAATAAAACATTTCACGTATCATGCGCTGAGATGGACTTTACATGCTCGACACGCCAGCTTGGACCTTGTTTCTATTTTCTCACTTTGAAATATTCTCAAAATTCATATACAGTGGCCGCTTTATATAACGATACGATGGTGCAGCCCAAACTTTATCGTTATATCAAAATATCGTTATATAAAATGGGATTTGGCAGTGATTACCGTATTGGTGCATCGAGAATTGTATCGTTATAGCGTATTATCGTTATATAAAATATCATTATATAAAGCGACCACTGTATATATATATATAAGTCGAGCATAGCGAGACAGGTGACGTGCTCCTAAGCATGATAATATACACAATAGCATTCCTATAGGGTTTAGGGTGTAGATAGTCATTTAGGGTATAGTTAGTCATTTAGGGTGTAGTTAGTGGCAGTGCAGCTTTGTCAGCGTGCAATATACACTTGCCTTACAACGATCAAACATTGTCATCTATCTTAACCTAACCAGGTGAATTAATGTGTCTTTACTACGTATAACAATCATGATGAGCCGGCTCACCGTTGAATGACCCGCAGCGTAGCGAAGGGGATCATTCAGTCGAGCGTAGCGAGACAGGTGACGTGCTCCTAAGCATAATGCTATGCACAATAGCATTCCAATAGGGTTTAGGGTATAGTTAGCCATTTAGGGTGTAGTTAGTGACAATGCAGCTTTACCACCGTGCAATATACAGCGGCCTTTCAAACTTGAATTATCAAACATTGCCTTCCAAACAAATTATCAAACATTGCCTCTCAAAACACACCGGAGCGGAGCGAAATAAAGTGCAGCCCAAAGGGTGCAGTGACACGCAGCGCAGCGGAGGGGCTCACAAACCCTGCGGCGAAGCGAAGGCTGCACTTTATATATATATATAAGGGAATCAAGCCTTCTAAAGGCAGCTGCCATTCATTCCTTTTCACTGGTCTGTTTCCTTTTAAAATATATCAGTGGAACGGGTATCTTTCCGATGTATTAATCTCTTGCAAGTCGATCAAAGAGGGAGGGATAAAGGTTACCGAAACAGCCGTGAACAGGACATGTGTATACGTGACGTATGTTCATACGACAGTCGACCGCATTCGGAGTCTTGCAATCACTGGCCGTTTCGATAGTAAATCAAAATCATGCTGTAGAATGGAGGTTAATGGGATGTAAACTATTTTATGAACGTATCTCAAAAATAATATTGTGTGCCGTCAATAGGCGGATTCTACAATACGCATGTAAATGAGAGCATCGCCCACTAACAGTATTTTTCGTCTTGTGAGAAGTTTTAAGGAATGATCGAAATATTCAAAAAATAACCGACAGTAGTTCTTCCTATAAAATACCCATGCTGTTGGAGAACCGAGATACTTATCAAGGCAAAAAGTAAACGTGGCTCATGTCATGTTTTAACGTTTGTTGAAATATGGGATGATTTGTGCACGCAGTCTAAAACAAAAAGTGGCTGTAATAGAAAGTAGTAAATACTTAGCGGATCAGGCAGTAAAGCAATTGATGGTGTACATACTGAAAAAATATTGCTTTCAAAGTAGGAAATAGATAGCAAATTAGCGATTTCATCTACTGGCCTTTCTTTTAAAAAAAGCATAAAGTCGGAATCAATATAGCATGATGCTCCTTTTGTGTATGTGTCGTGTTTTCCCGACATGAATAGCTTAAATGGTACTAAGTTTTTTTTTCGGGGGGGGGGTAAGGTAGGTTACTGAATTCAATTCATCTATTTTGTTCACACAATGCACGAAGTCGTTCTTCGTATTGAAATTCGATACATGCGTATCCAGGTTACGGATGTACGGCATCGGTTGGTTCAGGCACTTGAATCAATAGCCTTATCACACTCAGCCATAATGACATCATGCTTTCATCTATAACTCTAAATGTTTAAAAGGGAGAATGGCATCAGCCTACATTTAGGTCAATATCCCTTTAGCACTGCTTGGCAGATTTACACTAAACTCTATCATCGGGCCCCCAAAAGTAGTACCTTTTCTGGCGTAAGCCCTGTTGGGAGGACTTTAGGAGAACGGGCCACCATACCTCAGTGTAACCGTTCTACATGCTGTAAAAGGGTAAAAGAAAGTTAAAATAAGGACTTTTTTCGTACATGCCTGAAGAAACTATACGAGAATGGATTTTTATGACTTTTACAAAGCTATAGAACCATTCGGATTTGGGTCTGCAATCGTAATTGGATATTGGGCAATATTACTTTCGTACGATATCCAGCATAAGCTTTCTGGATGGCATTTTACATGTATTTCCAGTTTTGTGTTATTTTTCCCATTCGGTTGCGTAGCGTTTATAATGTACTTTTATGGTCCCTTTATTTTTATAGATATACCTTTTCACTCAGATGGAAGGGTTCAGACGATGCTGCTGCCATTGATCCAAGCTCATAGGCAAAAATTCAGTTTGTTTCATAACTTGTGTCAACATGGTATCGCCAGAGGCACGTTTATTAATATCACGAGCCAACAAGAAGCTACCAAAGTTTGGGAAAAGGAAAAAAGTTCAGAAAGAGAGAGAGATGTCGTCAAGGGAAGGGTATGGAAATTCCATGAACGAAAGATTGCGAATTTTTTTCAAGCTATACCTGATATCGTTCATTTTGCTTGTTTTAGCTCGAGCTGTCTTTTAGCTGATCCCAGATTACTAGTGTATAGTACTAATTCGAACATTGGCTTTCTTATCCTATCGTCATCAATACTCGTTCGGACTAAAACTTTCCTCAGTTTTTCCGATATAAATGCCTTGCTGTCTTACAATATTCTCTTGCTTCTTACTTTTCTTTCCAACGCTTGGCATCGCTCGATAGACGGGAAAAAAGATGCTTCGATTGTTTTTCTGCTATGTGACACTATTCTTTGCTATTCTTGAAGCATATGCGGACGATACTCCCAAAAACGACATGATCGTACTTGGCGATTCATATACTGGTTAGAAACAGAAAGAATATTCCCAGCGGCATGATATATTACGAAATTTGCTTATACGTGAACACCATATTAAAAAATACAGCGGACTTGACGGACCTTTGTAACGGGCCAAAATGGATTCGTGAACTGGGGAACACGTGGAATAATGTTTCTATCCAGAATTTTGCCGTAGGTGGTGCATGCTGTAGCAACCAGGACCATATGCCCAGTCCAAGCATAGTTCGGCAAACAGATCAATACCTGGACACCCATCCAAACAGCAATCCAAACACCACTATCTTTAGCATTTTTGTGGGGATCAACGATTTGGTCGCTGGTGAAGGTATACTTATGAGATCACAAACGCCAGATAAAAGTACTCATGTCGTAAGGTATGCCACAGCACCAAGCGATGTTATAGGCTGCATCGAGAGTCAGATTATGCGGTTAAACGACAAGGTTCAAGGCAAACAGTTTATGATCTTCAATATGGTACCTTTCGATCGCAGTCCCCGCATGATCGAAGAAGGCAAAACCAATAATACAGCCATTTGGATTCAGCAATTTAACCAAGAACTTGGCGCCAAAGTGTCTGAGATACTTCAGCGATATCCAGACTTCCGGATTGTTGTGATTGATACACATTCCACACTGAACAAGGTGCTCGACAATCCGGCGAGCTTCGGCATCACGAAGAATGTGGATGATTATTACATGCGCTTGGTCCCCAACCCCGGATTTCACAGTGATGGACTGCTAAGTGACGGGAACCAGTTCTTTTGGTTCGACAAAACACATATCACCAACATTGTCCACGAACAAATAAGCAAGGCGATTGTCGATCAGCAACCATTCCCATACCTTCCGTTGGTGGACCCCAATGCACCTTCCACAGCTTCCGTTGTTCAGCACCGCAACTTTGCACTCTTGGCATTCATTATTGGGATTGCATTGCTTCTATAGACATTTTTCTCTTGTATATATGTATGGCATAATTTCTAATGTACACGCACTTCAAACTAGCCTAGATAGTCATGATGATGGCTTTTTGTTGTCGGTGCTGTTGTCGCCGAACGTGGCAGAAGGAAATGGTGCCTCCTTGCGGGATTCATCCAGCAATTTGTCGATACCCTTCTCCTTTAATGTAATCTAGCAATATAGAAGAGATACAATCGTTAGGGGGGAACGACGCCCTGTCAAATTTTTCTTTCCACGTTACCATGACACAGGCGCGGTAATCCTTGAATAGATCTTCACATTCTGGCGTGGTGTCGCCTTTGAGGAATTTCTCAGAGTACCATTTGTTGAAGCAATTGTCGTACTTTTGCTTTAATTCAGTGCAATTGGGACCGACGCTGGAGGACATTGGAAGAAAGTGTAAAGGAAACAAGGGTGTCACGGAATGGGTTTACCCGCGCTTAAGGTCTCGGATTTCCGATGCCGGCCCGCTCTCTGTATCTGGCCAATCAATGCAAGGGACTAGTGAAGCTGCTTGCGCTCTTACTCAAATATATGCACATCCATCTAATGAGCTAATTACACAAACACAGGCACTTCAAAATGGCAATGACTGTAGTCACTTGCCGTGTGAAGTAGGAACTACATGGATATTCGCCTCACTAAGCATTACACAGGTATTCCTATCCCTAAAGTAGTGCTCTTGACAATAAAGACGGATGGTTTACAGCAACGTCTAAATGCTATTGTTTCCAGTCGATGAGGCCAGGTGTCTTACATCACACGTCATCTCTTACGCCCGCAAAGAAGTGTGAAGGTGGATTGCTCCTTTTGACAGGAAGCGATCGGTTATTTATGACGTTGAGTCACCTGTTGCAAAGTGGTGTGCTTGTAAAAGTAAGAAGGTACATAATTACGTTAGGAGATCAGCTTTCCACCGCCTATAACGAGGCGAAGGGTATTTGAAAGTAAGCACAGGCTTATATACCTTGGCTAGTTGGCAAGCAGTATGGTGCACATATTGTCTTTGACGGTACTTGAATCGTAGTCTCCTTGCAGTCCGCAGCTGCACTGCGCATTTTCTCTTTCTTCGCAACATGTCATCCAACGCTGAATTATTGCAACGCATTGAGCGACTCTCTGGTGCAATCAGACAGCACCGTATCGATCAATCCACCAATAGCTACAACAATTACCGTGGCGGCTATCGAGGCAGAGGTGGTTACCGAGGATCACCAGTTGTACGCGGGAACTCATGGAGCCGTGGCCGTGGTGGAATCACACATCGAACATTGAGCAACACCACGGCACCTCGCTCATATAACAAAACACTCGTTTTGAATCAAGATCAATCATCACCATCCATCACCAGCACACCCAGTTACCCTGCGCCCTCGGTGGCTCATACCCAACCTGCACCACTCGCTACAACCCCAACCGAGCCAAAGCGAGTGTCGATTGACGGTGTCACGTTTGTCGTAAAAGGCAAAAAGCTAATTCGCGAAGACAGGTTAAGCGCACGACCAGCAAAGCTTCCTGCATCAGGCTCGCATGTGCTGGTCTCTAGAAGTCTTATCCATGGGTAATTTTATTCTGAAATGGGGAAAAAAGAGAGGGTGTGATGCAACTAATGACGTATCAATAGACGAAGAGACAAGAACAAGAATCTGGTTGTCGGCCAAGCGCCACGAAAAGTCACCAAAAAGGTGAAGCCTCAACGAAGCAAGAGGGGTAACATGATCCTGGTACGCGGGCCAGAAGGATATGTGCGTCAAGGCCGTACGGGCAAGTCACTTGTCCTCAAGACGAAGCGTGAAGTCAAGCGCTACTGCGGCATGTTTACACGATATGGTGGGTTGATCTTGTTGTATCCCCTTTGACAGCTTAAAAAGAAGTGTTTATTTTGAAATAGGCAAGTGCCCGAAGGGGCCCCGGTGCACGTTTCTACACGATCCCAGCCATCGCGCCATTTGCCCTCGTTTTCTGCAGAACCGATGTCGCAAGCCAGCGTCTGAGTGTCGACTGTCCCATACGCCCTCACCCAATATCATGCCTCATTGTGTCCATTTTCAGCGCGGTCGTTGTACTAACTCAGAGTGCATTTTCATGCATGTGCGTGTTCGTCCAGATGCTGCCGTGTGTCGCGCGTTTGCGATGGAAGGTTACTGTTCAAAGGGTCTAGAGTGCCGCGACAAGCATGTGCATGTATGTCCTGAGTTCGCAGAGACCGGCAAATGCTCTAATGCAAACTGCCGCCTGCCGCATGTGGCCAGACGTACTGCCACGGACACCGGCAAGTCGGCCGCAGGCATTGTCCGTCCGGGAAGCTGGATGAGTACAGCGTATTTCCAAGCACAAAAGCAGGCACAGCGCCAAGCCGTACAAAAGAAAGAAGAGCATCAGGCAGCAAATGTGAAGCTGCCGCAACCGCAGCAGCGACATAACCAAGTGCAGCAGCAGAAACAGCCAGAAGAGGCTGTCGTCAAGTTATCACGGGAGGAGGAGGAGGAACAAGGGTTTGTACGACTCTTTGATGATAGCGATGACGACGAAGGGGGATGGGCCCAGTTCTCGTCAAAACAAGATGAAGCGCCAGAAAGCGAGCAACTGCGGTTCAGTGAAAATGAAGAAGAGTCAGATGAAGGCGAAGAAGATAGTGAAGAAGAAGAAGAAGACGGAGACTCTGGCGAGAGTGACTATGAAGAGTTTGAAATAGCAGATGAAGAGGGAGACACTGTCATGAGCTAAACAGTAATAAAAAGAAAAAAAACATTGTTACAAAATATACATTGTGGGGTTGACTAAGCGTCATTTTCTTCTTCTAACTGCGGGTTATCATCCAGCAGGTCGTTGTACGTCAGTTCCTCGATTGCGTCGCCATCCACAGCACCTTGGTTGAGGACCGGCTCAGCAGGTTCGTAAACGGGTATCCGAGATTTGGAGTACAGCTTCATCGAGTCAACGTTATTCCCCTGCAGGTCATACGTGTCCCATATTAATTCCCAAGGCCGTCCCTGCACCTTTGGCGGCCTAAACTCGAGCAAAACATAGTGGAACTCCATTGAACGTGCCTCGTAAATGCCCCAGTCTTCCACTTGCTCAAAATCCAGGTCACCGCCAGCGCCGCCGATAATGGTATAGTGGATGCCGTTGCGTTGGCCTCGTTCGTAATTGTGCTGATGACCGGATATGACGAGATCTACTCCGTACTTTTCAAACAGGGGCACGAATCGATCCTTGACAAACGCTCCCCATTTGTTCTGGCCCTTCTTGTACCATCCATCTGGCTCCCAATACTCGATAAATGGTGGCACATGAACAACTACCACGCGCATCTCGGCATTCTGGAACGCCGCACTCGTAAGCTCTCGTTTCAGCCACGTATCCTGCTCTTCCCAATCGAGATTGCTATCGAGGACCACAAACCGGATGGCTCCTCCAGCCATGGAGAACGCGTACCACGGGTCACTGGATGGGCTGACACGTGTATAGTGATATTCGTAGGTAGGGTCGTGGTCATGGTTACCGTGGGCGTAAATCATGGGCATCCGTTGGCCAAGTCCGAAATATGTCAGCGGGCCCACAAAATCAGTTTGCCATTGCCGCAACGAAGGGTAGTTTTGGACGGCATCACCTGCATGTAGCAAGTAATCCACGTTTTTGATGCGGCGAAGGAGCGAAATAAACGTCCGTAGTCCAAATTGATTGTCTGCCATAGCTGCTATACGGATGGGCTCTCGAGCCGTAGCGTGCCACGAGAATGCATATTTCGCCATCAAGCGCTTGGGGTTTTGCGTTTCAATCTTGTATACATACTGGTCGCTGACGTCGAGTGGTCCGATCGTTGCTTTGTACAATGTGTGTCTACTGTCGAGAACGAGCCCATCCACCGCCTTTTCGGCTTCCTGGGCATCCGGCCGGTTCTTATACCATGTAATCTTCATGTCTTTGGCGCAGTTCATTTCCCACACAACTTGTACGTTCTGTGTGTCTTGAACGTACAGCATAGGCTGCTTTCGAAGCACGCCGCACGGGATCCACCCACGATCGAAAAGAGAATTGTCGATTTTGATGCGGAAAAAGGCAAAGTATATGGCAATTGTGTTGAAAAACAAGTAGATCAGGAACAGTAGACCAAGAAGTGTAACGAGCATATGATTTCGATATCGTCGCCATCGCCATCGTCGCAACTTTGATGTTGATACTGTTGGTGTTATTATTGGTGGTCGACTTTCCATGAGAGCATTGAGAAATGCTTCTCGATGCCGGGTATTGCTTTTGTCGTCATCATCGTCCCCATCGGGGTATGGAGAGGTCGGCTGCTTCTTTTGAAAAGCAACGGACGAATAGGGCTCGTAACTATTTGGATGTAGCATCATCGTTGCATTTCCCAGGTTTTTGTCGTGAGATCGAAAGAGCGATCGACGGAAATACTGGGTTACGGTTACACATGTGTGAATATTCGAGGAGCGAAGTATGAAAAAGCTTTATTAAGGTTACGTATCATTTATACATTTGCTGGCATAGAAACTTATTAGTACAAAATAAAATCGTAGCACATATTTAAACTGTTGTCAGCGATTGTTCTCGAACAAGTGTACTGTATAGGCCATCAAGTCTAAGTAATTCCCAGTGAGTTCCTTGCTCAACGACCTTGCCCTGGTCAATCACGCAAATGATGTCCGCGTTCTATTTTATCATGGCAACTAATTAGCATCCAGGTATATCATACATCCAAATAAATTTTACCTGTATGGTGGAAAGACGATGAGCAATCGTGATAGTGGTGCGGCCACCTTCACTGACGATATTGTCGATAGCTGCTTGAACCAGTTTTTCTGACTCACTGTCTAAAGCCGATGTGGCTTCATCGAGTAAAAGAACCTTGGGTTTGCGAATCAATGCACGGGCAATCGCAATACGTTGCTTCTGACCACCTGAAAGCTGAGATCCTTTATCACCGACACGCGTGTCATAGCCTTTTGGAAGCTCTGAGATAAACTTGTGGATGTTGGCAGCACGGCAAGCTTCTTCAATTTGCTCTTGCGTAACACTCTTGCTCTCATCAATGCCAAAGCGAATGTTTTCACCGATAGTCATATCAAAGAGTACTGGCTCCTGGCTAACCAACGCGAGATGGCTCCTGAGATTGTTGAGCGAGTATGACTGGACATTCTGATCATCCACACGTACTGCTCCTTGATCAGTATCATACCATCGTTGGAGTAACGCAATCGTCGTAGACTTTCCACACCCAGAGCTTCATAAAACCGTAGTTAGTAAGAGCATTATCAATTGTATACCGTAAATGCTTACCTTCCTACCAATGCAATAGTCTTGCCGGCCAAACCAGTAAAGTCGAAATCACCATTAAAGATAGGTATGTCTGCACGTGCTGGATACCTGAACGCCACTTTCTCGCAGCTCACGTCGCCCTTTACAGAAGCAGGTTCGATACCTTCGAGATCAGGATCAATCTTGGATTGGCGCTCCAAAACCTCGAATGCAGAGAGAGCAGCGTACTTGGCCTTGGCAATACCCGATGCGAGAGTGGAGCTTCGACCGATACCAAATGCAGTGATCATCATAGCCATGAGAGTGACCATCATCTCTTCTAACGTAATCTTTCCAATACCCATGAGACGAATACCAGCGTAAAATGCAACGGCATAGACGTAGAGCATCATGCCTTGACTGAAAGCAAATCCAATCGAGCCCAAGTATGCCTTACGCTGCGCAAGCTTGTGCGGTCGTTCGCACGCTTTTGCGTATCTGTCCTCAAAGTAGCTTTGTTTTGCCAATGATGCGACGGTGCGGATAGTTTTGATGGCTTCGCCGGCAATCTCACCCGTTTGTATGCCTGCTTTCTTGGTATCGTCTTCAAAGTTCATTTCAACCTTGGATTCGTAAGCAGCACCAATAACCAAGAAAGGTACTGTTCCGATCATAATCAGAGAGAGGATCCAGTTGTAGACAAATGCGATAACAAAGCCTGTTATAAATAGCTGTTAATATAGAGCATAGTAAACGCAACAAAGAATAGCAAGACTAACCTGTAATACCCGTGGAAATCATACTTGAAATCTCGCCAACGATCTTGGAAATAATTTCATTGACGTTTTTGGCATCCAGTGCGAGCATTGAAGTCAGTGCACCAGTGTTGTGGGACTCGTCATCGTAGTATGCAACCTCTTGCTTCATGAATGCCCGGAAGAGTTGTCCTCGTAGTCTCTTTGTGTACCGTTCACCTGCCGCTTCAAAACCACCAATCTGGAAAGCGATACCAAGAAATGCGGCAATTCCGATAATAAGGAACAAGAACGCGTATAAGTTGGTGCCAGCCATAGGACCTGGCCGCAGTTCTACAGTCGGATCGATCATGCGTGTGATCAATAAAGCAATTAACAGGCCACTAACAGGGAATGCACAGCCTGATAAAGCACCTCCTAGTACACCAAGAGCAATAATAGGCCACTCTGGTCGCATTTCGCGTAATACTCGCATTAATGGGGTCTTGGAATGCTTGTATTTTCTCTCCATCTCACGCTCTCGTCGCTGCTCGGCGTCCATAACTTCAGTTGATGAGGCAATACTGGGTCGCTTCGTTAATATGTTGATGGCAATCTCGTCCTTCTCATCGATAATACTATCGCCATCTGCCGGAATATCTTCCTGGGTGGTATCTGATTCTCCGTCCTCGTTTTCCGTAGCGATCAACTGCTTGCGAACCAAATCGGCATACAATCCGTCCTTTGCCACCAATTCGGTGTGATTTCCGCGTTCGATAACTTCACCTTGTGTCATGACGATAATCATATCGGCGTTTCGAATAGTCGAGAGTCGATGAGCGATTACCAGGGTTGTTCGGTTTTGTGATGCGACGTCAAGAGCGCGTTGCACAAGTCGTTCAGATTGTGTGTCCAAGGCAGATGTAGCCTATTCAACCAATATTAGTACGCGGTAACACACTAGACGTATCACAAATTACCTCATCAAGTAACAGAATAGAAGGATTCTTGAGAATAGCACGAGCAATCGCAACACGCTGCTTCTGTCCACCAGAAAGCATACTACCTTGTTGACCGACCAGGGTATCGTAGCCTTTGGGTAGCTGGGAGATGAAAGTGTGGCAGTTGGCCTTCTTGCATGCCTCAATCATTTCTTCATCGGTCACATTACGC
This sequence comes from Fennellomyces sp. T-0311, assembly GCA_025266875.1. Lineage (NCBI taxonomy): Eukaryota > Fungi > Mucoromycota > Mucoromycetes > Mucorales > Lichtheimiaceae > Fennellomyces > Fennellomyces sp. T-0311. Next base: position 729,081 of record JALLLT010000021.1, read on the forward strand.
ATAGCACCCAAAAGCAAGTTCTTTCGGATAGACATGTTGAACAGGACTGGCTCCTGACTGACTACACCGATTTGCCCACGCAGCCATTGGACGTTGTATTCCTTAATATTATGTCCATCAACCAATACATCGCCACCCAAGGTGTCATAGAAACGTTGCAGCAGTTGTACTGCAGTAGACTTGCCAGATCCCGATGACCCAACGAGAGCGACTGTCATACCCGGTTCGATCTTGGCAGAGAAGCCCTTGAGTACTTGGATATCAGGTCGGGTGGGGTAAGCGAAGTCGACGTTCCGGAATTCCACCTCGCCAGAAAGCTTCTTATCCTTGATACCTTCTGGTGCATCGGGGTCGATTTCAGGAACACGGTCAATGACGCCAAAAATACGGTGTGCAGCACCACAGGCACTTGCCACAGCTGCGAGATTCATGGGTAGCGACAATAACGACATAGTACCAACGAGCATTGCAAAAAACGCAACCAAGACGGTGGCACCAGTGACTGTACCCTCGTCAACGAGCTTGGCTCCATACCAGAAAGATAAACCATAGGTACAGAAAAGGATAAAAATGAAAACACCCATTTGGACACCCAGCACCAGACCACGTCTGCTGCCTGTGGCACATGCTTTTTCGAGCTCGACATCGTACCGTTTGGCAAATCGTTCTTGAAGTGAAAATGCATAAACTGTTCGGATACCACCAAAAACTTGTTCGGCAATTGAACCGGCTTGCGCGTAAGTGTCTTGAGCGGTTTGGGTATACTTGGTGTAAGAGTATCCCATGGCACCGCCCACAATTCCCATAATAGGAACAGTTGCTAAAATCACAACTGCAACTTGCCATCCCTTAACGAATGCAATGACAAAACCAGCAACAACCTGTGCGGCCATCTGGATGATGGTTCCCAGTTTCTCGGAAATGCCTTCTTGGATCATTTGTGTGTCGGTGGCAAGACGCGTCGTCAAAGATCCTTCCTCAGATTTGTCGAACCAAGACATATCTTGTCGAAGAATTGAGTGAACGTACAGCTGTTTGATTCGTTTGGCCTGGCTTTCACCGGACATAACCCAAAACGCGTGAGTAACGTAGGCACCCACAAGAATAGCCGTGCCCATGTACACGAAAATAAGGATCATGTCGATTGTGCTGTTGAGAATTTCCTCCGGTGTGCCCGTCAATGAAGTGCCGAGGTCCTCAAGAAACTGGCCAAAGATAATGATCTATGTTTGACATGAATGGAAAAGTTTAAGTATTATGCGGACTTTACTACATATTGTTTGATCTATTACTTACTGCAACAGGTTGAAGCACACCAATGCCGATTGATCCGATGGATGCTACAAGGACTAGCAGAAGATCATACTTGCTAGCGAAGCGGAACAACTTGTGCAGTGGGACAGAGGGCTCTTTTTCCTTCTTTTCTTTTTTCTTCTTGTCTTTCGCATTGCCCTCTGTAGAGGCAATCTTTTCGAGTTCTTGTTGTTTTTCTTTCATCTGCTGCACCTCCAGATCGACAAGCTTTTCCTCGTCATACTCGACGTGAGTTTTGTCTTGGGGTTGGGCCATTGCAATAAGTTCACGAAAGTGAGCAAAGGAGAAACAAGGGGCGTTGGGTACACAGGAAGTAATTGCATTTAAAGGTGTTCGCGTTTTCCGCAGCACAGAATCTAAAGAAAAAATTGTTCCAGTCAAGTGGCACCGTGCACACGTGCTCCTTTCAAACATCATTGTTAATCCAAGGATATGGCTGTCTTGGATTTCCCGCAGTGCTCGCTTCGCCGCAGCATGTTTGTTTACCATTGTATTGTCCACATTTTCTTTTGTTTATCCTGATCTTCCATGTTCCGCACCTCACTTTCTGATGTAGCTTAATGTTATGCGACCGTCGTCGGTGATGTCGCCGGTCAGTAACAGACCTTTGTGTGGGTGTTACCGTTCCGTGTGATTCATAGTTTGTACCACTAGAGATGCAAGTTCCGAATTTCCAGATTTGGGTGCTCAGCTTGCTCAAAAAATATGGTCAGAGGACGGATGTCAAGGATTTCTGGGCACCTTGACATGAAAAAATCTAGATGTGTACGTGGTCTTAAAAATTACTATATGAGCTATCGGTCAATGATACGCGTATTAGGAGCGCGTTATATTTTTTGAACTGAATTACATGCTTACTGCGAATACGTGTCGTAGCCCTACTACAAGATAGTAATAGCAATAAAGCTTTAAGGTTTTTGATCGCTACAGCATGAAGAGCGTCTACTCCGACAGACGGCTACCACACCGAAATATCGGCGACCTGCCCGTACCACACCGAAATATCGGCGACTGGCCCGTACCACACTTTTTTCCAAAATAGGAAAGCGTTGCCGTACCATGCATATATGTGGCTTTTTCGGGGCTGGCTTGGCGTCACCAACTTGATATTTGGAGCATGTTATAATTTAAAACGTACGAGGTGCCACACCGTCAGCCACAATAAGTGTCCTGACGCCCTTTTTTCTGTGGCGTCCGATTCGCAAGTGTAAAAAAAAGGTAAATTTCGGTGAGGTGATATAGGGTACTACACTATTAGGAAATATTTCGGCGACTTTATGTATCATGCGTCTACTTTTACATCCTGGTAAGTGGCACAGTGTTGACACGTAATGCTACCCCACTGGCCATCCTCACCAAAGCTACACATATAGGGGCAAAGAAAAGCAAAAATGTTGCTTAGCATCCGTTATACTACAATTATTTATGGCATGATGGTTATGATCAGTTGCTATCTCTAAAACCAACGTAGCGACCGATCTTGTGCTAAGTATTGTACAGGGCATTTTATCTATCTTGACTAACACAAGATGACTACATATACATAGTGCAGGGTTTGGTGGTATGGGGTGGTATCTTTAGGTTAATGTTAGGTACTTTGCGTTTATTATGATGCGTATAGTCTCGGTTAAAAGGTTCCATGTAGTATTTATCATTCTTAGCTTCTATTGATACTCAATTACTTCCTACATCTGAAGCGCTCGAAATAAAAATGATCGATTTTGTATTACCCTTTCCAAATGCACCGGGGTGTTGGAATTTAAATGCTAATTATTCTACGTATGTATACACGAGAAGTTACAAAGATTTATCGTGTTGTTTTTTGCGACTTATCAAATGTTAGTTCCACTGCTATCCAGAAGCTGTTACTTTTACTTTTTTGCTTTGTGTACACAAGCATAACAGCTGATGAATCTCGTTAATGGACAATTTTACCACGATGGGTATCAACAGTATTCCCGAGTATAGTATCTACGCTACATAGCTGAGCACTGTATCCTTTTTCTAAGAAGATTCCGTATATCTTACTCAAGTTGGTGTAGCGTGATTTGCCTGCAGGTAGTGCCAAGGGTTGCAATAGAAACATAGCAACGTAAAGATGAAGTCAACGGCATGTCACATGATGGCGTTCACACAACATGACTCAAATAGTACTTTTTAACTGTAGTAGCTCTTATATACGTAACGTGCTTAATCATATCACTCACTATCTTGCTGCTTGCTGGAGGCTCTCAGCATTTAACCAATAAATAACGAGAGCACCCTTGCTTCATTGGTTTTTTGTAAGTCACTACATTGCAAAAACTGAAGACTGTTTGAAGCATGCTTGTATATGCATCAAAGTAGTTTCTGGAGTTTCATATCAAAGTTGGTCTATGTTTTGACCGACTATTTTACTGAAGAACTATATTGTTCGAATAGCATATGCATTCATATTAGGCAAAGGAACCACCTATTTACAGCGTGACGGAGAAATCCTTTTTGGCTGTTGGTAGCCAAATAAGCAACCGAAATCTTACGGTGGGTACCTGTAGCACTTTTTTTTATGAAATATTAATGGAAGTTTATAGACGATGTACTCTTGCTCTTGGAATCAAAACCGGAAATCACAACGCGGGGTCAACTGAAGGTATGGGGGTACTTTACCAGCACTTAATTTATTAGCGCGTGTTAGGGAGATATACCCAATAATCGTCAAAGGTACTTTGTATTATCAAATAACATCTTAGATCCTACAATACCATATAACCTTCGACTAGGTATATATACATATAGGATGACTTTTACACAAAAGGCAAGTGCCAATGAATTCGTTTGTTATCGCGGTTCACGTACCTCCCTTAGGTAGCTTTGACGTGATGCGAATAGAATTCTGGTTCAAAGCAAAAAATAAGTACCTCCATAAAATCAAAAGCCATCTTTTATTCATTAGTGGTTGCTTTCAGAGATTACCTTTTTTTTTGTTCGGCTGATGACATTACACGTATCCCATAATCAAAGCAAGGCCATCACCAAAACATTACGCCTTCTGTGGTCTTCATGTTGCACATACTCTAGTAGAAGCACGGTGGCTCCAATAATAAACTCATCTATGGACTTACGCCGTAATTTTCTTTACCATAACTCCATCTTAAAACTAACTACCAAATGTTCAAAGTCATATTATAGACTTTGATCGGTAAGTATTGAGCGACTGACAGTACGTTAGAGCGACTACAACTTGCAAAAGTTACCGTATAGATATAGAGGAGAGTATTTATATTGAAAGCGCGTTTAAAAGCAATTTTATATCCTCCGGAACAACTAAACTGCGCTTTCGGATACATCCAAGCTCAGGCCATGCGAAATGCTCATTCATCCACTTGACATCTAATGGTATGTGTTACAACAATACCGTAGCTCTTGGGGATTCAGTAATTCTTGAAGGAAGTATTCCCGGGTTAAAAAAATTAAAAAAAAGACCGGTATTTACACTGCATGTAGCACAGTATTGCCGTTAGCAGATTAGATTCTGCCATACCTAACTTTATACGTACAGTAAGCATTATAGAATTACGCAAATAAAGAAGCGCATGAAATACAACTTTTCTCGATGCGAATACATATATTTGCTCGGTCTTCGTAATATGTACATAGGCGCTTGTTGTAAGTATTCCAAATGAATACTTACCGAAAGCGCAGAAAGCGCAAATTTCTGCGCGATTCGATGTGAGCATTCAAACTTTTGTATCACCAGCACTAGTGCGGGGAATCTTCCGTTATGTTACGGGAAATATAATTACCTATCTGAAAGCTGATTTTATGTCAATACTTACCTTCCAAGCCAAAGCAAACACTATTAACGGAGAACCGATGTATAAGTGTTATGTATACAGCAATACGCTAATCAAATACGTAGCTCAAGTAGAGTCGAACGTTCTTCGGTTATCTTGGAGTAGTACTAGCTTATAAAAAAGCTACATAAACCCATCCGGATTATTTCTAAGTGTAAGAATTACCCCGAGAGAGAGGAGAAAAGACACTTTTGTACGTCACGTCGAGAACCCTGGGCTCTATATCGGAGAAATATGCTTCTTTGAGTATCTTTCCGGAGGAAATATTCTCATGACGGGCAAGGTAAGTACTATGGCGAGTAAGCGGCATAATCCCGATAATATAAAGAGAAATTGCCTACCTCCGCGGCAGAGCTCATATAAAAGGATTGGGCCTAAGGGTATTTTCGGCCCTGTTGCAAGTTAAAAAAAAATATTATGCTTCTTAACAAGTCGGCTTTGTGGCTGCTGTCCTCCGCTTTTGCGCGTTCTGCCATGGGTGCGTTCTGGAATATGACCGGATACACTTACTGTCACGATCCTACCGTCTATTTAGAAGATGGCCGCTGGTATGGCTTCTGCACAGGTGACGGTAATACAGAATATATCAAATGGATAGAATTTGTATCTGAACCGCAAGAATAGGTATTCAAATCATTAAGAGCGAGGACGGTGGGAAAGGATGGGAGCACGCTGGTCAGGTCTTTTTGGAGCCTTTGAAGATTTGGTCTGAGAACGTGCCTCCTCATCGAGGTACCATATAAAAGGTCTATACCTAAGCTTGATAAAAGCAATTGACGTGATGATGATGATAGGATTAAACGTATGGGCACCGGATCTTGAGTACTTTAACGATCGAGTATGGCTTTACTACTCGATTTCGACCTTCAACTCCCAAACATCCGCCATTTTCTTAGCTTCAGCTGACTCCATTGGCACGGGATCTTGGCGTGATGATGGATTGATATTGAAGTCTGCCGATGACTACAACGCGATTGATCCCAACCTGGTAATCGACAAGGATGGAAACCCCTGGTTGTCCTTTGGTTCACATTGGGGAGGTCTTAAGATCGTCTCTGTTGATCCAAAAACTATGCACCCTGACGGTGAAATCATTGCTATTGCGTCTCGAGATAATTATGAAAACTCCATGGAAGCACCCTCAATTATTTATCACTCGGACACCGACTACTACTATTTGTTCCTTAGTATCGATTATTGCTGCATTGGTAAGATGACGATTGTCAAATAGATGTTTATATATTAGGTGCTGCGGTGCTAAAACATCCATTGATTTTAATCAGGGGTCGACAGTACTTACAAGATGGTCGTTAGCCGGTCGAAGGATATCACCGGTCCTTATGTTGACAAGGAAGGCAAACCTGTGATCAAGCATCCAACAGCAGGAACCATTTTTGACACTGGCAATGACCGATGGATTGGACCTGGTCATCAAGATGTGGATGACAAGGTGATCGCTCGACATGCTTATGACGCTACCGAAGACGGCGCTTCTAAACTTCTTATTAACGATCTGAAATTTGATGAGGACGGCTGGCCCACTTATTAAGAAAATATATCCTTGTGGACATATCATTTATTTTACTATAAAGTATTATCTTCTTCCATCTCAAGTCTCTTTGCGTCTTCTTCTTCCTTCCGAGCCTGCTCGACCATTTTGCGCATAGTAGATGTCAATTTGAGAATGTTCTTTTCGTAACGAGCAGACACAGTAACGACCGGGATATCAGTGACTTCAGCCTGTAGTTGTTCAAGATTATCCTTTGCACGACGCACTTGGTCGGCCTTGTTTGCAACGATCAGCGACTGACGTTTTGTTAATCCAGGTCGGTATGCCTCCAATTCACGTTGCAGTGTCCGCAAATCTTCCCATGGTGCTTCTCCACTGAGATCCACGACATATACAAGGATTTTAGCTCGTTCCACATGTCGAAGGAAAGCATGGCCCAAACCAATGTTCTTATGAGCACCTTCGATGAGACCGGGGATATCAGCGACGGTGAGTTGGTACATATCAGCGAAATCGACAGTGCCAACAAATGGATGCAAGGTGGTGAATGCATAATCACCTTGTTTGGGATGGGCGTTGGAGATGGCGCCCAGCAAAGTGGACTTGCCCGCATTTGGCATACCCACCAGACCAATATCGGCTATAGTCTTGAGTTCCAACTCGAATTCACGCGTCTCACCCTTACGCCCACGCGTTGCAAATTTTGGTGATCGATTCTCGTTTGTCAAGAAATGTGGATTACCATATCCGCCTGCACCGCCCCGACATACAACGATTTCTTGATCGGGTTCGGTCAAATCTGCATGAATCAATGTGGTGCCTTCTTGGCGTGCACGCCACCGAAGGTATTTCTCTTCTTGTGCGATCAGTCGTTGTGCTTGCTTGAAAAAATCAACTTTGCCGGGTGCCAGTTCATGTGGTTCTTCGCGAGGGAAAAATACCCATCGATCCTCCAAGGATGGCTCTTCTTGTTCTTGCTCTTCTTCCTCTGGCCGTGCTTGTATGACTCGCTCCCGCACAACCGTGCCAACGGGTACCTTGACAACCAGATCGGCTCCCATGGTACCATGACGACCACCACCCATCCCGTTTTGTCCTCGTTTTGCTGTGCAGACGCGCCCGAGATGTCGAAGTGTTGTTTCGTCGGCGCACGCACGGATAATTACACTCCCGCCTCGACCCCCGTTGCCACCGTTAGGTGGTCCTTTTGCCAGAAACTTCTCGCGATGAAACGATACACAACCGTCGCCTCCATTACCACCCTTAGCTACGACTCGGACAAGATCAATAAACTGCCGGCCCTTTTTATGATTGTCAGTTGGTTCATGAACGCGTACGAACGACATGGCCGTGTTATACTGACTTTGCCGCGTAATTTGTAATGGAATGCTGCATCAGAACCAGTACTTCGTACTAAGGAGGTATGAAAGTGCCGACATGACACAAAATTTGGGGACAATCCAAGTTTCAACATTGAGAAAAAAAGAAGAAAGTGAACGAGAGAGTCACTGCTCTCCCCACTATGCAAAAAATTTATTCGGCTTTTTACGACGAATACTTCTTCTCGAAATAGTTGGTTGCTGCAGAGATAGCCATGCGCTCCATCAGGCCCTTCTTTTTTTCCTTCTTGTCTTCATCATCGTCATCATCGTCATCACCGCGCTCCGCGATCATTTTGGTAATCTAGCGTATCGCAAACATAGTTTAGAGCATGCATACTTATTGTGTAACCTACACACCTGAGCAGCGGCGAAGCTGGCAACCATCTTCTTTGCAAATGCGTGTTCCATGGGTTCACCGTCTTCTTCCTTCTTGTTCTCCCATGCCTTGACAGCAGCAAAGGCAGCAGCGCCTGCCATCAGTTCGTAGCTATACAAAACACGGGGTTGGTTTGGGAGGGTAATATGGCAAAAAGATGCTTACCTGAGATGAGACTTGTTCTTCTTCTTTTCGACCTTCTCGGCGGCCTCTTCCAAATCTCTCTCGTTCAAAACCTCGTCCTTCTTGCCTCCCCAGCCGCTCCAGCTGCCAAACCACGCCTTGATTCTCTGTCTTTTGCCGTCTAATGATTTGTTTCCTCATGTCAGTCGACCGAGCTCAAACAAAGCCAAGTAAGTTTACCATCTTCATCTTCATCATCGGAGTCAATGGGTCGAGGTGGGTCACTCAGCTCAATGGTCCACAGTTGGTTTTTAGCCTCAGAGACATCATTCTTGCGCTTGTACACCATGACGCGGCTCTTTTCGTCATCATCGTTGCCCTTGATATCAAAGACGGTCTGGGGGTCGCTAAGGGTATAAATGTAACCGTGTTCGGGATCATAACCGAAGCGTTGGTCATCAGCCTATGTCAATAGAAAGTTTAGCGAAAAACATCTTTTGCATGGGTTATAAACTTACGGAATCGGCCTCCTTCATGCCATCCAAGAACAGGTGCTGTTCGCCAGTAAAGATAGCTTTCGTGGCGGTAACACAAAATATTAGCTACTGCATTTCTAGAATAACCGTCCTTCCCGACTCTCTAATATTTTACCCATAAAAGTGCCAGCTCGGTCAATGTCCAGAACGTGGCCAGTCAACTTGTTTGTCAAGAAGCCTAAAGTGTTTGAGGATCACAGGTCTCGTGAGCAAACCGAAAATCAGTTCTAACAACAAACCGGCCTTACCATTTTGATGGATAAAGAGCTGACTGTCGCGCTCGGGCGATTCCTCAAGCTTCTTAGACATGTAGATCTTGGATCCAATCTAGCAAGCCAGTGATTTAGGAAAACGCGATCTTCAAAGGCGTTTGAGAGTCCATGTAAAGCCTACCTTGGCGTTCTCAGGATCCTGAACGTCGATCACCAAGCCGTTCAGCTTGGAAACGATATAAAAGTAACCAATAGGGAAGTTGTTGGAGATGGTCATGTTGCGAAGAGAAAAAAAGGGAAAGAGAGTGAGAAACAGAGAAACGGGGCTGGAGCGAGGTATTTATGGACTTCGCCATGTAGCCCTCTCTACATGTCACATTTGCAAATCCGCGGTGGGTTGTGTCACAACGGCTTTGGTTTCGTGTTTGGGGCGCTCGGATGCACATTGTCAAAACATTCGTAATTTTGCATAACTTTACGAAAGCGATTTATATATTAGTATATGAAGGGGGATAGATATCGTACAATGGAGAAGGATGGTCACCCAGACAACAGGTTTCTATGGGAATAACGAAAGCACAAAAAAGCATACAAAAATGGTCAGGGAAAAAAAGGACTGTGTGGGTGAGTGGGCATTTTAAGTTGCAATATTTACTCATCGTCCTCGTCCTCATCCAAACCAGCTTCTTCATCTTCAACGTCGCTACCATCAACATCACGTTCCAGCATAGGCTTGATGAGGCGGTTGAAGTAAGGATGCTCGCCCTGGGGGTTCTGTCGCTTGACCTGGTCAAAGTAGTGCACGTAGACGTTGCCATCAGCGCGACCGAGCGGGCTGTTGATGATGTAGTCGCTGAAGTTGAACGAGTCAACGAGCGGGATGGCTTGATCACGCACGGCCTTGCACAGCACGTTGGTCTGGGAACGAATGTACTCGATCTGCTTGGGTGTGAAGTACTCGTATTGCAGGAAAGCACCAGCGTTCTCTTCGATGGTGTAGAGACCGTAGAGCATGCATACATCGTTGAGCACAGCCTTGAGACTGTCCTGCACCTTGGCGACGCCATCCGCGAATCGTCGGAACAGGTAACCGTACGAGTGTAACCTGGCCGCATATAAGCGGGATTGAGCTATATTTGGAAACGATCGTCAGCATAACGCTCGGTCAAACAGCCAAATACAGCAAAATAATACTTACAGCATTGCTCGTATGCATCATCAGTGTCCAACCCATTCTTGAGGCACTCTTCGAACTCCAGAGCAGAGTTCTTCACGACGTTGGCGCAGACGACCTGCCAGCCTTCTGTGATGATTTCGGGAGTAACGATATCTTCAAGCTTGGCGGCAGAGCATCGCTTGCCAATGAGTGTGTTGAGGTTGTTGAGGTAGCCAACGCCGGGAGACAACTTTTTGCCGGCGACAGCCTCGCGGTAGCTGCTGATCAAATAACGACCAGACTGAAGGGCCAAGATGGTGTTGTCACCTTCCCACGTGCACTGGACAGCAAAGTCGTTGTACATACCAGCCAAACCAGTGTAAGCAGAGTAGCCGTGACCACCGCACGACTGTCGGCATGCTTCGATGGTGTTGAGGCAGTTCCATGTGCAGAAGGCCTTCAAACCGGCGCTGGTGGCGTGGGTTTCCTTCAACACTTCCAAAACTTCCTCCATATCCGGATCATCGGGGCTGGCACCATCCAGGCGGGTCATCATACCGTTGTACATGGCGTTCATTTCGGCACCAGTGAAGTGCATGGCGAAAGCCTGGGCCAAGAGAGGCATCAGGCGGCGCTGATGAATGGGATAGTCGAGAAGTTTGGTTTCGATACCGTTGGCCTTGGAGTTGGCGAACTGGCGACGGACAGCGGCATAACGGATGGCAATGGCCAGTGCTTTCTTGGAGACGTTGCCACTGTCAACAACCATGGCAACACGGCCCTGCAAAAGAGCACCATAGGTCTGCAAGTAACAGTGAATATTAACAGGAAGTTCTTGGCACCGACAGAATCATTGCTTACCAACTGCTGCAGCTTGGGCTCAACGACATTGCCAGTACGCGAGACCTTGGTGTGCTTCTGCAACATGTAACCGCGGGGAATGCGGACGTTGGTGAACTGGATCCAGCCGTTGTCGATACCGTCTCGGCCCATCTTCTTGCCAATGTCACCGATGTTGACGCCAGGCAAGAGGTTGTAGGTCTTGGGGTCGCGGAGTGGCACAACGAAGCACTTGGTGCCATAGCGCTTGCCCTTGACAATGAGCTGTGCAAAGACAGATGCATGGGTTGCACTGTGAGCAGCGCCACCAATCCACCACTAAACCATGGGTCAGTCAATCTTGCACGCGCTCCACACAACCTGCCTATTTACCTTGGTAGCTGTCAGGGTTGGAGTGTGGATGACGAACTGATCAGCGGCCTCATCAAAGGTTGCTGTGGTCTCAAGGCCAGGCACGTTCGAGCCGTGGCCGAGTTCTGTCATGGCAAAGCAGCCAACGATGCCCGTGAGCGACAAGGCGCCCTTCTCGAACCAGTACGAGAGCTGTCCAGGGCTGGCATTGCTTTGCAAAGCACCAACGAACAGACCGTCTAGAAGAATGGGTCAGACGAACAGATACATCAGCGCACACGCATATCCGCAATCTTACAGTGCACACCGAAGCGCGTCCAGAAACCAGGATCAATCAAGCTGATCACTTCCATTCTCTTCTTGAAGGTATCAACCGACTCGTTCTGCAAGTGATGGATCATGCTACGGAACTGGGCCAGCCGGAGTCAGCATTTTTCTGCCTTTTGGGATCAGTGGCTGGAATGCATACCTTTTCCATGGTGCGCTCACGAAGCTCGGCCTTGCTGATGTCGTGGATATCGTGCATGGCAAAGAGAGGGTCGCGCTCGATCTCGACCATCATGCGCTCTCTCAGCTAGACGGCCTTATTTAGGGACAATTCGGGGACAATGGTGGGAAAGCTCGGGCTTACCTCGGTGGCCTTTTGACCGCCGTCCAACAGGTAGGTCAGATCGCGAATGCTGAATGCAGCCTTTGCACGTTCCTCGTTCATACTGGCAACGGGGCTAGCAAACAAGTAATAAAAAAAGCGGTCTGTCAGTTTCATTCCGCAGGACGATCTAAGCAGACGATCGCTTACTCAACGGCATTGGCGCGCTCCTGCTCGGGAGACAAGTGTTGCTTGACAGCTTTGAGTCGTTGCTGAGCAGACATTGTGAAGGTATTGTGAGGAAGAAAAGAGAAGAAGGAACAGACGAAGAAGGGGAAAAAGGCAGCCAGACGCTGCTTTTTAATAACGACTCGAGTGGAGCAGCGTTAAAGTGCTGTGATTGCCAAATCGGTTGAACGTAGCTGACATCATATTCCAAAAAAGTAAGATTCTTTCATTTCACGTGTGGATACTGCTGCTATGGCGGACATGTGAAAAGCGAGTTGACGATGACAACGGGGTGGATGCATCCCCCTTTCAGAATATCATCTTTGTCATCTGCAACCAGCCGCTCCACACGTTGACCATTGCACAGCGGAATATCGCCCATCGGAACCTTCGAGTCATGTCCGGGAACGCAACACCAAAATTTAATCGCTGTGGGGCAGGCAGATCTGTCTCCGCCCCCACCGCATTCATCGTCTCCGCTGATCATAAGCTATATGCTCGAGCCTTCCGTCAAGCGACGAAAAACAAGTCATTCGCCACCGCACACCGCCACGCAACAGTCATTCTTCTCATCGCCCCACGCTCCCGCTGCTTTCTCAAGGTGACACCGTCCCCTCCATGCCAACACTCGCCATTACCAAAACTTACGCCCTTTCCTAGCTACTTGAAGCTAATCCTTCACGCATGTGGTCTGCTCGTCGTCATTCTCGTTATCCACTTCTTTGTTAGCGCATCACGCAGAGAGCTTGACGGCCGTGTCACGCAAATGCTGCAAGGCACGTGGAACAGTACAAAGTGATAGATCAATTGGCTTACAGCTCTTGCGTGTAGAGCTGGAAGACGAGAAAATGCAGTGCGCCCAAAAGTTTCGCGACAACCAATGCGATCTATATGCGCATAAGCACTTTTTCGGTTCATTTTGCAACCAGTGGGAACAATATCCTTTTTATTTTCTTTGATTTTTGGTTTGCTTCTCGGCTTCAAGTCTTATCCTTAACAGCCAGTGTACATGCATGAAGCGCGACCTTCGAGGGGTAGGAAGGTAAATGAACAATGAAATGAAGCTTCGTTGCGTAGCAGCTGATCCGTTACGTAGGGCCAAGCTCACCATGACAGTCTACGGCGAGATGATCAACGCGCTTGTTGAACCGCTCACATTCAAAGCTATGGTAAGCATTGCCAGGAAGGAGACAGCTATGGATGGATCGTTAACAACATCCGTGCAAAGTTGGTGATATGCCTTTTGGTGTTTGGTATCTTTGTCGGCTCTATTTTGTTGTCTTGAAAAGTATGCTATATTGGAGCCATGGCAACATGTTGAAAAAAAATTACATGGCGTTGTAACGCTTTATTCAATCAACTTTTAAAACTTGAATTCTCTCTTTTTGGCTTCTTTCTTGTCTTGAGATCGCATCTTCTTGGCTTGTCGCGTGGCCGCATGTTCGGCATACATGTCGGATAGATCTTCCCCTGCGCCTGGTAATTTGGACTTCACTTGGGCTTCGTACTTGGCACGCAACGTAGACTCATCCAAACCGCTCTCCAATTCACTGGGGTCGATTGCTACATCCACGTTATCACCGACCTTACGCTTAGATGATCGAACTGCGGCCGCATCACCCTTCTTGTCCCCGGCGCCGATATCGTATCCATGCTGAGAGCCCACGTAGCCATGGACATTCTTTTGAACTTCAGGAAGAACCTGGTACAGCTGTCGAGGTTGCTCATCTTCCTCTTGTGTCCGTCGAACATCCTTTCGCAGTTCAATAAAATCGGGCGTCTCCAATCCAGAAGCTACAGATGTCATGCCCGAGGGAGTCGCCAGACCTTCCTTGTAAGCCTCGTCAGCTGCCGAAGCTTGTGGTTGCTCTTCCTCTTCAGCTTGCTCCTCCTCTTCTTCTTCTTCCTCTTCTTCCTCCTCCTCTTCTTCGTATTCTGTTGCGAGTCCACTAGTGAGTAACTATTCACACGGTTTAGATTTGTCACTGATTTACCTTCTTCGGACTCCAATTCACCCCACAAGTTCTTCTCGACCGGTTCCACGATCTAGATCACGGGTTTTGTCAGTCAAGAGTGGACATTTTGCAGCATAACGTTCTTACTTCTGGGGGAGCAACCTCTTGCTGGTTCACACCGAATACATCACCATACAATGGTCGGTTAAACTGAAAAAAAGACGTGTTAGACCATATCTTTCGACTTGCGTGGCTGTCAGCCCATACCTCGTCCACAGGTGGTCTACCCCAGCCGCCAGGATGGTAACCCCATTGAGCTCCATCGGGTATCGGTGAATTCAAGCCAGCAATCTTGAGAGTTGGGTAGCTGGGTGGCGGGCCATATCGCTGCATGTTAATAAGCCATGGTGGGGGCGCCAATGGGGGCATATTAAGCGCAGCTTTTAACTCTTCCGACAAATGCCCTGGCTTCTTTTCCTTGAGTTTCGTCTCAAACTCTTTACCTTCGTAATACCTGGATCGATGAAGCATTTATCAGCTATGTTTCCGGCTAACACACACACACACACACACACACACACACACACACACACACACACACACACACACATGCGCTCTCTCTCACTTACAGCTCGCCGTGCATCGTGACTTTGGGCTTTGTCTGGAATCTAAAGAATGCATCATGCAGTTTTTGGTAGTCGATGTCTAGTTTGCCCATTTTTGGCGCCACCCGTTCGCGGGTCTTTGATTTAAGCTTTGCTGCATCTTCCTTCTCCCGTACTGCGTCACGCATCTCCATGATACCCGTATCCTTAATAAAATCTAAAGGAGGGGAGCCTATTTAGACCCTGTTGTGTCTGCCATGTATGTTTCACCTACCAGGCAGCTCCCATGGGGGCTTTTCGATACCACGCTTTCCTTGCAAGTATTTACGCTTTTGACTCCAATGCGCTGGCACGGGCACGGTGTTACGGTACGACTTAAGACTTACTAACAGTTTTGGATCCGACGCTGTGACATCCCACCACTTATTGATCCGTTTAATACAACATTGCAACATATACTAGCGTTCTTCCCCTTACCTCGACTGCTTCTGGCTTCTTTACCAGCTGCTTCAATTCTGCCACGTCCAGACGCTGCAGTTTCTTGAGCTTTTTTTTTGACAGCGGTTGATCCGAATCGTTGTTTTCGTCTTCATTTTCAGAATCGAATTCGCCAACACCATTAGCTTGCTCATTATCGCCTTCTGCTACCTCTTCCTTTTGATCTTCATTCTATCAGAATCAAAAAAATAAGCAACTAGAAGTATATGATTCGATTGGTGCTTCAAACGTTACCTTGGTCTCATTACTGTCGATTTGGTAATGCTTGAACACGTCAGAGATTTGTTGCAGCACGGTTTCATCGACATTGGAGAGACTTTCAATGTTCTTCAGAGTTTCAGAATCTACGGCTTGAGTGACGTATTCGATTTCAACATCGTTTAGCGATTCATCTTTTTTAGCGCTTCTGCTCTCGAATTCCTAGGTTTGATCAAAAAGTTTAGAATGTAAAAATCAGAATAATTTAGCGTGATCAAGATTACCTTGCGCCATTCAGCTTGCTCTTGTTCACGTTGCTTCTTGGTCTTTTTCCGTCGCCGTTGACGGGTTATGTCTTTCTTTGCCGATGTTTGATTGACAGCTTTTGCTACCTCAGCGACCATTAAAAAAAGTAGGTGTCGAAGAACAACGGGAGTCGGGCTGGGAAACTCTGGCCATTCTTTGACGCTGCTAAATTTCTATGCAGCAGCCTCTTTTTGGTTGGATATAGCCTGTAAGTAGTATTATAGATGTTTAAGGGTATTGCAGCTAAACTTAGTATAATACACAGCCCAATCCCCATGACTTCGATTTGATGGCCTTCAATTCCTAGTGCTGAGAGCTTTTATATAGCAGCAGCGGTATGTTGTCTCCGGCAATAGGTGAAATACCAAGTCTCCAGGCTTGTATACTGAAGAATGTCACTTGCTTTGATTTGACAACTCTCCCTCAGATATCTCCCTCAAGCCAGTCTCGCGTACAGTGCTTCCTTTACTCAAATCGGAACTGTAAAAGAGTTCGTCTTGACCTTCCTTCGTAATATCTTTTGCAAGCGATGAACATGTCATAGTTACTAATGCTGCTATGTTAGGACTATAACAGACTATATTGCGCTGTGTATGAAGCAATACCACGGACACAGCTTGTCTAATGTGCTTGCCCAATGTTTATGCTATAAAGCATCCAAATGTTTGTCTTTTGATACCGTAGATTATTCATCAAAATAAAATGCAGGATATGCCAATGGTAAAACTTAATGCATAAAAGGAGCGATAAGCTCTTTTGGAAGCCCACAACTTACTTGCATTAGCTCAATATATAGTATTCTAGAAACAAATGCGGCAGAATGAATGTGTGTGATGTCTACTTGGGAATATAGTGTACAATCTAATTGATTATACGGCAAATGGGTTGATGACTTACAGCATACAGTGCCTGTTTAATATGTGCATCTGTTCTCGAAAAAATCAAGGCTGTTGAGTTGCCAAAAGTCGTCACTATTCCAATGCGATAAAACACGATTAACATCACGATTACACTTGATACTGTGCTTGACATCAATTTCACGGAGGAATGGTGATATAACCATGCACGTTATCTGGTAGAAAGGATATACAGAATTTGATGGAAAAGTATACTATTTTGCTATATCAAGAAGGCACTGCAACTCTTGATTCAATCTGAAGTGAGCTCCATTGGATACTACACAAGTGTTGTACCCGTAATACGTTATTAACCGCAATTATTTGCGCTTGAGAATTGAGCTGTAGTGACCAAGTGTTATAGGGTAGTGCTATGATATCATGTGTCGTGGTAGTCTAAAATGTACATACCGCCACAAGTAACATAGACCCTGAATCGTAAAGATGAGTGATACCTGATATCGACAATCTATACAATTCTTTGGTCTTTTTATGAAACGTCGAAATCTTCAGGGACAACCGACTACCTCCAAAGGTCATCATGCATCCAAGATGCAACTAAAGCGTGTGCTGCATCTATGTGATGTTTAGCGCTTAGTGACGATACCGGGTTTTAGCCGAAAGTCCGTCGGGCACGAGCTGGGTTCCTATCCCGCTTGTGGTTGTCAACGACACTACCGTGAGTAAACAGAACTCGATGTATAACACATTTCTAAATAAGCGATCTTGTTGATATCTACCTTTAGGATTTGACTGTTACACGTGGCTCAGTGGAGGCCTTTTATATCACTTTACAACTTCTGCCAGTTGAAGCACGTCTCGTGGAAAGAAACGCGACCGTTAACTCCGAAACCTTCTTCTCTCTTATACCACAGCAATGACCTTTGTTTGCAGTAAATGCAATAAGGCCTACAAAACTGCGGCATGGCTAGCACGGCATGAATGCCGGATTCCGGTATGTACTTGGTATACGATCATCCGCATCGATTGACGTGATCAATTCGTGTTAACGCAAAAGCCGAACTGAAATCGATCCAGAAAAGCAAAGTCGCTCCCTCAGTAAACAAAAAGAGCGAGTACAGATCTAAGAAGGATGGTTTTGGCGGCAGCAGTGAATTGAAAAGTAAGTGCCGTTCGCTTCGACCGATACAGCTAATTCATTGATCCGATAGGTACCTCCACTAAGGAACAAAGCGAACCCAGTGGAGACCAAGCAGATGGTACATGAACAATACGATGGCTCAATGTGAAGGGACTAACCAGTACATGGAATTATTACAGCGCCAATGCATACAGTGGGTGTGCCTGCTAAATCACTTCAATTAAGGTCCGAAAATAGGAACAAGGACAAAAGCGAAGATGAAAGTGAAGAAAGCAGCATGGATGAAAGCGAGGAAGTTAGCGAGGACAGTAGCGAGGAGAGTAGCGAAGAAAATAGTGAGGATGAGAGCGAGGACAGTAGCGAGGAGGATAGCGAAGAAAATAGTGAAGATGAAGGCGAGGACGAGAATGATGAAGCCCGTTTTGACAGTAAGGACCGTGTTCCTGACGATGTTAAGAGAAAGCGCGATGAAATGGATACCAAGGTTACAGGTGTGTAACGGATACTGGGTAAAGTGGCTAATTGAAAATGTATTAACTAGTTAATATTATAGCACGCCGACACCTTACGTCACAATCATTAGGTTCTGGCAATCGTAAGGACAACGGTAAAACCAACAACCCAAATAAAGTCGAAAAGAGTGGCGAGACGGTGGATTCAAAAAGCACAGGTGCGCAACAAATACTGGATAAATAGCTCACTGAAAATCTTCTTAAAATTCATCCTAAAATACAGTACGCGAGCGTGATGACAGCAGCAACAACGACAGCGAAGATACTGACGAAGATGCCCATCAAGATACCGACGGATCATCTAACGCAAAGATGAAAAAACGTGATGAGAAAAGATATAATAATAAGATCGCATCAGAAGTAGCCGGTATGTGCGGGATTTTGAATGGAGTAGTTTATAAATGAAACACTTATTAGTTCATACTGATGTTTTAGAACGCAAAGGGGCCAGCGAACACACCAGTCAAGGCAGTAGCTCCGAACTTGCCAAAATAGAAAGCGAAAAGACGGTTAGAACAAATGCAGGTACGTCTAAAGCAGTGATTATGACGGTTTTTCCTTGAGATATTTACCAATCCATGTTACTGCTATAGTAAAAGAACAGCTAAACCCGCCTCAGTCAACCTCTGATGAAAGCGAAGAGAATACTGAAGTTAGCAGCGAAGAGAGTAGTGAAGACAGAAGCGAAGAGAGTAGTGAAGAGAGTAGTGAAGAGAGCAGCGAAGAGAGCAGCGAAGAGAGCAGCGAAGAGAGCGGATCTGATCAAGTTAAAGTAAAGGGTAAAAGCACGAGTACAAAAGATACAGGTATGTATGAAATATTGAACAGAATAGCTTGTGGGAGGAACTTATCGATTATTGCTATATTATAGCACGCAAGCAACCAAAGTTACCCCAGTCAAGCTCGGATGAAAGCGAAGACACTAGTGAGGATGATAGTGAAGACAGCAGCGATGCCAGCAGCGAAGAAAACAATCCTGATCAGGTCAAAAAGCAAGGCAAAAAGGCGGGGACAAAAGCCACTGGTATGTATAACGTACTAAGCAATGTAGCCTCTTGCGAAGAGACTTATTGATACATGTTAATTTATAGCAAATGGTAGCCTTAAATCGTCTCAATTAAAGCACAAACAAAGAAAAGACAGCAGCCCTGCCCAAATTAAAGAAAAAGCTGGAAAGTCGAGTAAACGAAGCGCAGGTACGTGTAAAACATTGGATGAGTAAGCTTTTAGGGGACATTCACCAGCTTACGCTAATGTTGTAGCGCGAGGGAAGCTAAAGTTGCCTCTATTTCGGCCAGATGAAAATGAAGACAATACTGAAGAAAGTGAAAATGATGACCAGTTTTTAGCCAGATCTAAGAAAGGATTGAAAGCTACAGGTACGTTGATTTGCTTATTGTAAAGGGCATTACTGATTCTTATACATATGCAGCAAGTGCAAAAGACAGCACCAGCCTAATCCAAAGAAAAAGGAGTATTGAAAGAAGTATTGAAAGCAACATAGAGAGCAGCACAGAGAGCAGCACGGAGAGCAGCACGGAGAGTGACACGGAGAGCAGCACAGAGAGTGACACGGAAAGCAGTAGTGAAGAAAACAGTGCAGACTATATCAAAAAGAAAGGCAAAATGAAGAAAACAACAGGTGCTGGTGCGTATGAAGTAGTGATTAGGATAGCTTTTTCACGAAGTACTTATCGATTCATGGTATTATTATAGCAAACGGGCAACTAAAGTCATCTCAGTTAAGCTCTGAGGAGAGTGATGAAAGCATCGAAGAAAGCAGTGAAGACGATAGTACGAGTCATCCCAAAACGGATGATAAAAAGAAAAAGGCAAAGAGTGCAGGTGCGTATGATATGTCGAATACAGCATTTTGTTCGGAAGATGCTTACCAAGCCATGTTGCTGTTGTAGCAAAACGTCATTTGAAATCGTCTCAGTCAAACTCTGGCGAAAGTGACGAAAGCAGCGACGAAAGCGCAGAAGAAAGCAGTGAAGACGATAATACGAGTCATTTCAAGAAAACTGACACGAAGAAAAAAGCAAAAGGTGCAGGTGTGTATAAAATATCAAATACATGTAGCAGCTTGTTCAGAAGATACTTACCAAGTCATATTAATGTTTTAGCAAAAAGTCACTTGAAGTCGCCTCAGTTAAGCACTGAAGAAAGCACTGAAGAAAGCACTGAAGGAAGCACTGAAGAAAGCACAGACGAAAGTCCTGCAGAAAGCAGTGAGGACGATAATACGAGTCATTTCAAGAAAACTGACACAAAGAAAAAAGCAAAAAGTGCAGGTGTGTACAAAATATCAAATACATGTAGCAGCTTGTTCAGAAGATACTTACCAAGTCATATTAATGTTTTAGCAAAAAGTCACTTGAAATCACCTCAGATAAGCGCTGAAGAAAGCACTGAAGAAAGCACTGAAGAAAGCACCGACGAAAGTACTGAAGAAAGCAGTGAAGACGATAATACGAGTCATTTCAAGAAAACTGACACAAAGAAAAAAGCAAAAAGTACAGGTGTGTACAAAATGTCGGATATACGTAGCAGCTTGCTCAGAAGATACTTACCAAGTCATAATGCTTTAGCAAAAAGTCACTTGAAGTCGCCTCAGTTAAGCTTTGACGAAATCGAAGACAGCAGTGATGAAAGTACTGAAGGCAGCAGCGACGAAAGCAGCGACGAAAGCAGCGAAGATGATAGTGCGAGTCATTTCAAGAAGAACGGCAAAAAGAAAAAGACTAAAGGCGTAGGTGCGTATGAAACGTTGACTAGAGCTATTTATTCGAAAGAATACTTACCAAGCTATGTTCATGTTGTAGCAAAAAGTCACTTGAAATCGCCTCAGTTAAGCTCTGATGAAAGCACTGAAGAAAGCACCGACGAAAGCACTGAAGACGATAGCGCGAGTCATTTCAAGAAGAGTGACATAAAGAAAAAAGCAAACGGTGCAGGTGTGTATAAAATATCGAATACATGTAGCAACTTGCTCAGAAGATACTTACCAAGTCATAATGCTTTAGCAAAAAGTCACTTGAAGTCGCCTCGGTTAAGCTCTGATGAAAGCGAAGACAGCACCGACGAAAGTACTGAAGAAAGCAGTGAAGACGATAATACGAGTCATTTGAAGAAAACTGACACCAAAAAAAAAGCAAAAGGTGCAGGTGTGTATAATATATCAAATACATGTAGCAGCTTGTTCAGAAGATACTTACAAAGTCATATTAATGTTTTAGCAAAAAGTCACTTGAAGTCGCCTCAGTTAAGCACTGAAGAAAGCACCGATGAAAGCAGTGAAGACGATAATACGAGTCATTTCAAGAAAACTGACACAAAGAAAAAAGCAGAAGGTGCAGGTGTGTAAAAAATATCGGACAGCATAGCTTTATAAGGCGATACTTACCAAGCCATGTTAATGCTCTAGTAATAGGTCGCTTGAAATCGCCTCAGTTAAGCTTTGACGAAATCGAAGACAGCAGTGATGAAAGTACTGAAGGCAGCAGCGAAGAAAGCAGCGAAGATGATGGTACAAGTTCTTTTAAGAAGGGCGGCAAAAAGATGAAGACTAAAGGTGCAGGTGCGTTTGAAGTGTTGCATACAATAGCTTGTTCAGAAGATACTTACCAAGTCATAATGTTTTAGCAAAAAGTCACTTGAAATCGCCTCGGTTAAGCTCTGATGGAAGCGAAGACAGCACCGACGAAAGTACTGAAGACAGCAGTGAAGACGATAATACGAGTCATTTCAAAAAGGGTGGCAAAAAGGAAAAATCAAAAGCTGGCAGTACGTATGAAATTGCCGAAGAGAGTAACCATATGTACTTATCAAATCTAATTTATATTGTAGCAAGTAGTCGCTCGAGATCGCCTCAGTTACGTGGTCATGACAGTGACGAAGAAAGCAGCGAAGACAGTGACGAAGAGATCAGCGATGATGATAGTGAAGATGATGATTCCGTTCATGTTGAGAGGAGTGTCAAAAAAGGGCGTGCAAAAGTTTCAGGTGTGTACGAAATTGCAGAGAAAATTATTGATGAGATGTTAACCCATGATTGCTACTTCTGTAGTGCGAGGACACACTTCATTGACTTCATCAGAAACGAGTGAAAGTGAAAACAGTACTGAGGACGACGAAGATTATAGCCAATCATCTGATGAGTCACGTATGTAGGCATGTGGTATAATAGCTCTCACTAAGTGCTAACATGTGCATTTTAATATAATAGTACACCGACTTGCCGGTAGTGACTTATCGCAAAGTGATCATTCTGAAAGCGAGTCAGATGGTTGGTGATAGTCTTATAGCCGGCGCCGAGAAATCATCCAATATATTAACTGCTTCACTTATTATTCTAGATCCAATTCTAGCCAAACTCAAGGAGACTGTTGAAGGTATGCTATTGTACTTACTCACAACTTGAGTCCAAAGTGTGAATGTACTCATAGTAACATATTTGTTACTTTTAGCTCCGGAATCCGGAAGTACGGACGCGCAGCTGGAGAGTGTTGTCGAAAATATATCTCGAAAGTATGAAACCAATGATGATTATGAATCTACATTTTTGGGACGTATACGCTTTGATGAAGGCAGAAAAAACCGCGACTTGAAGCAAGCTATAATGTCTGGTGATACTGGCAGTTTTACCAATAATCATAAGGGTTCCGGTGTAGACAATACCGATGAATTCTCTTCAGAAGAAGATACGATGTATCGTGCGGGATTAGAACGTAAGGATACTTGGCTGCGTGGATATTTGAAGCAAACCAAAGCTTTGGCTCACACAAAGACATAGCAAGACGAGAATCTAGCGTAAAGAATACACGTCACCGCAAACAACGTAGCCAGGACATGCGCAAAAAATCTCTTTGGGACAAACATATGCCTTTACTCAGGGAAAGAGGGCGTGAGACGATACAAGGTATGCGCCGGAGATTTTTCGCTTTTAAGTATAAGTATCTACATATGCCTAACTAAACATTCCTTTCAGCATTCGTTAGTGAAGTGGATACAAAAATCGAAGAAGGCGAACTACCGCCATCCCCTCTTACAAGAGATTCCGCATCAATCAACGCTGATGGTTGGGACGTTAACCCGGCTAGTAAAGGAGCTAAATATGGTCTGGGTTTCATCCCAAAGGAGAAACCAACAGAGGTCAGTCAAAACATGGGACACCCGGAAAGTGACGAGGAAGACAGCCCCGAAGAAGTCGAACAATATGACAAGGGGTTAAAGAAAGATGTGAAGGCAAAGGGTAAGTGTGTGAAGCTCGTAAAAAAGAGCCATGCATCAATGATCCTCAATATCATTATTAGTATCTGATGATAGTTCGGACAGCGAAGATATATACGAATATAGTTACAATACAGCGTCAAAACCACCGCTGGTCCGAGAATCAGTATCACGGGCATCAGGTCAGGAAGCCATTTTAAACGACGAATCAGCCATTCCAGAATGGGTATCAGACAAGCAACTCGGTATATACAGCGAAGTGGCCAACGCTGGCACCAAGGAAAACGAACCCACAGTATGGGATAAAGAAACTGCGACAGAGGAAGAAATGACTACAGACGAGGAAAAGAATGAGAAAGACGACTCAGATGCCTCAGAAACAGCATATGCAAAAGCCGTTTTAAGGGACAGAGCCACCGATCCCATGTATGGACGATCTCTCGCCGATGAAGATATACTCGACACATCCGAAACCCATCTTCAATTCTTTAAGGAGCAAGACGTTACTAAACATGATGAACAGGAAGTGAAAAAGATTATAAAGATCTTAAGAAG